>VZTF01003551.1:238058-266108 GCA_013397755.1 Cnemophilus loriae | reverse complement strand
AAAAAAAAAAAAAAGCAGCCTGGGCTGTAACCATGCAGGCAATTAGAGCCTGTCATTAGCTCAGGCAATCCATCCTTCTGAAGTTCCTTACCTTATAAACAAATCCATCTGGGCAACTGTGGTCGTAAGTGAAGGCTTTGTACACCACAAGGAACACTATGCAGGCAAGGAATGCAAGAGCCAGGCTTATGAGGATAGTGACCTAGAAAAGAGGGATAATGTTACTGTACATATGTTCAAATGGCACATGAGCAACCTCGTAATGAAATGACTTATAGGAACAGACATCCTAACAGACTGCAGCCCTCACTCCACCGTGCACTACTTAACTAAGCATGGTAATTGACTGACTGCTGCATCCAGTACCCTGCATTCCCACATCGCTCCCATCCCCCCGCGGACTTTCGGCATTCCTGTGTTTAACCCCTTGCAAATGTATGGATTTTGCTGTAGCGTTCGGTGTCCTCGGAGCCTTTGTGTTCCCACGCTCTCAGCGCTGGCCCAGCAGGACCCAGCCGCAGCCAGAGTGCACATGCGGGGTTGGGGGTGTGTGGATAGAGTGCCCTGTGACCACGGCAGATCCCGCTTTTCTGGGAGCAGAGGCAGGTGAGCAGGGAGGAGGAACGAGGCCCTTGTAGCTCACGTCCCTTTGTGCCTCCTGAGCGATTCCACCAGGATAAACTGGGCCCTGCAGGAGAAAGGAGATCCTTCTCTATTTCCCCAAGCTGTAAAAGGACAATATCCTGACTCCTGACCAAATCCCACAGCACGTCCAAGAGCAGATGCTGGCGTGGGAGGTACCAGACCCAATTCCCTCTTTGGGGCTCAGATATCCCCGCTCTCCTCATTCCCCAGCAGGTCACCTCGCTGCACATTTCTGTTTCTTTGCTGTAGCTCCCTTCTCTCCAGCTTTCCCAGGTCCCTCCTAAAGAGTTCATCCAACATCGAGTTTTCTGTCCCTACTCCATGTCTGGACTGGGGCCCTGATCCCTGATTTGTGCTGAGCTGTGTATGCCTCAAGGACTGAGCAAGGAGCTGTAAAACACTTCCATCCTCCCCTCTCCCACAGCTTTCTTGGTCCCATAATTCCACAAATGCAGCACAAATGGCTCTGGATTCCAACTGCCTAAATTGGGAGCACCAAACTGCACTAAAAGCCATCAGATTCAGTTTCTGCCCCAGCAAGGAAAAGCCACAAACTTTTCATCTCAATCTCATCATTCCAGGTTCATTCACCCTGTTGTTGTTACAGTTATGTCACAATCCTCCTTATTTTCCCATATTCCTTATTTTCCTGTAAGGAAATGGAATTGTAGGTACAGGCAGAAGTTTTTCCTTAATTATAGGAGACCTAATTTATAGGAGAGGTGGTGGTAGAAAGTGGGAAAATACTGGTAATTCCTAGAGCAGAGGGGACAGGCTTGTCAGAACAGCAGCTAATAAACAGCAGGCTTGTTATATCTCAGAATTAATCGATATAATCTTATTTTCACAACAGCAATATTAGGTAATATTAGTAATACTATATCAGTAAATATATACGAATTGCTTAATATTGGTTCACACTGAAATCTGCTCTGATTCTCCCCTTCAGTCATTCCAGCAGCTGCAGTTCTGGGACTGGTGGGATTCCCAATCCTCCACGGACTCCAGGGGTCACTGGAATTGCTGGCAGGGCAGGAAAAGCCTTGCCAGCAATGCCACAGAAAGATGAACGGCCTGGTGAGAGTGCTCCTACGCAGCTGGGATTATTCCTGGAAGATCCAGAGCTACAATTCTGGTGTTTAAGTCAAAAGAGTGAAGGTAAATTTGTATCCTTGGTGTCAAATCTTACCCATGACAGCCAAAACTCAGCGAGGAGAGAGCTGTGCAGACTCTTACCTAGCAGGAGAGATTCCTGAATCCATTGTTAAATGAGAATATTTTAGAATAAAGGGTAAAAGGGTGAGATAGGGACTAAGAGACTTTGCCAAGGACAGAGTTCACCGAAGCCCTGACATTCCTGCTTGGATTAACCTCTCCTTGGGGCCTAATCTGCTGCAAAATGGGTCAATTAAACCAAAGGCAGCAGCAGAGGGAGCAGCATTTGCTGCTGGATCTACGAGAACACCGCAAGGGAGTCCTGGAGCGCTGGACAGGGATCAGGCACGAAAGGAGTGCAGTTGTATGAACTGCACCAGTCTGACCAAGAAAATTCGGGATCCACCTCCTCTCGGTGCCCACAGAGGGGAATGGAAATATTTCAGAGCAGCTTTATGACAACCCTTGGGCTCCCAGCCTGGGGAAGTCTGTCCCTTTTCCTGGTGATAAAGAGGAAGAAGGCTCAGCGGGATTCAAGGGAGACGCAAGTGGAATTTGACATAACTTCTGTCCCCAAAAGTTGTATTACACATGTTAAAAAAAAAAAAAAATCAAGTCCCTTTGAAATAGTAAAAAGGAGAGACTTCCTGGATTAAATATGCTCTCCTTTTTCCAACAGGAGACCTGGGGAAAACAGATCCCTCCCCATAAAGAGCCACCGCAGAGCTGATGACAGTTCAGTGTGGAGGAGCATTTTCCCCTGCAGAGCACATGTCCATCAACTCTTCCTCATTTAAAAGGGGAGCCTGCTGGGCCTGGTACTACCTCTAATTCCAGTGGAGGTACTAAAGCCAAGATGACAATGACACAGGTGTCCTTGGAGGTTAATTTGAAGGCACTAGAGCAGGATGTACAATGCTGAGGGGCAGCCCTGGCTAGAAATTCAGAAATAAGAAATGCTCGGCTCTCCAGTTTGGCTACTCTGCCCCAAATTAAATGTACAGTGGAGAAAGAAATGTTGCTTGAAACTCAGCCTTCAGAAGAAGAAAGGACTGAGCTGTCTGGAGTGAGAATAAATGGCTCTTCATGGCTCTTCTGCTAAATCCCACATGCATGCACAGCCTATGGAAATGACCATCAGAACTGCAATTTGAGGGGTTCCTTTTCTCTTGTCTGCCCGCTGAGCTCCTAAAATTAACATATTCCCCTCTTCTCTGGCAAAGTGCTGACACCCAGTCGATCATGGCCCAGGAGCAGGTCCCTGTGCTGAGCTCTCCCCTCCCTCCGGGGTGTAACTGAGCCCATTTCCACCCTCCTGCCTTTCCTGCACTCACAGAATTACAGCGTGACAATATTACACCTGCTGATAAACGGTGGAAAATCGCTCTGGATGAAATGTCATGTAAGATGTTAAAAACCCAGAGGAAAGGGAAGAAAAATCCACCCCCGGATATTCTGCCATGCCAGAGCTAAGATCCACCTCTCCAGCTATTCCGGAGCATACAAAGCTTCATTAACATTCAAACACCAAAGAATCACAGAGCTGCAATACCTAATAAACCTCCACTTTTTCTTTTATGATTAACACGAACCTTGGCAGTCTCTAAGCAATATAAACACTCACAGAGGGGAAATAAAATTTAGTGAGCAGATAAAACCTAGAAGTGCTGCAGGCATGAATCTGTCACATGTGACTGCTCGAGTGGGTGAAGGAAGGAGGGGATTTGCTTGCCCTCTCCTCAAAATCTCACATGATTCCCAAAGGTTCCCTTAAGAGGGAACAGAGAAGAGAGAACATCATTACCTCACCAAAACACTCCCCATCATCCTCCAAAAAATGTGGGAAGAGGCCCTTAACATCCATGCAGGATGATGCCAAGCTCCCATCAACAGCAGCACGCTTGGGGTGCTCACCCCCTTTCCCCACAGATGAAGAACGTTTTGTGCAGTTTCACGCAGCACGGATGAATAAAAGGCTCCATCCTCACCAGGCAACAGGACATCAGGAGCCAGCAGGTTCTGTGCCAGGGAGAGGATGTCCAACTGCAGCGGTGTTCCAGCTAACCTGGCTTTCATGCAGCCCATGGAAGCATCCTCCCTGCTCTCTTTGATTTCATCAGCTGCCCAGGATTTCCTTTTTCATCAAAAATTCCCTTTTCCCCTCTCTCGCTCCAGTACAAAGCCGTATTTAAAAGGCAGCCAGAGAATAATGGCACATCCAAACAGCAGGGCATTTATTTAACAGCTTTTTCCACTGCGAGGTTTTTTACAGTTTTATTCCTTATTCATATAATATATAATCATAGAAGGGCTTGGGTTAGAAGGGACCTCAAAGATCATCTCATTCCATGGGCAGGGACACCTTCCACTATCCCAGGGTGCTCCAAGCCCCGTCCAGCCTGGCCTTGGACACTTCAGGGATCCAGGTGCAGCCACAGCTTCTCTGGGCACCCTGTGCCAGGGCCTCCCCACCCCCACAGGGGAGAATTTCTTGCCAACATCCAACCTAAATTTCCCCTCTTTCAGCGCGGGTGGCACTTCTTAGATATCAGGCATGATTTTATTTCTAAACCTGCTAAATCGGTGTTTGACTCTGGACACTTTTCTCCCTGCTTATATGCACTCAAACAGGAGCAGAGCCAAGGAGATGCCACCACCAGGAAAAGCTTTGCTGCCTATAGGAAAAGCAGCCAGGCCCAGAGAAGAGATAAAGATCATTTACCACGGAAAAATCCCTACAAAATTCTGCACCATTTTCCTACTCTCTGCAGCTGTAATGTGAATTAGGGACCTCAGAAGCTTCTGTCTGTTCCTGCACTCTTCTCAGCCTCTTCACAAAATTCCAGTTTACCAGGAAAGGTTCCCACTGTTGTTGTCATGTCTGGTTCTATGACATACCTTCAGTGTTGCTGGGTATTGGAAAATTTTTGACCTTTAATAGGCAATTCAGCTGAAGAAGTTCTCTTGGTTTTACTGTTCTCTTTGTAGAAGAAGAAAGGCAAAGAACGAGGCAAAATTTGTTATGAACAAAACTGGTAGAAATTCTGTCAAGGTTATTTCAGAGAAGAGCTTAAGAGTTGTGCTTGGAGAGGCAGCAAAGCTTTTCCTATAGTTTATGGCAATCCCATTACACCTGGAAACCCATCAATCCCTGACAACCCAGTTAACTCGCAGGAAAAAAAATCACAAAATCATCTAAGGGCATCCAAATACATCCATGCACTCCCGAATCCATTATAAGGATTTCTGCTTGACAATGAAAAATTCAGGAGGGCAATTTTTTTCCCCTTCATCCCATAACTTCTTCCAGCTGATAATTATATGGAAGATTGACACCATCAGATCTCCACATGGAAGGCAGAGTTAAAGGATCAGGAGCTCCTGGATCCAGCTTTCCTGGCTGCCTCCGTGTATTCCAGGATGCAATCCAAGTGCAAACCACCCAAATCCAGGTTGTTATTGCAAGAAAACTCCGGTGTGTTGGCAGGGAGGGAGCCACAGGCTGACAGGACGCTCAGATGGATCAAGCAGGGGATGAGGTACCCCCCAAACACACCCCAAATGCACCCCAAGAAGAGCTGCCCCACTGTTCAAACTCCATCAAAAAACTGTTGTGGCGCCTTGCCCAGCACCCAGACACCCTGATCTGCCCTGGCAGTGAAAATGATCTGACTGCACTTCTTCAAAAATGACATTTCACTCCCCACTGTTAAAAATATTTTTGTAATAAGTTGCTGATTTTGCTGATTTTCTGGCAACAGCTTCGCCTCCGAAATTTTGAAAGGCTAACTGCAAAAAAAGTGACACAATTGGGTCTTCAGATTTGCTTAGTACTGCTCAAGAAGATGTAGGATTTGTTCTTTATTATTACAGCACAGCTTTATTCCAGATGGTGTCCAGATTCTTAAGAAGCATTGTTTAGGAGATGCTTTGTAACAGGGAAATGTCCTTAGTCATGTATCTACATATTCAGGGCTCTGGGAAAATACTCCTTAGTGCTGTGAGGTTTCTTAATGAAGTTTTAGGGTGGGTGGGTTTTTTTGGTCCTTTATCTTAGAGTTCATAACCATAAAACAATTTGGCCCCAATTCTCCTAAGAACAGATGAGGATGGGATCATCCTGGGGGCCAGAAACTTCTCCCATCTGCTCCTGGGCTGATCCCTAGCGTGGGCAGCAGGAAAGGGACTGGGATTGTGCCCCTGTGCCCCGCTCAGGTGAGACCCCACCTGCAGAGCTGCCCCAGCCCTGGGGCCCAGCACAGCGAGGACCTGGAGCTGCTGGACAGAGCCCAGAGGAGGCACCAGGATGAGCAGAGGGATGGAGCAGCTCTGCTGGGAGGAAAGGCTGGGAGAGCTGGGATTGTTCACCTGGAGAGGAGAAGCTTTGGGGTGAGCTCAGTGTGGCCTTGCAGGGCCTGAAGGAGCTGCAGGAAAGATGGAGAGAGACAATTGACAAGGGATGGAGTGACAGGACAAGGGAGAATGGCTTCAAACTGAAGAAATCCTTCCCTGTGAGGGAGGGGAGGCCCTGGCACAGGGTGCCCAGAGAAGCTGTGGCTGCCCCATCCCTGAAAGTGTTCCAGGCCAGGCTGGACAGGGCTGGGAGCACCCTGAGACAGTGGAAGGTGTCCCTGCCCATGGCAGGGGGTGGCACTGGATGAGCTTTGAGGTCCCTTCCAAGCCAAACCATTCTAGGATTGCCTGCTCCACTATTCCATGGGTTCCTTTCAGCCCACGCAGCCCAGCAATCAAAGTCCACAACACTCAGAGAGTACAGAGAGGTTCATTTATCCAAGTACCCCAAAGCCTCAGAGGAATCCACTTGAAACAGCACTGGCTGTCTCCGAGCCAATTTCCCCTCCCAGCCATGTCCCCCTGGGCTCTACCCATCTCTGCACACCCCAGCCCACTGTGACAACACCAGAGAACCTCTCCAAGTTTGCAAATCTTAACAAGAAACATCTCGTTTCCAGGATAGCCACCAGCAATTCCTCTGCTCTGCGCCTCCTGAAGCTGTGAGAGCAGCACGAGCGTGGAAGGAGCACACCGTGTTTCTAAGCAATTTGTCAAATAATTAAATTATGCACACAATAACTAGCTGGCTCAATTATATTAGCCAGTCTCCATCATGTAATATAATTTCTAGTGGCTGTTTAGGCACTAATAGCCTCAGATCTTTTTAACAGTGTCTGGTGCCAGCTGCGGGCTGCGTGACATCTCCCTGTGCCAAGTCAAACCCCTCGGATGGAAAATTCATGGCTCCGTTTCCAAGCCCCTGTTCCTTATGGAAGTTCTAAATGCCATTTTAAATAAGGCTGCTTCACCAATGAATAGCAGTGAATTTCCATTTAGGTCAATGAAAAGCTCTGTTGGGTTTGCTTTCTCTTTTCTGCCATTTAATGCCATTTAAAAATTCCTTCACCGAGCAGGCTGGTATAGTGAGATGGGGTGATGTTGTTTCTAGGAACACCAAATAAATACATGGGCATTTTGGCAGACCAGACAGGTGTTTAAAGGTGTTTTTCCTCCCCTCCTATAAGAATATTTTCTTTCTTTTTCAACTGTCAGAAGCCTTCCCTCTGGAACTAGGCGATCTTTCGGGTCCCTCCCAGCCCAGGCCATTCAATGATTCTGTGTCTGTTACCTCCAAAAGACAAGAAGCAAACTCCCCAAATTAAACAAGTGGGCTGACTCAAGAACTGCTCAGAAAGAGGCTTTTCTCCCCAAACCCACATCCTGAGAACACCTGGCAGGCCATTTGAGGAGCTGAGCAATGCTGGAAGAGGCTTCCTCCCAGATCCCCAATTTGAGGTGTTTTTTCAATTAGTGGGCCTGCAGCAGACAGAAACATCCTCTCCAAGCCTTCCTGACGTGCAGCCCTTCCCCACTGCCCTGGCAGAGCCTTGGCTGCGACATTTCCTCTGGTCACTCCACGTGGGACATGGCAATGGATGCCTCAGCTCATCACAGGCCCTTTTTAAATGCATTAACAGGAACTCGAGATAAATCAAGTCATCAATAAACTGTCTCCTTGCCTGCCCTTTGCCTGCCAAGACTCAACCTCTGCAGTCTCATGAATACAAAATCTTCCCCTCTCACTCTTCCCTGATGTTGGATTTGGTGCAGGGAAAGCTTTGGGAGCCCTGAGGAAGAACAGATTCAGGGATTAGCTCACGGCAACACACCTGGGAATTGCAGGTTGTGTTCCCTGCTCTGCTGCTGCCTTTTCCTGACACCTGACATCCCCCCAAGCCCAGCTCCAGAGCTCACTCCTCACTCAGACACCCCAGCGAGAGCCACCCAAAGCTGCAAGAACCTAGATTCCCCAAGTCTTGGCTTTTCCTGGGACAAAACCACCCAAAGACCACCACCATGCCACAGCCAAGGAGCAGGCTGGCTCTAGGGAAAAGCTGAGGTGCATTTGATTTGTGAAATTACCTTCTTCCAAAGGTCAGGCTTGCACGAATTCAAACACCTCTGTTCAGTGCACTCTTGTGCCCAAAAAAAAACCACTTGGAAGTTTGTTCCTTCAAGAAGGCCAACACATTCACCTGTATTTCAGCATTTATGTCTCCCATCACGAGCAGGAAATAATATTTCTGCCTTCATGGTCCAGTACACCCATTTCTCCTTAAAAACTCATTATGTGGGTGCTTTATAGGAGAACAAAGCGAGGACTTGGTGAGCAAAGTGTCTCCTGGGTAACTTAAGAATTAAAAGCCTTTCCATTTTGAATTAGAAAGATGAAGCTTTATTGCTGCAAATGACTTACAAGAGCTACTCTTTTAAAAGCAAACAACAGAAATGAATAATCGAGGTGATTATGCTGCCTCCAAAGGCATGAGGCCAGTTCCACCAGCTGTGGATCCGACCCAACAGGCTTTAATACATCTGCAAGTACCAACAAGAGGCAGCTCAGCCCTGGTTAACATTCAATCCCAGCCTGTGCTGCTTCAGAGAGAGTGAAACATTGCATGGAGAAATTTGTGTGAGTGAAACATTGCACTTTCTTGATTATTTTTTTTTTAGCATTCAGTGGCGTGGCTACAAGACTCCAAATGCACTTCCCAACAGGCAATAAACTTTGCTTTGGTTTCACTCAGCTGAAAATTCTTTCCTGCTCCTCCATCCTGCTCGGTCTCTTTTGCTACAGTGGCCACACCAGCATTAAATATATTTCATTTCACCTCAAATGCTGACAGGAAAATTGCCCAACACGCAGGTTTCCTGTGGGGTGGCAGAGCTAAGTGCAGAGTGGTGTTGGAGACGGAGCTGCAGTGTAAGAAATCACTCAGCCCCCATGGGAACTGCAATTACATCCTGTAATTGGCACCAGGGGTATCTCTGTATGGTTGCTCATGGAAATATTTTCAAGCATTTTGCTCCAAAGCCAAGGGTCAGGTGAGGTTTCTGCTCTGTAAATCCTTTCTTCCTCCAATACATCCTGGTTTGGAGAATGAACTTTCAGCAGGTGTACCCCACAAATACTTCAGCATGCGAATATTCTCTGTGACTCCCACTTTTAGAGGTTTTCTGCATAACAATTCACATTCTTCTTCTCTACAAAAATCAATTAAATGTACAAAAAAAAATCCCAAACCAAAAGTGAACAAATCTCTTCAGCTGATTACTCTGTTAGTGCTCACAGATGGCAAACATAAAATAGAGTGGAGAGGCTTTTCCTGACTTTGCAAAAGACTATCTATGTGTGTAAAACTAACATAAAACAAGAATGCACTGTAAGGAATGGTCCATTTCCTATTAAAAAAAACTTCTTTGGGTTTTTTTTTCTTTGCTTTGTTAGGTGATTCCTAAGCCAGTATAGACACTCTAGTTAAATCAAAAAATATTTTTCTTGTGTGTTCTAGACACAGACATGACATTTTTGGGCCCTTGCCTGTACAAAAAAATTAAGGAATTAGCTGGAAGTTCTTACAAAACCCCCAGACTCCTACCCAGACAGGGGAAACCTTGCAGGGTTTATAGCACCACACCCGGGGATGCGATCAGACAGCT
This sequence comes from Cnemophilus loriae, assembly GCA_013397755.1. Lineage (NCBI taxonomy): Eukaryota > Metazoa > Chordata > Aves > Passeriformes > Corvidae > Cnemophilus > Cnemophilus loriae. The sequence goes on along the minus strand of VZTF01003551.1, from coordinate 256,292 downwards.
CTGTTCCCTGGCAGCTGAGCCGCAAATCCCCGCTCAGTTCATGCTCACAGCTCCTGATTGTCACTGATGATCACAAACGGCTCCATCAATCTGCCTCGTGCAGCCTGGGAGAGCCACCGGGACAGATGTGACCTGTCCTCTTCTCAGAAATGCTCACAAGAAGGGTTTCCGAGCTCAGGCAGAAAGATGAGGAGCACCATTTCTCACCTGCTCGCACACACACCACAGTGAGAGCCCGAAGCCACACACGTGGGAGTTTGCATCAAGGCCTGGCAGGGCTGGGCAGTGGGGTTTTTTTTGGGAAAAGAGAACCTGTGACCTTCTGCATTGCACTGGAAAATACTCGACCTCCAAAGAGGAGGCTTTGGCTCCACAGTCAGTCCACCACAGTCTGGAGAAGACTTAGGCACAGTGAGAGCTGCCTGACACCCCTGCAGGAACTTGTCCACTGCATCCACAGGGAAAGGAGATTGCCTGGTGACAGCTGAGAACTCCCAAAGTGAGGGAATATTCCTCCAGACCAGTCCCTGGAGACTGAAATCAACCCCTTCCTACTGACACCTCTCCAAGCCCCTCTCTGAGGGCAAGGCTCAAGAGAAAACCCCGGTTCCAGCCCTGCTGCTGGTGCCAGTGCCTGCTCCCCTGTGCCTGCCACATTTCTGCTTCTCCTCTGCTTTGTCCCTCGTTCTCCTGGATCCTGAAAGCAGCGTCTGAGCCCCAGCAGCAATTCCCACCAGAGTGAGAGGAATCCCTGAGCACAGCCCCGGAGCACCGCTCCCGTTAGTCAGGGTAATGGGATCCTCCAGCGGCCGCCCCGCAGCTCCGATAACCGATGGGATGTGGCAGCTGCCATGGTAACGCTGGTACTGTCAGCATTAAAAAGCAGAGGAGTCCTTTCACCAGGAGTTACTCCTGCCCCGTGGGAACTCAACAATTACAGGAGACTTTAAATTTATTTACCTATGAATGGGTACAATGAAAAGCCCCAGCCGGTTTTTCTGGGATTTCTCTGCAGGTTGGAAGAAGAACTATCAGCATAAAGCAACAGCCTGCAGGTGAAAGCAGAAGATCCCAGGAGGAGTTTGCAGGATCCATGGCATGGGCAGGGAGTTCAGGAAAGGGGAGCAGGAATGGCAAAGTGTGAATTCGCTGGGGATTTGATGGCTCACCTTCCAGTGGGGGAAGCAGGGGAGCATCCTCCATTTAGCAAAGCTGTTATCAACAGGAAATTAATCTCTGGCCCAGAAAAATCTTTCTTAATTAGGAGCCAAGCATTTCAGACATTGGCTTGGGTTTGATCATGAACAATTCTTGCATCAAGGTCTGTTTTGTAGGCTGTGGCTGGACACAAAGCAATTTTGTTCTAAATCTTCCACATTAGGTCAGAGGAAAATAATCGTTCCAGTATGAGCATTTCAACAACAGAAGCATTTGAATGGGTTCCACTACATTTTAAGGACCTGATGAAAAGTGTGGGCAATAACTACATCCACTGGTCCCTGGATCTGCATGTGGCAGAGCAGTTTCAGGGTGGAGGGAGGAAAGGGGTGATCTAATGGTAAGAAATAATTGTCATTGCACACTCAACAGGGACAGATGACACAGCCAGTGGCTCTGAAAATGCATCTTGCCAAATTGTAGCAAGAAGAATGAAGTTCCCAGTCTCCTTCAGTGAAGTAATGATCGATATTTGCAGATGATTTCTCCAGGTAGATAAATTGCTTGCAAAACACATCTTAAATATCTCGACTTCTCCCCCATACACCCACTCCCAACTTGTTCTCTTAAAGACAAGTACAGAGTTTAATTATTCCAACTCTGAAAACATCAACTTTTTAAAGAAACTGATCCATGAAAAAGAAAGAACTGTGAAGACTTGAGAAGTCAGATAACTGTGGGAGGTAACTATCACCCAGCTAATAGCCAATAAATGAAAATAATGAATAGTTCTGTGGCAGGGGTGAGAAAGGGCTCAGACTGGTGTACACAAAGAGACCAGTTAGTGTAAAACCAGTAAGGGACCAGCAGTTACAGGTGTCCACCCAATGCTCTGTAAGCCTGCACTGAAAGGCCCTCCAGCACCTCTTCTGGTGCTATCCGAATAAATAAATGCTTCTGGGTGATTTCTGTGCTATCTGGACCGGTGGGAAGAGAAAAGGAGTCACTGGAAACCCTGTTCTCCAGAAGGAACAAGACTTCATTTGATGGGGAATCTGCTTAAAAAGCAAAAGGGATTCAGTCTCTTTTCAGTACTGATAGAAATAAGAGCAGAATGATTACTCACAGATGAGAGATTGTTCTTAAAAGCTGTAAGATGGGGTATCACTGGTCAGAAGGAGCAGGGAGCCTCAGATGCAGAGGGTTAGAGCTGTCAGCCCACAGAGGAATCAGAGACACATTTACAGACCCTCTCAAATGCACCTCGGTGTTGTCACAGGGTGGCAAAGCCCAGGAACAGGAGCTCCCTTCAAAGCACTGCAAATGAAAGGCAAACAGCAGCCACCCTTCCCCTGCAGCCTGGGGAACCTCAGCTCACAGAGTTACTGCAAAACAAGATCTCTGCAGCTCAAAAACTTCCTAGAGGAACACACTCCAAAGGTGCAAGCAGCCTGGAGAAGGCAAGGTCTATAAATCACTGCCTGTCAGCTTAGAAAAACGTTCTCTTTGCTTCCCTGTGGAGGAGTAAAACGAGAGAAGAGATTTCTTTTCTGTATGGATGGCTCAACCATAAGGTTATTTTAACATCATTTTCTTGTAACCCATCTACACACAACTACTTAAACAGTCCTTATAAAGGATGTATGGGCTGACTCGAGAATCAGCCTAATTGGTCAAACTTCCAGGACACCGTGTGCTGAGCTGGAGAGAATCATAATCTCATCTATTAGGGGATGTGAGAAGTGGCAGGAGCTATCTCAGATTCCTGGAAGAGCTGCTGTGAAATAAGAACCGTTGCCTAGGGACAGTCTCTTCTTTATGATAATTAAAGAGCTCAGATCTGGGCTATTCTGGATGGATGAAAAATATGCAAGCATAAGCTTAAATTCTGGCTTGGGCTTGTTCATGTGAGAAAGTTGTCTAATAATTCATTAGTTTCTTCAATAAAAGATACCCAAAAGGCAGGAAAAAGGGCATCTGTGGACTTGGCTGGCAGGTTCACATGGTCTCAAAATTTCCTCCAGACATCCTGGTCTTCTGTAGCACAAAATTGCAGAATCTCAGCCCCTTTTCCCGGGCAGCCAGCCCCAGGACAGGAGGAAATGGCCTTGAGCTGTGCCAGGGGAGGCTCAGGGTGGACATCAGCAGGAATTTCTCCATGGAAAGGGTGGTCAGGCCTTGGAAGTGCCCAGGGAGGTTTGGAGTGCCCATCCCTGGAGGTGCCCAGGGAAGGGCTGGAGGTGGCACTCAGTGCTCTGGGCTGGGGACAAGGTGGGGATGGGGCACAAGTTGGACTCGATGGTCTTGGATGGTTCTGCCACCCTCAAAAGGGCAAAAGAGAATATGATGATCACAGTTATATCATCTTTTTAAAAGCTTTTGAAAATGTAGCCAAACTGAGATCATAAAAGTTAAGTATTTACTGTGATTTGCTCTTACAAAATACAAATGTAAAATGACTTCATCAGTACCAGATAACAAGCCAGCTTATAACCACAGGGCAGGGTTTTTAATAATTTCACTAAAAATATGCACTGGGACAAAAATGCGGTGCAATAAAAAGAACAAAAGGTAATAAATATTAGCTATTATCTCAGCTCATTTTTGTCAGGAAATAATAGTACAAATTTAATGGGATACATGGAAGCCTTATGAAAAGCAGGCAGGGAGAGACTTAGAGTCTTATCCAGCATTAGACCAGAGGCTGCCTGATGAATAAGTTGACATTGAAGAGCAGAGAATGAAAATCATATGGGCTTCAGGGAAAGGAAATAGCTGAAAAACGAAACTGTGATGCTGCCAGGCTCTATAGGAAGAGGCCCAGCTCTCACCTCTGCCAGGGCTCCCAGCTGGAGCTGGTGAGAGGACAGGACAACTGCAGCAAAAACAGGATGGGGAGAGGAAAAAATGCATGAAAGGAGAGGCTGGAATGCAACAGCAACTGGGGTGTTTGAAGAAGGGGAAAAATAAGATACTCTGTAGAAGGAGCAGATGAAATAGGATTTATCCATGAGCCATACATTAACTCATGTGTAAGGAGATGTTCCTGAGTGCTTTTTGTGAATAACAAAGCCAGATCTTTCAGTGGGTTTACACTGCCCTTCACACCCTTCAGGGTTGCAGGATCGAGTGTTAAATAGCCAGTGAGGCAGCACCATTTACAACACCAACAAGGCCGTTTACTGCGGGTTAAAGCCAACACATCGGTCCAGGAGACTCTAAACTTATTGCTGGTTCTCAGGCACATCGTGTCTGCTTCTGATTTGTGTGTTGCTCACACTGGAAAATGTCTGCTGTTGTTTCCAAGACTGGGATTTAACCGTGGTTAATTCACTTTACTACTGGGACAATGGAAAGTTACCACTGGTGGTAAATAGTTACTACCCACAATAAGCTCAGTGAAGAATTCAGTAAATATCAACAGCAGGTAAGAAATTTTAGATCAAACTGTGATGTCCACTAGAAAAAAAAAAACCCAAGAACCATAAACATTTATTCCCACAACTCTTAAGAATAAATTGTGCTTTGGAAGGAGCAGGACTATAACCAGGCACTGCCCACTTTCTCTGTTTTCTACTCAAATTATCACTATTTCCTCTGACTTTGAAAATGAGCAGTCAGATCTCACATTTCTATCACTGCCATGCTCTGTGGCTTAGAAAAAGCACCAGGTTTTTCCAGTGAAAAGGGAGGAAAAACTGGCAGCCACACACTTGGAGTCTAATTTTAGGAGGAACTGAGCCATTCTAATGTGCTGCAGTCAACAGGAACAGAGGCCATTCAATAATTCATGAGTTTCTTTCCATGTTTGAGTAGAGCCTGTTGAAAATTTCCAAAGGAAACATTTTCCATCACAAAATTCCAATTCCTGTGAACCAAAACTGCTTACAGGACAGGATATGCTTGGATGCTTCTCTAATACCTTTTTTCTATGCGTTTTGAAGTGGATTTTAATCTATAATAATATTGTAATAATAACAACAAAGTATTTTAAATATGAAAAGGGTTGTCTAGCTACGAGATAAAAGGAACTTTAAAAGGCTAAACAAATGTCTCAATCCATCTTCACTGGGATTTTTAAAAATTCTTTTTTAACACCAGTGTTCGAGAAGAAAAAGGATTCAAACTTGGTTTATTTTCAATTTCAGCTGGAATATATTTTCATCATTTTCCTGGGAAAGAAAAGCATTTCCTACTTGCGATGTAGCTAAGGAAGTATTTTCATGCCTGTCCTAAAATAAATCTTTACACTCATGCAGATAAACCTCTCTTTAACCCTGGTGCTGAGTGGAGTGTTAAATTTGTTGTGTCTTTCCTGTCACTTTGATTCAGCTATTTGAAAATGAATGGCATTTGCATCAGAAGGCAGCAGAACAACCATTTCTTACCTTTAGTCTTTCTGTTACCCCATCAGTGAAACTGACTGTGAATTCAGCAATTTTGGGCACTCTGAGTTTTCCTTTGTTCTTCTGGTCAGGCTGATATTCTGTTCTTGTTTTCACAATTACCTGGAAAACAACAACACTTTTAAGGCTTCTGCCCACAGCACAGATTTCGGGGTTATTATCAAAGCTTTTCTATATAAGCCATCCCCTGGACCTACACAAGCACCATAAATGAACACAAACCCATCATCCCCTCAGGAATAAGAGAGGCAGATAAATAGGCAGATCTACAGAACTAGGACAGTGAGCTTATCACACTGAGCCTTAAAATAGCTGACAGCAAAATGTTTGACACCCACTTTTGTTTAGGAGTATTTAATTTTGATATCATGCTCAACAGGCAGAAGAAAGCCCATCCTGAAGAAGAGCCTCACTAATTAAAAACTCCGTCCAAACAAGTTCTGCTGAAGTCAATTTAAATTTAGGCCGTTTGGTGTCTCATTCATTCAGGCTCCAGATTATCAGTATTTATCTTGTATCTTCACCTTGGCTTTTCCCCTAAGATCTGTGTCTGATTAATCCAGGTCCTACTAATCTGATAAAATGAGGTGGTTTACATCAGTGCAGAAGACCCTTCCAGTTTTTGGCTCCCCATTCTGAGCTGCAGCCTGGTGAAAATGAGAAACTCCGGGAGTGGAGGCTGCTCCAGATGAGCGTGACAAGAGTGATCCTAAAGCTCTTAGTGAGAAACAAAACCGTGGTGAAGGATTGGAACAGATTAAGTGATGCACAAGGTTGAGTTCCCAGCTAATCAAGGACTTATTTCCAAATGAAGACAGCAAAGTCTGCTTCGGACCAAAGAGAACCCCAGGTATTTAATCCTCCTGCATTTAATGCATGTGAAAATCAGAGGGAGAGAAAAGCAGTGAGGAGTCATAAGCCAATTTTCTGGATTCAAATGCAAATCATGAAAGACTGATGAATATTTACATCCTCCAGCGAATCCCCCTCAATAGTATTTATTACAGGAGCATTTGCAATATTAACACTTGAGGAGAAGAAGGGACAAAAAGCCACTGAAATACACTTCTATGAGCATTTGGGAGCTCAGGATTTCTGATGACACAACACAGAAGATGGGAAATGACCCACAGGGCCAAGCCTGACTGGGCGGGTTTGGGGTGAATCCTGACCCTACTCTGAGCCCACTGCTGAATCAAACCCCATTTTGCCCACTCTGCCCAGCACACCGTGGGCAAAATAAAGCAAAGCTCCCTCTGCAGCCAAGACAAAGTGGCCCAGGTCAGCTCTGAGCCTCAAACAAGCAATAACCTCATTTTCTCCCACAAAAGGAGGCAAGTGCACCCAGGCTCGTGCAGCTGGCCAGCCTTCAGTCTTCTCCCCGGCCTTTTGTAAAGCCAGTACAGTAAATTATAGAGGATCAGCCAGCAGCACCTGCCAGCCAGGGTTTAGAAATTGCTCTCTTTCTGTTTTCAGACAATATCCAATTCTCCCAAATTCATGCTGCCTGCTTGATATAAATCTTAGCTGCAGACAATTTTTTAAAATTTACATGCGGGCTTTTCCACAAACTCTAACATTGGGTCTTAATGAAAGACCATGAAGCCAGAATATAAGAAAAGAATCAAATTAAAAACCTTCCTTGTTTCTAGCTATAATTTAATTTTCTTCATCATCAACACCAATTTTGTTATGGTTATTTTTCAACTGTTCCATTGTACCAGTAAGCAGGAAAGTTTGAATCATGCTGTCTTGCAGGGATACAGAGCGAGTCTGAAAATGAACCCACACAGCCCTTCCTTCACCAGACATCAGATTCAGGTCCAGTAGCAATTCTATCACATCTGGGAATAAATAAGGAAGCTCAGGCCCCAGCCAGAGCAGGAGGTACTTGAAACACAATTCGCTGACCGTGCCAGCAGTGAAACGAGCGTGGACAGAGCCAGAGTCACCCTGGGCAGCGTTCTGCAGAGAAATTTGCAGAGGTATCAAAAAGCATTGGAAGAAGAGGGAAGAAGCACCTTTGCTAAAGGGCTTTTAGCGTGGCAAAAGTTAAAAACCTCCTCTCCAGAAGTGTCTTTGTCAGACACCCGCTGGAATTACTCAGCAGAAGAAAGGGCAGGCAGTGAAGTCTCCTTTTGAAAGGAGAGCACAGAAATCAAAAGACAAAGGTCAAACAGAAAACTGAAAACCTGCCGTGGGGGGGGACCATTCCATCGTGGCAGCAACGATAAAAATGCAATTTTGCTGAGGGCATGGGGTGTACATTGAGAAGAACAGAGCTCCTTCTTGCTCAGTCCCCCACAGGCTAAATAGATCAGCCCGAGCATGGATCCCACCCTTGCTGAGTTAAAAGTGCAAATTTAGAAAAGGAATAAACAACCTTCTAAAGAAACCTTTCCGCGTTTTTAGGGTTTTTTTCTTTCTTTCTTTGCTTTTTCGGTTTTCGTTTTCCAGCTTTCTGATTTGAGTTGAGTGGGAAAGATTTGCCTTCCCCCATTCCCTGCCATCACTCCTTTTTCACCTTCTTTTTCCATTTTGTCAGCGAGAAAAAAAAAATTCCTGGCAGCGAAGTCTTCCAGAAATTCTACCCAAATTGCTGTTGAACGCCGAGTAATAAAAACCTCCTGACTCCCGCAGTCGGGGCAATGATCAGCGCTCATTTATCAGCGGCTGCCCCCGAGCAGTTCCAGCCAGCCCAGATCCCACTGTTCCCATGCAAACAAGGAACATCCATCTCGCAGCACGACAGCTTTCCTGGGAGAGCTGCTGCCGTTTATTACAGCCACAGGCAGCAGAATGATCCCCATCCCCTCTCCTTGGCTGCTCTGCAGCGGTGCTGGCTTGGGAATTGTCGTTCTGGATTGATGTCAGGGAAGGAGAGGGGAAATGTGGGGTCCCGCAATTCCGAGCAAACCGAAGGGAAAGAAATGCCATCTCCTCGTTCCCTCCTCTGGGATATTGGCATGCTGGAAAAGAGCTGCTCTAAGGGGGAACTTCCAGATGGATTTAGCTCAGGGAATCTCCCTGCGGATTATCTCGCTCTTGTGATCTGTTCTTGAAAGTTTTCACACCATTTCCCAGAGATACAACACCTTAAAGTTGCAGGAACTGAGCTCTTCATTGCATATGCAGTAAAGGGGACACCAAAAAACTACCTGGGGCTTTCTTCATTTTACATCCAAAATAAAGCTGTTCTTTGAAAGCCGCTTCCTAGACGGGGTTTGCAGAGGGATTGTGAGAATATCAGAGGAGGGAAAAGGGCTTGCACGGACCAGCAAAAAGACACATCTAATTATGGGAGCCCACGCTGCAGCCCTTGCAGCTTCCTCCTTAACCAGGTTTGTTTAGAATTTGAGCTAATTAACCACCAATTCAGCAAAGCACTTAAGCATGCAAGTAGTCCTATTAACATCAGCAGGATGAGCCGGATATTTCAAGTTAAGTGTGCATTTAAGTGCTTTGGCCGATCAGAGCTGGCTTCAGGCACCTTCCCAACTCCAGTGCTTGGGGATCCTGGGGAATTCTCCAGCAAGTGCCCGGGGGCTCTGCACACAGCAGGACCCCAGGATCCCGTATTGCTCATGGAGGAGTAGGGAAAAACGACAAAAGAAGAGTCTCAGTAATGTGCCGAGTCCCACTTGGTGGCTGAGTCAGGAGTTCACACCACGGTTGGTTCACTGCTTACAATGCACTGTTTTCTCAGACTCATTAATGAGAGAATGGCAGCTCCAGCAGACTCTCCACATAAATATCACATTTTTGGGTTTAGGGGCTAGCAGAGGATGACTGGGAAGGCAGTCAGACAACCTATGGACAACGGCAGCTCTCTGCAGAATTGTCCCCCTCAGCCATCCCAGGTCAGCAGATGTAGCAATGCTCCATGTCTGGACAGGTTTTGACATTCTGTTCTCTTCCTTGGATCTTCTGGTTCCTCATTCCAGTCCTTCAAACACTTCTGAAGAGCTCAGAGGAGGCTGCAGGGAATGGCCTGTGGAAATTGTGAAACTCCACCACGACAGGAGCACGAGCCACATCCATCACCCTGCTCCACACGAGATGTTTCTAATGATGCTGTTTGCTAATATATTTATTGAATCCTAAACCCAAATGCTCTTATTATTCCAGGCTTAACGCCAGTGCCGTGACTGGGATCAATGGGAAATCTTTCCTCAGCTTTAATGGATGCAGGACCATGCACCCTCCCTGTAGTGATGCTTTGGAAAATTATAGGTGTGCTGAGGTGAGAAACAACAGATGAGAGTCTGCCTACACCAGCAGGAAATCCATCATTGACAACCTTGAGAAGGTAAACAGTGGGAGAGTGCTGGGAAATCCAGGGATTTGGGCTGCTGAAAGGGAAAAGAAAGCAAGCTTCTAACCAAGTGGGCTATATTAAAAGCATTTGCTGTGAGGAGGAAGGAGCGGAGTAGATGTGAAATGTGACAAATTGAAAAATATCCCATTAAGCATGGAACCTTGAAAAGGATTTTCCAGCAAAGGGATGAAGTAAGTGTTTCAGAAAATGAACTGATATGAATTCTGAGCCTTGTCTCCAACTGGCTAAATGTAACATCATTTATTGCCACTTTATATCTGCGTTCAAGCTCTATGGTTTTCCCTGAAGAAATGAGTAATAATATTTAACATAACTGGCATTGTGAAAACTTTAAATTATTCATTTGGAAAAGGACATGCAGCTCTGCTGTAATTCCCACTCCACTGCCACAGTGCATGTAATATATTGTGGTTCAGGTGCTGCAAAGCGCAAACCATGAAAATTTAAAATACTACTTCCTGGGACTATTAATAATGAAGAGTCTCTCAGTCGGAGTGGCTGTCAGATTGACAGAAGAGATAAACAAAATGTGTTGCTGCTACCAAGGAGAAAGGTTCCCTCCAAGTTCAAAGCTGGACTTTGTAGTCCCACAAAATGGTTGTAACACCCTCACCCGTTTCCAGAAGGATTAGTCATGCTCACTTTTAAATGAAAATGAGACTCAGCTTCCTTCCTTTCCACACCTTTCTCCATTCCTTGCAGAGGCAGAAGGGGAAATACCAACTTCTCACTGGCACCAATGTCGTGGTCTCCTCGGCCTTTGTCACCCAACAAAGCATCAGCAGCTGAGCAGGACCTGAGGGTGAGTGGTGACAGCAAAAGGTGCCCCCACAGCCTCGAGCTGGCACTAAACCTGCTGGGACTGGGGCAGGTTCTCCCCTCGTGTGCTCCGAGCCAAGCAATGGCCAGGATCCACCACGTGCACACACAATTCTCCAGCCCAATCCTCACACAGAGCCGGCTCCAAGGAGCAAACGAGATGAGCACGCTGCCAACAGCAGCTGAAGTTAAAATACTCGGCACTAAAAGAATAAAGGTAAAGAGATGGGGAAATCGTGTTTCAGAGCTGAAAACAATTTCTGGCCTTGCAGTCTTAGGATGAAACACTGATAGGCAGGAGCAGCTCATGCAGCATCTCCTCCACCTCCTCCTGGCTGTTGCCCTGGCTACTGCCAGAAAATGGGTAAGGCGGACAAATCTCAGATTACCTGGCAATCCCCATGCTGCAAATTCCCAGATTTTTAGAGAATTGGGTTTTCAAAGCTTCCCCAAATGATTATGGCTATGTCCCATCCCACAGGAATGGCAGCTACACTTCCAATCTACAGGATGGGCACATCTCAGCAGGCAGACTTCCCAAAGGCTTAAAAAAATTGGCATTTGGGCTGTAAGTAATGGCATTATTTGAATACATAAAGTGCCTGAAATATCAAGCAGCAAAAATAAAGTAAAAATACGAAAATGTTAAGAAAAAGATGCCCTGGATCAAATCCATAGTTCCTGGAGAAAGCCAGGGTCAGTACTCTGCTATTTTTTTTACCCTGTATCAGCTCATCTAACGGGCGTTGTGCTGGAAATGAGTTTCACAGAGGGTGGTGGGAAAAAAGTGGTCTCCTGACTCAGTGCCAAGAGAATATTCCAGGCATAAGGAACATCGCAAAAAGACAAAGACAGCAAATGCAATCAGCCCTGGCACCACCAGTGAAAGGCAGCACAGAATGCAAGGGCTGCACTGGGAGCTGAAAGCAGCTGAGAAGGGCAAGGCACAGCCCCAAGAACAAAAGTAGCTTGGAATTTATTCAGCCAAGTCTCCCTACAAATCTCCGGGTGCCCATAATCACCAGGAACCCACAGGAGGTGGGGTGAGAAAAATTGATTTCAGCAGGTTCATGCAAGAGAGGGTTTAGAAAGGCAGACAAAAGAATCAATCACAAATTGGCCAGGGTGAATTAGCAGAGCTCCACTGATTTCCCTTCGACTGCCCTGATTTACAGCGGCCAAGATTCCTGCCCAGTTCTCCTTTCCAGACCAGTAAGGAACTGGTACGTGGGGTTCACTTGACACTCCTGCTGAGATCACTTCCACCCTCAGCACTGGGTTTCCACGGTAGAAGAAAGAACAGGCTCAGCCAAGCCTCCACAGCCTTACACACTTCCCTGTGTCCATTCCTGCTGTTCCTGCAGGACGCGGCTCCAGGAATTGCAGTGCAGACAAAGCTGGGCTTAAGAGAGATAATGGAGCTCACAAAACCAGGCAGCTTTAAAGCCCCTAATTCAGGCGCTGATGGCAGAGCAGTTAAGGAGGGAGATTTCTGCCCGGGCTACACAAATCCTGGGATGTTCAGAGTGAAGCTCTGCAGCAGCAGCTCATTCTCTGGATGATGGGAGGCTGCTGGAAGCTGCTCCAGGTCCCTGTGAGCACCCTGTGAACAGCCCTAGTGGACGGGCTGGTGTGCGAGAGGAAGGCCAGCACAGAGTGAATCCAGACAGGAGCAGGAACTGCCAAGGACACGAGCAGGGCTGTCCAAAACGTGCAAACAGCATCAAGGAGGTTCCCCCAAACACTGCTCTGCCCAAGTTCGATGCTGCAAGGATTTCTTACAGCCTAATGAGCCTAATGAGCAGGGGTGGTGTTCAGTTCTCATACACATCCAGAGGACAAAGCGATTCGCACAGTGTGGGAGGGGGACAATGTCACAGGAGAAGGTGGCTCAGACTTTGCTATTTGTGGGGAATTAGAGTATCCTAAGTGGAGAAAGGAAAGGATGGGGAGAGGCAAGACAGACTTCCTGTTCCTTTATATTTGTTCTTCCCTTCCTTTATTTCATCCATGTTTTCTTTCCCTTTGCATCCTCCTCCTGCCTTTTCCTCTTGCTTCCTCCCCCTGCCCCATCCCTCCTTGTGCCATTTGCTCCAGCCTCACCAGCAGAGGAGCAGGAGCCGCCTGTCCCCGGCTCATCCAGAGCTCCCGCAGCTTCCCAGGAATGCTCAGCCGGGAATGCTGAGCTGCCTCCAGCCCCAGCACGTGCAGCAGCTCCCCGAAAGCAGCTCCACGCTGCCCTGACAGCTCGTGCCTCCAGGCTGCACACAGGGCAGGCTGACACTGGTATCCAGGACAGAGCTCCGAGCAGTCCCCGAGGTACAGGAGCACTCATCCAGCTACTCTTAATTATTCCTGCTCAGCCGGCCAGGACCAAACGTTATTTTCTGTTAAACCAACAGGGACAGACTGTGAACACCAGGGACCCCCCCGATCTCCAGGAACTCCGTGTAAATGCATGGCCTCAGCCACTCAGAGAAGGATGTGGCCAGGGGCAGGAGCACAGGGTGGGAAAAGCATTTGAAGAGAGCTGTTACATCTATTTTTTTTTTTTTTGCTTTCTTGGGTTGGTGGCAGGAATTTGCCGCTAGAGAAATTAATTCTCGAGCCTCCTGATGCATTCAAAATAAAGAACAATGGACCACATGATAAGCCTTCTGCAGCCTTCACCACAAAAGAGATGCCGGATGTTTTTTACAGCCTGACAAGAGCTTTCACGCACTTTTGTGTTATGTAAAATTAGGATTTTACTGCCAGAACAGAGGTATTTCCTGCTAGATTATATTGAAGCGAGCCAAGAGACCAAGGGGTCCCCAGTTGTTGGTCTCATTTAAAATTTCAGTGAACAGAATGGTCCCTGAAAGCTGAACATCTTTCAGCATTATCATTGCAGAGACACAATCACAGCTGAAGCTGTTTGTCTATGCCTTGGAAAACAAGGCAACAGCTCCTCTTTTCCCCCTTTGGTCCTAAAAGATAAAAGACTTCTGTTGGGTTTTTTTTGCTTTTTGAATCAGAAGAAATGAAATTCAGAAACATAAAAAGCCAGGTCAAAGGCTTGTCATTGTTGATGGGGCTATTATTGCTGTTCCATGGATGGATTTCACCAAAAAGGCCATGCAAAAATGATTTAATAGCACCTGGCTCTGTCTTCTGCTTCAGCAAGGGAACAGGGGACAAGGGAAATGCTTGAAGATTGTCAATAAATATAAAAGCACAGCAGGCTCAGCACCTTAGGGGCAAAATTCCTGTCTTGGGCCCATTTGTCCCCCTGCAGCCACACAAGTGCTGGCAGAAGGACAAGAATGCTGATGCTGCAGGAGGAGCAGCGTAAGGAGGGGACATCCTCCTTTAGTGGGAGAAGGAAGAAGACATTCCACTGGCCTGCGATTTTAATAAAGAAGGTTGCCAAACTGAAGCTTCCTGAAATCCTGCCTGCATTTTTCCAACTGCAGCAAGGTGGAAGTCAGAGGAGGCTGCTAAGCTCTCAGTGCTTTGGAGAACAAGCCTGTTAGAAAGCACCCCCAAAAGCACAGACAGTAAATTTAAGCACACCTTTAGGTGTTTCCCTTTCTCACCCCCCATATGATTTCTTCAAGGAACTCTCTGAAATGAGCTGGACTTCAGGGATTACATCACATCAGCAAAAGCCTTACTTTTATATTCTATCTCCGCATCCTTTCTCTGAAAGAGGAGCCAGACACAGAAAACACTCGGCAAGAGATGAGGGAAGCTCTGGTGAAACACCTACATAGGTTAATGCTGAGAGTCACTTTGAGTGACTCTCAAGTGATTCAGCTACAAAAATGTCCTTAAAACGAAGGAAAAAAGTCAAGTATTCAAGGTCCTTAAACCGCAATTTTCAGTCTGTAGATCCCATAGGCTTTGTGGGCTGCTTTTAAGGATCCAACAAACAACAGGTCTGATTTTCTTCAACTTGCATGCAGGCATCTAAGACCCAACTGGAAAAAAAAAACCCTATAAATGAACAGAACTTGCAAATACACACCAGGTGAAGGCATTGTTGTAGGGACAGCAGGTGGGCTGCCCAGCACAAGCCTTGAACACTCTTGGATCACTCTTCAAAGCTATTACTACTCCTCCTTTACCAGACAGAGCCCTGAGCTGCACCCAAACCTCCCTGCCCTGGTTTTGATGCGTCCTGGATCGCCCTGACCCCAAGGTTATATCCAGGTCAAAAGCTCAGAGCTCCATAAATGAAGATCCTCTCTGACAGCGAAGAGAAGCCCTGAAGGGTGAATACTTAGCAGGGTTGGGTTTTTTTAGGTTTCACTTACAGGAGGCTGCCAGGACAACGCACGGCTGTCTGTGGAGTGCCGGGGGAGCGATGCAGGAGCCGGCCAGCAGCGTTGCCTCCCCGTGGCTCCTGGCAGCGGGATCGGGCTGCAGCGAGCCCCGAGGCTGGAGAGCCCCGCGGAGCTGTCCCTCACACCGCGGCTCGCTGGGCTCTGCTCGCTCCTGCAGCATCCCAGGCACGGGGCACAGGAAGCACCTTGCCTTAGGATCTCATTCTCCCGGGCTAGAAACCAACAGCTCGCAGGTTTTAGGGATAGACAGGGGGAAAAGTCAAATTTTAGGCGTTTTCTTAACGCAGTCTCCTGAGAGCAAGGCAAGTCCAAACAAGAACACACCCTGAAAAGATTTGAAATCCATGTCCACTCCTCCTCAGGGGCACAGCCTGCCTGAATTCAGCAGCAGCTTTGCTTTCTCAAGAACAAAGCTGCAATTTGCCCCTCTCGCTTAACCTCTGCCCAAGCTTTTCACCTGAGGCTCAGCTCCTTATTAGCAGCTCTTTAAACAGCCCCTCTGCCCCGGGGTGAACTCACCCCACCAGAACCCCTTTCTACAGAGAGCAAAGGAAACAGGTCGTGAATTATTTTGCTTTTATCATAAATAACCTCTCCTCCTGGTGAAGGGATTTCCAGCCCGTTAACTCCGGGCCTGCTGCACGGAGGAGATGAACCACAGCCTGCAGAAATCAATAGCTCTGACTCTAATGAGTTCTGAATCACGCTCAGCACGCCCGGAGATACATCCCACACTTCCAGCAAAGAAAAATATGGATGTCAGTAGATGCATTGGCAGTAATATATGCTAATGAAGGTAACGTAGCCTAACAACACGTGAATTATTGATGTGGGCATGTTTAAACAGAAAAATCAGCAAGGAATCACACCACACCGATCCACGCCAGTGTTTGTTCACCAACAGGCAGCTGGAACTGTGGTGGTCCTGAGAACGCTCGTTACCACTTGATCAGCTTGAAAAGATCTTTGTTGGGTAATCCACGTCTCACCGGATCCACAAGTCATTTAAATTCCACATTATCATGTGACGCTGGGGGATCTCAACGAGCCCTTTGTATCAAAGGAGCGACTTTTACACACGTACACTTTCCCCTGAGGTTTTCAGACATTTATGACAATTCATATTGCTTTGCCGAATTTATTTTGCTTAATCTTATTTATTGGAGTCACAGATAAGGGCTGGCTTAGCCTCTGATTCACAATAATTCATGCAAGTCTAACTCTCCTCAGTGCAGCCAAGTTGCTCCTGATTGCCATGAGGCACATGGAGAACGGAACCAGCTCCTTTGTCTGGCACAGCTCTGGTTCCCAGGATGTCAAGGCAGTTGACTCAGCTCTGTCCAAAAATAAACACAGTTTGTCTACCTCGACAGTTTTATCACATCCATCACCATGTTCTCCTAATGTATTTAGGGAAAATTCATTTTGTACCACGGTAAAAGCAGGATATATGTTCAATAACCATCAGTGTTAATTCTGCTGTTATTCCATTATCCTGCGAGATCTAATCATTCTGTCTGTACTTTGGGGTGGGCTGGCTCCACCTCTGTGGTATCTGGGAACTACATTGCAGACAGGCTTTGTTTTGGTGAGGGCTGTTGGGGAATACAGATTTTTACAGTCTCATCATGTCCTCACCAGGTTGTACTGATATGCATCATCCCTACGGGGATGTAGACAAAAGATTTCCTAGTTCACGCTGCAGCCAAAAAATCCCAACACAACCCGCAGCCAATCGCACATTCCTGGGCGTTTTAGTGCTGCATTCAGGTGTGAGAGAGCTGAGAGGGCAGGGGAGAACAATGTCCCCTGCCCGGGGCCAAACCAGACCCTGGGCTGTCCCCCAGGAACTCAGCCACTCTCCCCAGAGAAATCAGCATCCTCAGTGCCCGAATCAGCTTTGCAAAGCCACAGAGAAGAAAACGGAGCTTAACTGAGATAATTAAAACAGCCGCTTATTTCGGCAGAGTTATCTCATTACCTCCTCTCAAAGCAGGCCGTTAATCTTACTGATAATAACGCATCGCAAACTGCTCCTCAGTTTCCCCAGCGTTTGCAGGAGAAACACACCAAGCTTTTTTCCAGTTGTATTTATGAATATTTGGGGTTCTTTTTTTGAGGAGGGAAGGCACTGGGGGACTGCTGCGTGCTTATTTGCTATGTTAAACCAGATAAACACACTGTGAAAGATAACCCCTTTTTATTTATTGAATAAATATGCCACAATTCCCACCGCCAGAGCCCAGCGACAACCAAGGGGCACGTACGTGTGCGCAACCATGCAGGAGCACATTCTGATTTTTTTTTTACCTTTTCCGGAGCCGGGAACTGCAGGTGATTTACTTCCAAAGGCGTGATCAAAGGAACTGTCTGAAACCCATCTTCGTTGGATGGTTGTTTGTTGTTCTTGTCGTTCAAATTACTCCCCAGCTTCACCATCCTTGCACCCGGCTTTCCAGACCTAAAACCGGGGGACACGAGCATTGTCAGGGGGGCAGCGGGAAGGGGACGATTCCTGCCTTGCCCTGCTCGCTTTGGGTTCAGGTGTCGGTGCCTGGCTTTCAGGGAATGTCACTTCACTTCACCAAAGCATCTGCCTCATGCAGACACCCTACAAACACCCTTCAAATCCACAAGCAGCCTTTAAACCCCACAAACACCCTTCAAACCCCACAAACACCCTTCAAACCCCACAAACCAGCCTTTAAACCCCACATCGGGCTGCAGCGAGCCACAAATGGCCCTTAAACCCCACAAACAGCCTCTAAACCCTTCGCTGTCAGCCCAAACACGGCGGATCCCAAAGCGCCGGGAGAGCCACCGGCACTGCTGGGAATGCCGCCGACACGACTGGGAATGTCACCAAGCACCGCCGGGAATGCCACCAGCAGCACTGGGAATGTCACCAGCACCACCGGGAATGTCACCAGCACCGCCGGGAGAGCCGCCGGCACCCCCGGGAATGTCACCAGTACCGCCGAGAGAGCCACCGGCACCGCCGGGAATGTCCCCAGCACCACCGGGGGTGCCACCAGCACCACCGGGGGTGCCACCAGCACCGCCACCACCGCAGACACGCACTACGACACGGGGACACGGGGACACGGCGCGTCTCCCACTGACCTCAGCGGGGGTTTTTT
Source organism: Cnemophilus loriae (assembly GCA_013397755.1). NCBI lineage: Eukaryota > Metazoa > Chordata > Aves > Passeriformes > Corvidae > Cnemophilus > Cnemophilus loriae. The sequence continues at coordinate 238,102 of VZTF01003551.1, read as the reverse complement.
ATATCCCTCTCCCATTTCTGCAGCCCCCTTGAGGGTTCAGCCCC
>VZTF01003551.1:222891-237548 GCA_013397755.1 Cnemophilus loriae | reverse complement strand
CCCCCTGCCAGCTCCCCGCGAGCTGCGGCGCCGGGGCTCGGCGGTTCCCGCGGGCGCGGCTCCGTTACTTACTGCCAAGCAGGCGGCGAGAGGCGGCGGCGGGGCCGGAGTGGAGCCCGCGGTGTCCGCGGGGGGAGCGGTGCTGAACGGACAGCGCTGCGCTCGCTGCGGCTCCGCCGGCGACTGAGGCGGNGGATCATGGAATGGTTTGGGTTGGAAGGGACCTTAAAGAGCACCTGGTTCACTCTCTGCGATGGGCAGGGACACCTTCCACTGTCCCAGGCTGCTCCAAGCCCCGTCCAACCTGGCCTTGGACACTTCCAGGGACAGGGCAGCCACAGCTTCTCTGGGCACCCTGTGCCAGTGGCTCACAGGCAAGAATTTCTTCCTAATATCCCAACCTAAATTTCCCCTCTTTCAGTGCGAACCCATTCCCCCTTGTCCTGTCACTCCAGTTCCTTATGTAGAGTCCCTCTCCTGATTCCTTGCGGCCCCTTCAGACACTGGAAGGTGCTGTGGGGTCTCCACACCTTCTCGAGGCTGAACATCCCTAATTTTCTCACCCTGTCCCCATAGGGAAGGTTCCCTGATCCCTTTATCAACTTCCTGGCCCTCAGTCATTCATCCTGGTGCCCACTCAAATATCTGACAGGAGGCTGGGGCCAGCTGGGGGTCAGTCACTTCTCCCAGCTAACAAGAACAGGACAAAAGGAAACAGCCTCAGGTTGCGCCAAGGCAGGTTTAGATCGGATATTAGGAAGAATTTCTTCACTGAAAAGGGGGTCAGGCAGAGGCTGCTCAGGGCAGCGGTGGAATCACCATCCCTGGAAGTGTTCAAAAGCCATGTAGATGTGGCATTTACAGCCTAACAGCAGACCTGGCAGTGCTGAGTTGATGGCTGGACTCCATGATCTTGGAGATCTTTTCCAACCTTAGAGTTTCTGTGACTCTCCAGTGCTGGGATGGCAGGACAGGACCACAGCCACCATCCCCTGCAGCAGGAGGCTGAGCACTTCTCTTGGAGACACAAGATACTTTGGGATGACTTCAGCCTGATTTGTTTATAAATTTAGAATTTGCCTCCAGAGCTCGCAACTTGGCATTTTTCACGAGACCTAAATATACTCCTTGAAGGCGTGAACTGTTTCCATAATAAAGCCTTTTAGAATTGACTTGTGAAAACTCATTTAAAGCTGTATTTTGGCAGAGTGAGGGGAAGTGCTGACTGCAGTGGTAGAGCTTGTTCAGCTCAGTACAGAGGCGAGAGCTGAGAGGAAAGAATAGAGAAAGGCAGCTAAAACTACCTGCTACTAACATCCCCTTACACGGCCCATTAAAGATCCTGTTTCCAACAGTTTCACCAGTTTCTTGTGCTTGGGTTGGAATTTTCTCTATCACATTTCTGGATAAGGCCAAACTTCTACAGTAAATTTCACCCAAGAGGGTTTTTCTGGGTTTAAGAATAAAGTTGTGCCATAGATACGACTTAACCTTGAACAACTTTTGCTTGGAGCGTTACAAATTTTTGGCAGGTAGTTTTTTGATGTTCTCAGAATATCTGGGGAAGAAAATCAATCACATCAGAAGGTTTTGGGAGTTCACATTCAGGCAATTCAGGAAAGATTTCTTAAGCAGGGATCTCCTTAGATCTCATCCATCAGAGGCGTGTTCAGCTCAAGAGTGGACAAGATTTCCACTGAAATTACAACTCCAGGTTACTGCAGACCAGAGCAGAGAGAGATGCCTACAAAGAAAGCTGGCAGGCTGCATCCCACAGATAAGGGAAAGTGTAGGATTTAGGCTCCATGGGTCTGAGGAAGCACATAAAAAAACATTCACTAAAGATTATTGATTAAATTACTACAATATAATGTTGAATTACTGCAGTGATACCAGGAATCAGCCATCCCTGCCCACCTGGGATAGGATCTGTGTAGATACACAGTAAGTTATACACTCTGTAACGTCCTTTTCTCGTGTCCCTGAGCTGGTTTGGCTCAGGATGATCATTAGGACCTTCAAAATGTGGAGGAAAAACCCAAGAACACACACTTTGCAAGTGATGCCAAGCCCAGTCTCATCCCAGACCCTGAGCCAAAGCCCCCAAAGGCTCCTGTCAGAGCGTTTGGTGCCACTCGTGTCCAGCATCACCAAGGCTGGAAGGAGCCCCTGGAGCCCAGCCAGTGCCTAAGGCAGGGACAGCAAGAGCAGGAGGCTCAGGGCTGTTTCCAGTTGGGTTTTGAATAACTCCTGTGGGTGGAGACACAAATGCTCTGGGAAACCTGTTCCAGTGCTTAGTCACCCTTACAGTATAATAGATTTTCTCGTGTTTAAATGAAATTTCTGTGTTTCCGTCTGGGCCCTTTGTCCCTTTTCCTGTCACTGGGCACAGCTGAGAAGAGCCTTCTCCAAGAGCAATCCCAGCTCCATCAGCCTCTCCCAGAGGGGCAGATGCTCCAAACGAGACAGTGCAATTACAGCAACTCCGTCCCCAAATTCCAGTATATTACATTATATGATCTGAAGTGATTTGACCGTCCACAGAGATGAACAGATCTAGACTTACCTCCCATTGCACGTATGGATTTGAACTACTCGAGCTCCTCTGTCTGCAAAATGGCTGTTTTTTAATGGAGGGACTAGGAAATATTATTAACTAATGCAAAGGAAACATTGCATTGCAACTCCACGAAAATGGCATTGTGGTTTTGCTCCTTTATCTGGCAATTACCAGCTTGAGGGCTCTGTTGAAAAGCAAAGTGATGTCTTTCATCGCTTTCAAACGCATCCTGTGATCTAAAAACCAAATAATTTTCATCCACGTCAACACTGGCAATGAATATCTCGCTTAACCGAAATATTGCATCAATGACACCTAAGCAGATGCTCTGACTTCAGAGAGGTCTTAAGCAACACTTCACAAACACAGTGATGTGAAATCTCCAGAGTCACCTGTGCAAACCCATGGAAACTGGGGTTGCACCATGAAAAAATAAGGTTGCAAATAAGGTTACCAGCTTGTTCCTCACCTCTGCTCAGCTGAACTCACAGAGTTTAATATATTAATTTTTTTTGGTTATGCTTGAATACTCTTCATGGTAACAAACCTAAGGGGCAGTGAGGGGAATCCCCTTCCTTCTTGTGCATTGCTGCCCCTGTAAAGCACCTTTCCTGTAGCTGCAAATCTCCTGATAAGTAACCAGAGCTAAACTCTGCTGGAGAAATTCCCTGTGACCCAGAGAATGCAGCTCAGCATGGCCAGCACTCCAGCACTGGCACTTGGAGCCACTTTTCCCCCACAAGCCTTCTAGTTCTGAGTGCCAGCAGCAAGAACCTGCGAAAAATGAGCAGATTCTGCTTTTACCTTTTGACTTTTCAGGGTGGAAGCACATTTTAAGCAACATTTTTCAGTGGCACCATCTGAGAATTTTGGCAGTGTGGCGGAGGGAGATGAGCAGAGAGATATCCAGAGCCTCCCTTGGAATTACATCCAGAAACTTCCATTTCCTCCGCGAGACTGAAGCAGCCCTGTGACTACTTAGGGTCAGTATGGCCCATTTCAGTTTGAAAATACCTCTTTGCAAAATCCCTCTCTCACAAACAAACAAACAAACAAACAAATAAAGAGACTACCAGGAGTAAATTTATGTAGCAGGAGGCTTCATGGCAAAAAATAGATGTCTGAAATTGCCAGCAGGATCCCAAAAGTGAACATTCTGTAGGGACAACATTAAAGCAAGCCCAAGTGAGTATGAGAAATCAGAGTAACACACAGATTTTCTTACAGAGCCAATACAGAGCCTGACATTTCCGCCCACGCAGCACAGCTCAGTGACAGGCAATAAGACACAGCAGCAATATGAGCAACATGAGACTCCAGAGGAATAAACAATACATTTCTTCTGTCAACAAAAATATATGCCTCTCTTTATTCCTTTCATAACTCTCCCACCATTATCAGTGTGCTGGGTTTATGTGGCAGGGAGGCTGCAGGGGTGGCTTCTGTGAGAAGCTGCTGGAAGCTTCCCCCATGTCCCACAGAGTGGCTCCAAGGGGCTAACACCTCTGGAAAACAGATTTAAGAATTGGGGGGGGAGGGAAACTGCACAGCTGCAGCCAGGAGAGAGAAAAATGAGTGAAAATTTGGAGTGAAAATTTGTGAGAGGAACAGCTCTGCAGACACCACCCAGGAGAGGGGAGAAGGAGGGGAAGGAGATGCTCCAGGTGCCTGTGCTGAGATTCCCCTGAACCCCGAGGTGAAGCCCAAGTGAAGCTGAGCCCAGGAAGAAGAGAGGGTAACAGGGTTTGGGTATAGTGAAGTCAGTGTATTGCAAATTCTGCAGCTTGTAAATGAAACATCAGTCACAGCACAGTTCAGCCTTTCCCCACTTCAAGCCTGAACACATAAATCAACTTCTCTTCAATGTTAATGAATATTATTCTAGTCACTTGCTCCTTGATCTATGAAACACTTATTGTCTCGCTTCATAAAATATGTTTCCTGCACACCAAGCATTTTTCCCTATAATGTTCCTGCTCATTAGTATAAGCAACGATATTTTATCTGTTTTCATATATTGAAAATCTGGGACCAGACTTTCAATGAAAGCATTGGAAAATGTGTGAACGGGAAGTAGGGGGTTACTAAAAAGAGAAACTACAAAACTTAAAGGCACTGAGTGAGGACAAAGTTTCAGTAAGTCACGATAGTTATGACAGGGCAATCCTAGGAGTAACATCATCCACCTCAGACTGTTCTACCAAAAGATCGTGTTTGTTTCTCAAACATTCACCTGAGTTCATTTCCAAATTAGTCCAGTGAAAACCAGTACAGTGTTCTTTTCCTTGGGAGATCACAGACAACTTAGCATCATACTCAAAACTTTCTACCCGTTCTGTAGCTGAAGGAATTTAAAATACCAGGAGGTGTAAAAAGTGACCACGTCCATTTTAAACTGGGTTTAACTCGTAGTCACTGCTGGGAGGAGCTCATCCATTCCACAGAGTTCCACCAGCACCACTGACTTCCTGTCACACACATTAGGAACCAGAAAACAATGATACAGCAGAACAGGGGGAAAACTAAAAGCCACGTTAGTTTATTGTTCATTTCGAAATACAGGAGATTACAAAGATTCTGGGAGAGAGGGAACATTTGTCAGTGCCATCCTGAGCCTTCCTGCACAGCTCTTTCAATCTGCTTCTGTTCCTCTCAAACAGGACTGCCAGGAGTGCAATAAATCTCACACGTTCCCAGCATGGAGGGATCCTGCCATGACCTCTGGGAGATGACACAAATCAGATTTGTTCACAGCCCAGCCCAGCAACATCCACAGCTCAGCTGAGCCCCTTGGGTGAGACACAAACGTGGGGCCCAAATTTAGAGCAAGAAGGAGAGATCCTCTCTTAATCTGCTCCACATATTCAGCACAAGAGACACGACAAAACCCAGCCTAAGAGGTGCCACACTCACGGGGAGGTCAAAGCACTCAGCATCTTCCAGGAGGTATTCACCCTCCCTGGATCAAGGCATATTCCTTTTTTCCTTTCTTTTCCAAACTTTTCTCCCAACAAAATGAAACTGCAGCTACACACATTAATTTTCCCTAGGCTGGAGCTTTCAAATGTGAATTTTTCTGCCTCAGATCAGAGAGTCCTGACGCCGTCACTAACAAGTGAGAAACTTCCTGTGAATATTTATTAAAATCCACTGTGGCTTAATATGCTTCAATAAAATTTGCTCTTAGTAAAACTCCACTTAAGCCATGGATTCTGCTTCTACTTCAGTTTGTTGGAAAGCCCATGATGTTAAACTCATCCATTGCTGCTTTGGTTTTTATGCAAATTCCAACCATCAGAGTTATATAAGTGCTTATGCAATGAAAATAAACATAATACACAAACCTGCCCATGTCACTGAGAATTATTTACAAGAGCTATAAATCAAAGTTCTGTTCTGCTTTATATTTAAGGACCTACTGCACAGGCAAAATGTCATATATGCCCAAAATTTGCTTTCAGTCACTTCCCCCTCCCAAAGAAAAAGAAAACTACAATTCAGCTGCCTGCTGAAGGCTATTCCTTAGTCAGAGTCCATGCAAAATTGTATTAGAAGCTTTGAAGTTCAAACATGAACATTGACTACCAGGGAGGGCCCTAAAGACAAAGCCATTTACTGGATGTAAATGTTCAGTGAAGACAAAGGTCACCTTTTACTTTCCCAAAATCCAACCATGCTGGAAACTCCACATCCTGCTCTCACGTTTTGCTTCAGAGCTGAGATCTTTTCATGGAAGGAATCAGCAGTGAAATATTATTAACCTTGGTGGTTGATTATGTTGTAATGGCCAAGTTATGATCACCTCAGAGGCCGCGGGACTGCAGAGCCTCAGCGGGGGCGAAACAGGAATCTGATTCACCCCAGCTCCAGAGCAGATGGGGCACGAGCAGAAGAGCTGCTGGGCAAGCCAAGCCTCCAGCCTGCAGGAAATGGGGTTTTATCTCAATTGGTGGCTTTGGGCCAAATCAAGCAGGAAACAAACCCTTTTGAAAATGCCCACAAACTGGAAATTCCCAGAAAGGTCACTTCAGAAACATCCAAACACTTCCAAAACACCATTCCCAAGTTCCCAAGGCTGCAGCTGATCGGTGACATCGTCTCTGACAGCAGCAGCAGCAGCATCTGCACACAGCAGCTCCACACAGTAGCTGTGGGAGCTGCCGAGGCTCCCTGGCTCCCGTGCAGAGGATGCTGAGGACACCCTGGGAAGGCTGCCCAGAGCCACAGCTCCACGGCAGGGAGTGCGGGAGCTCCAGCAGTCCGGCCTCAGCCAAGCTCTCAGTGCTTCCAGACATGGAAATCACTGTGGAGTTCAGGCTCCCGGGGCTTCCCTGCTTTCAGCTTTACAGCCTTTGGAAGTGGTAGCCCAAGGCCACCAGCTGGAGTTTCAAGCCCCCAAGCCCTGGACAGAGAACCCCAAGGCAGAGTTGCCTGGGCTGAGCTGCTCCAGGAACCAGGCAAGAACTCCCCAAATAGGATAACTTCAACCAAAACATGTCAGGATGTGCTATGTCCAGCTAAACTTTGACCAATAAATCTCCAGCTAGCATGGAATAGTGATGCAAACCCCAAAGGCTTTACTCTCCACTGCTTACCTTCATCCAAAGCCATTTGTATTTATGACACACAGGGAAAAGAGCTTATCCAGACCAGCTTTTGGATCATGAGACAAGTGTCTGACACCATTATTTACAGATAACAGGGATTCAGCAGCGGTGCCTTCGGCTCCTCTGTGTGCCCTGGCTGCTCCCTCCCACCTCTGTACCACAAGGAGCCTCCTCAGATCTCTTGGCAACTGTTCACAGAGCTGAGATGAAGAAATGTCAAACTTTCAGAATAAGCTGGAGTTTGTGTTCTGTACAGAAAGGTAAATTATGCACTGAGAGCAAGGCAAAGCAAAGACAAAGGGTGACCTCTGTATCTGCACATCTGCTTCAGTTCACACTCCAAGGGAGATTTGTTATTAAAAACTTCAGGTAACTGATCTGCATTTTGAAGAATGTGAAGGAACAGCAGCGCTGCCCCGGAGCCACAGCAAGACGGTGTGACACTTGCTCTTGGTTCTGCAGTGATGATTAAGGACTTCAGAGCAGAATCAGCTCTTTTCTGAATCTCTACTCTGTGATCCAGTGCCCTGAGGGTCCCTTATTTACTCCTCACTCCTTTTAACAAAGAGGGTTTCAGTAAAGTTTTTCATGTTTATCCAACCTTTTCTCTCCTTGTTGGGCACGTTACTTACTTGGAACACGTGAGATATTTTAATGCAACACTACAATCACTTTTCTTTTGCATTTTACACTTAAATGGTCACATGATCTAAGAAAAGAATGCACACAGGTCTGGGTGGATGGGGATGGTGGTCTGGTTTGCAGAGCTTGAGCTGGGTTCTTCTCCAGGCCCTTTCTTCAGCAGTTTCACTGCTCTGATGACCCTTGTTCCCAACTGTACCTTTGAAATCTGGTCACTACAGCAGAAAGCTGAACTTTGTCACCCAAAAAGTCAAAAATTGAACCTGAATCCACATTTTTCCCCACTGCAACAGCTGTTCTGGCCCAAAGTGATTTGAAATGTAAGAGCCTTTTAAAGTACTGCCAAATGAAAGTTCTTGATTAGTAGATCCCAACCAATTAATTATCTCATCATCACCACCCTTTAGACTGAAGGAGGTGCATAGGGATGATTTAGGGCCATACTTACCTTTTATAATTTCTTTTAAAACAGTCCCACAGACAGAGGGCTGTATTTATCCAAAGAATCTTAATGTGTTGGCTAAACTTCATCCAGAGATTTAGGTTAATGCACCTCATCCATCCTGTTAAAGTAGCAATTATGCATCTGGAAGAAAAGCGTTTCCAGGGCCCCTGAAGTCTGTGCCAGTAAAGTACCAACTGCAGCTGCAGTTTACAAGAAAAGAAACATTAGAGCAACAACTCTACAATTTACAAACCAAGATTATAAACTAAATACTCCCCACGCAAACATTTCATTGGTAGAACTGTGGGGACAGAGAGATCATCTCTTTTAGTAAAAAAAAACCCCTCAAACCCCCACGTGCAACTCCAAACATGTGTTTTGAAAATACCAAAGAACTATGACATTTTTGCTCTGCCAGAAAAATGATCACGTCTTGATTGAATACTTTGCCTTCTCATTTCCTTTTCCAAGCTGAAATGTCAACTGTTTTAAGTAAAATCCGAATATTACTCAACCACAAACCAGAAGAGAACCTTGACGCTGCAGCTGTCCCTGCAAAGGCACATCCCAGCTCCGCGCTTGCAGTTTTACCATGAAGAAAACAGAGATGAGACCTTTCCAAATGCTTTGCTGCCTAATGACACAATCACCAGCATGTTATTAAAGCTCAGCACTCTGACACTGCAGTCATTATATCTGCAAACACCAAGACATTATGGCAGGAGAAAACAATCCTTTTATTGAAAGCCAGGACGTCTCATTGTGACAGGTGAATGTTTTACTCCCGAGATGAACCCCATATACATAACTATTTTTATGCAGTTTTCATGTTCCATTTACACAATTTGCTGGCTTAAAAGGCTTTAACAGTCAATCAAGAGTTCGAGTATTAAGCTGCAGAACAGAAGAAAATGATATTGTGTTATTGAAGTCAGGCAGGTAAACAACACCTCCTGATTGTGATGGTACCATTATGTGCCTCAGGATGAACAGGAGAGAGAAAACATTCACCTGGTTTCATATTCCAAGTACTTGCTGAGATTCATGTATAAATGGATGAAAGAACAGAAAGGGTTATTGTGTAATATTTTAATATCATAAAGTCACATTTATTCAAATCAGGAAGAAAGGAAAGTGGGGTTTATGTCTTGTGTGGAGTTCTGCCTTACTGGATTTGTGTTTATTGTTCTGACAAGCTACAAAAATAAAAGATATAAATACAGAGACAACACTAAATGTGTATCTCTTCTTTTGCAAGCAAACTGTCACAACATTATGCTCATTAAAAAGCTTTCTAAAACTAATAGCTCAGTGAAACACCAGACTTAATGGCTTGAGATAAATATCTTGCAACAGAGCTGTTTAAGCCACTGTAAAAACAAACCTCTTAAACAGCAGAAGCACAAACACCAAGGAAACAACAGAGAACTTGTGTTCCCTGAAGTCACTTTGCAGTCTTGCACTGACTCCAGGAAGAACTAGATCAAAATAAAAGCTTTCACTTTGTTTATATTTCCCTTGGGGCTGAATCTTCCTTTATTTTCTTGCTACACCCAGCCAAAGATGGACTCGTCCTAGAGAAAAAAAAGTGATAGAAGTGAGTTGGTACATTCCCATTAATATAAAAAAAAAGTCTCTGTATCAAGTGGGACAAATAAAGACTGTTCAGATTCTTCAGATTGTACTACAGACCATCATGGAAGGATTTAGCTCAAGAAGAAGGCAAAACCCACCTCCCTTTGCCTTGGCAAAGCACAGAGCCCTCCCTGGGAGGACAGAGCTGCTCTGGTCCCCAAACATCACTAAAATCTTGAAAAAAATTGAGCTCAGTGCCAGAAATACTTTAGAATATAACTGGCACTTATTATAATAACATTAAACAAGATCAGTGCATGTTTTTAATATTATTAATTTGCTTATTTTAGCGTTTTTTTTGGCCTTTAATGGGCTGTCTACTTACCCTGTCCAGGTATGCCCCATTCTGTGACCTCTGGATCTTGTCAGAGCCTGCAGGAGAACATCAGGTGGAGGAAAATCATCATTTGCAGTCACATGGAATCTACTCTTAATTGCAACATTCCAAGGAGTAAATAGGTAGCATTAAAATTCAAGTAGACTTTTGTTCTCTCAAAAAAACTATTTATAGAGGCAATAAAATGCAGCATTAATTTTCTAGCTTTACTAATCTGGGAAAAAAAAAAAAAGAAGATAAAAATGAACCCAGTTTATTCAGACTTGTTGATCCCTATCTAAATATCTGCTAGAATTATTCCATTTGCTTCTTGATTAATGAAAAATCCAGATCAATAGGAGATTTATCTCCTAGATTTGGTGTTGTGCAAAATCTGCTAATTAGAAAGAAGGTATTAGAATTGATGTTTTCACTAAAATAGGGCTTAATAGGAGATTCTCAATTAAAGCTCCAGAGAAAGGGGGTAAAATTACAATTAAGGACAGAGTAAGAAGGGAGGAGGAGGGATTGGTTGGTTGCTTAGTGGGGTTTTTTAAGTCACTGGAAATTATATATAAAGAAAATGCTCTTTCTATAAAAGAAATGAGTGGCTGAAAAGGGCACAGGCCCTGTCCATAAAGCCAAGGTTAAGCAGCACATTGTGTACCCATAACAAACTGAAAAGCAGCCGTTATGGTAAGATGGCAAATCCACCCAGGAAACCACATATAAGCAGACTTGTGGGGTTTTCTTCTTACAGTAACTTGAAATCTAATAATCTGTTAAAGATTCCTCCTCCTTTTTTCTTGACGCTTGTTCTCCTTTTTTCTTGAAATAAAGCAAAATCCAGGAAGATTTTTTTTTTTTTTAAATTCACTGTTCTACACATCCATGGATGTGTGTGTCTCACAGATAGATATACGTCCAAAATATACATTAATAGCTGTGCAGAAACACTTCTGCAATGATCTCAGCTGTGGGAGAAAGCACATGGAACTGTTTCCATGGGAGGGGAGATTCGTTAGATTGGAGCTTCTTACCACAGAAATATGGCAGAGGCCAATGGAACCTCGACTGATATAAAGAATACGAATAGCACATAATGAATAATTAATGTCGTGTCATAATTCCAGAATTAATCAGGAACTGGGTTTAAAGCCAACAAGAAGAAGCATTTTTGCACACAGTGCAGGATGTTTGCACAATAACTGCAGAAGAAGTTGTTGAAGCACATTGTGGAATTTCTTCTCCTATTCAATAACATCCACTGGGGTAGAGATTTCTGTTCTGAACCAGAATTGCACTTCTTTTGTTCTCATGAAGAAAAATTTTGAGGGAGTGTTTTCTTGTCACGTGTGTGGAAATCTAATCCAACATTTTACAGAATAAGCCACTGGCAGGAATGGTCCTGCATTTTGGGGTCCACCCCAACGTGCCCCCATGTGGAAAACTTCCATCAGCACCAGTGCAAGGGAAGCAGAAGTGCTGTGGGTGAACGTGGCGTTTTTTAACTTGCCTGGTAGCTCTTCATGGATTAATATATTCTTTTTCCTAATAATTCATCCAACTGTGAGGCCAGAAATTCCAACTCCATTTGTAAGCATACACTGTATTATCTTAAATTGTGCAGCAGCTACAATGCCTCTAATTGAAACTGGCTGAATGCAGAGCACCAGTTTTAATTCCCAAGTCATTTTCCAGTAATGAAAGAGCTGCATTCAGGGCACAGAGTGAGAACATGTTCGATGGTTTTGTTAAATTGTGTTACAGCAACCTTTGGGGAGCATCTAATTTATTTATTGTCTGTATGAAATCAACCACTATTTTCCTACGTGAAAAAATAAATTATTATTCATACAAATACTGCCTTGGACCCATCTGTGAATAAGTTTAATTACGTATTTCACATGTTCAGAACAACTTGCAGATGTTTTATGTGCACGTCTTTAATGTCAGGCTGCAGCAAACTCTTCCACCATCCTTCCTCCAAATTAATACATACGAGAGCCTTCCAGGAAACAAAAGGGCTTTCTCCAAAAAAGCTGGGAGTGCCTAAAGTATGGAATGAATTCCATTTGTGAGTTGTAAAACCTACTACCCAAAACAAACAGCTGAATGGGCCTTAAACCTTGGGGTCTTCACTTGTATTAATAATTTGTTTTCTCTAGTGAAATAAAACATTATCAGTCCATTTCCTACCTTCTCCATCACACTGGCTGCAGGTCAACAGTCGCCTTCTGAACCTTTCATTTTCCTCAAGCATTTTTGAAATCACTTTCCAGACCTTGTGCCAGACTTTGGACTGAAAGATAAAATGTGAAGCATATAAACAATCTGCATTAAAACATCCACAGGGCAGAACTTTGAATTCCCCACAAAGGCTATGAAGTGCAGCTGGGTTTTTTTTGTTGAGGACTGGGAGGGAGGAGAAGAAGGGATATACATGTGGAATGTATGGAAGGATCACCTCTGTTTAAAAGTCAGAGACATAAATTCCTCCATGATTTTTCACATGAGATCTCCACCTCCTTTCTTGCCTAGAACTCATGTGTTTATTCAGGATTTGTGAAGTGCCCTTCTAGATAAACAAACTTACGAAAACGTGTGTAGAGCCATTAAGCTCTCTTCAAAGTCATCCAAAATGGGGGGAAAAAATAAGATTGTTTATTTTTCCAGGAGCAAAAACTTTCCCATGTGGTCCTTCAGCAGCAGCATAACTCAGGCCCCAAACTCAAATTCCAGAATAGCAACGCTCTTGCCTATTTCATATCAAATCCATATTAATCTGTTTTATAGATGTTGAAAACCTTTATTTTAGAGGCATAAAGCTCCGTCTGTACTGGGCACGTTACAAACTTGGGCATTGAAAAGATTAAATTGGAATTGTGGACAAAAGCATTGAGGCAGAGGTGGCCTAACAAATAGAAATGGCTGTTGACACGCTGATGTTTGGACTTTTGCTGGACCTCATCTGAGAAACTTGTTTAAATCTAAAGATAATTCCTTTCTCGAGGACGTTTATTGCTAAAACATTCTATATATTCCTGATTGTTTTTGAAGACTTTTCAATGCACCAGGAGAGCCATACTCCAGGATGTCATTAGCTGTTCCTCTGCAGCTTGGTAGCATTTTGCTGTTTTTAAATCAGGTATCTATGACATGACTCTGTTCTAGTCTAGCTGATTACTTGTACTTCACACATTACAGAATCTCATAATGAGTTACTGCTTAATAAATGTCTCTCTCAAAATTTCAAGCATTTCTCGAACTACTGAACAGGAACAGAAACACATTTGTGAAGCAGAAAGTAATTCTGCATTGCTACAAGGATGGATTTAATAGCTCGGATTCCTGCCTTCGCTTATTTGTAACCTGTGGGATTTCTTTGTTTAAAACATGAGAGGAAGAGGAGCTGCAGAGCTTTTTCCTGCTGGGTTTCACCCCCAAGGTGTGCTGCACTCTGGCCCCAATCCAGCAAAGCATTTCAGTACAGGCTTTAAGTCAACAGCATACTCTCATTTTTCAAGGTAAGCACACACTTAAGTGCTTTATTGAATAAGAGCCAGAATTTTAAAGCCTCCAGAGAGGGAAGATAATACCATTTTTTCTTTTCTGTAAGTAACGTTTTCAGTAACAGGCTACCAATTCCATCTTTTAATCTCCCTCATGCTCTCACACACAGAGAACAAGCAGCTTTCTCAAATGCCAAGGCAGCTAATTGAGCTCCCACACTTTATACCTTTTTCTTCTTTCGTTTAATGACTTTATCAACGTTTCTTGAAGGGATGGGAAAGTCAAAGGTGTCAGCCTTAGCCTCCCGAAGGTCACCTAGAAAGAGTTTAGAAAGCATTTTTTGAGTATTTACCATACATTCCTAAGGAAGCTGTTGATCACTGGCACAGGTTGCCCAGAGAAGCTGTGGCTGCCCCATCCCTGGAAGCGTCCAAGACAGGTTGGATGGAGTTCTGAGCAGCCTGGTCTAGTGAAAGATGTCCTAGGAAGGGGGTGGAATTGGATTATTTTTAAGGTCCCTCCCAAACCAAACCACTCTATGATTCCAGAGGGATCCTTCTTTCTGGTCCTAGCACCTTACAGGGTATCAATCCTTACATCCTGCAGCTTGTCCTCTTCTTCTTTACTCCATTATAACAATGGGCCAAGTAAGTGTCTCTCAAACGCCACAAAACAGATTTCAAAACTGCACAGCACCCACACATTAAGACAGCAGGCTTCCGGGAGCTTTTAATTCCCTGTCTTTCCCAGAACAGCAATCGAGGTGTGACCTCACCAGAGCCCAGAACAGGGGAAGAATCACCCCGCCGGGTCCTGCTGGCACCGCTATTCCTGGTACAGACAATTAAGACAACACTTGAGCCACCTCCAGCCCTCAGAGAATCCGACACATGGGGGCTGTCCCGGGGTCTCACGTACCGGTGGTGCGGCTGCCGGGTC
>VZTF01003551.1:212215-222752 GCA_013397755.1 Cnemophilus loriae | reverse complement strand
CAGCCGGGGCTGAGGGGGCAGCCAGGGGAGCCGGGGGTCGGTGAGTGGAGCCGGGGCTGAGGTGCTGGATGTGCCCCTGCCACTGTGCCAGCGCTAAGGTTTAGCGCACAGCGCTGCTTCCCGAAGCCATGTATTGATACATTTCATGCAAGTTATTGATCTGTTTGTACCAGTGATAAGGGGACTCCGGGCTGAAGGTTGTTTGATGTCTTGTTTGCCTCTACAGCAGGGGAACCGCTGGCATCCCTTTGGTTGCGGGTACTGCTGCAGTGCCTGCGTTGATACAACGAATTCCTCCCCAAACAGTGGACCCGCTCCAGCCACGAGCTGAACAGTAATGAAACATCAAGTACCTGTTTTGTCCTTCAGGCAGCAGCAGATGTGTGACACTGACAGTGTGGTCATTCCGGCCCATGCAGGTGCTCAGCAGAGACGTGTCCCACTGCAGCCATGGGTTTGTTGGATATGGACAGTGACAACTGGAGTTCTCAAACCACTGAAGAGCTCAAGTCATAGCTCCGTAGAATGATTTGGGTTGGAAGAGACCTTAAACACCGCCCAGTCCCACCCCCTGCCATGGGCAGGGACACCTTCCACTATCCCAGGTTGCTCCAAGCAACTTCCAGGGATCCAGGGGCAGCCACAGCTTCTCTGGGCACCCTGTGCCAGGGCCTCCCCACCTTCACAGGGAACAATTTACATCAAGTCCCACTGATGTATTCTTTGTCACGAAAATACTGCTCTGGATTACTTCCCAGAGTTCAGCACACTTTGCACAGGATTGCAAATTAGAAAGAATAAATTCTATGAAAATACCTTTTTTCCCCTAATTGTTTCAGCAGCACTGGCAGCATGAGCGGTGTTGCCCTTGGGAATGGATCTGAAGAGACCACGAAGCAAACCGTGGTCATTCCCCAGGCTTTGAAGAGGCTGAGGGTCCCTGTGTGTGTCAAGGGAAGGGAAGGGAACTGGGGAAGGGGCTGGAGCAGCTGAGGGAGCTGGGGAAGGGGCTCAGCCTGGAGAAAAGGAGGCTCAGGGGGACCTTGTGGCTCTGCACAACTCCCTGACAGGAGGGGGCAGCCAGGTGGGCATCCAGGACAAGAGGGAACGGCCTCAGGCTGGGCCAGGGGAGGCTCAGGGTGGACACCAGCAGGAATTTCCCCATGGAAAGGGTGGTCAGGCCTTGGAAGTGCCCAGGGAGGTTTGGAGTGCCCATCCCTGGAGGCGCCCAGGGAAGCGCCGGAGGTGGCACTCAGCGCTCCGGGCTGGGGNGGCCCCGCCAGGTGGCGGCCGCTCCCGCGGAACCGGCGCTGCCCCGGTGCCGCCGCTGCGGGCCGGGCCCGGGCCCGGCCTGCCAAGCATCCCTGGATTCCCAGCTATTGTACACACTGCCGGCAAAAGGCATGTCGCGTATGCAGCTGCAAACGAGCAAAAACAACTCGCAGAGGCACAGCCTGACAGTCCGCCAGAGTAATTTGTTGTTTCCCAGTTATAAAAGGGCATCTCTTGCAGGCTCCAGAGGGTACGGACTAAAAAGGAGGTTGTAGATGTGACACAACCAGCGAGTCAGGAGCCTTGAGATCAACTGTGACCTCAAATAACAGCTGTGACCTCCTATATCTGGGAAAGGTTCTTCCCCCAGAGGGTGGTGGGCACTGCCCAGGCTCCCCAGGGAACGGGCACGGCCCCGAGGCTGCCAGAGCTCCAGGAGCGTTCGGACAGCGCTGCCAGGGATGCCCAGGGTGGGGTTGTTGGGGGGTCTGTGCAGGGCAGGGGTTGGACTGGGTAATCCTGTGGGTCCTTTCCACTAAGGATATTCTATGATTCTACAATTCTCAGCTCCTCTCTTCCACAAACCCAAACTCCCTCCTCCTCTGTCAAAACCTGCACTAACCAACTGTGCCAGTGAGGCAGCAGCCAGTGAGTTCAATTTCGGGTATTAAACCCAAAAGCTTCAGTAAAAACTGGTCCTGGCCTACAAACTTCCCCAGGTCCATCCATCACAAAGCCCTGGTAGAGAAATCCCTCCTTTAGCTGCAGCGCAGCCCACACCACAAACCCGCAGTGAATCCTCACACACAAACCTAAAGAGCCCCGTGTTCATTCCGTGACTGTCTGGGCATTGTGCAGGAACAGTCGCTGCTGCATCTGCCAGGGCAGGAGCTGCCCGTGCCAGCTGGCAGCTGCTTCCTTCCTGCGGCCTCCTCGGGGCACCACGGCTGCCAAGGCCGTGGTTTCTCAGCACCTGTACTCATGGAAATGCTTCCATCCTGCTAATGCAAACACACAGACCTCGTGGGGCACATTTTGTCCACTTTTCCCAACAGCACATTGCCAGCACTTTGATCTCAGATGCAAATTGAGCTCAGACCCTTTTTAGGATCTGTTGCTACTCAGAAAAATCAATGCCACCTAAAATCTCTCCGCAGATCTGTCAAGTTCAGCTATTTTAGCTGCACACTGCTCTTCATCCACCTTTCCACACGTGTGAACTGACTACCAGCTGGCCACTATCTCTGCATTAATCGCTCTGAGCAAACACCTCAGCTTTTCACTGCAGCTGCAACTGCCTGGTTAAAAATAGCCCAGATTCCAGCTCTCGGCCTGCACCTCATCATGCGTTTGCTTTGTGCTCCAATGGCAGCTCCTCCGGCTCACAACTCGCGTCGCTTCCTGAATTCCATTGTTTCAGTTTTGCTTTGGCCAAGGATGTGCCATCATCCATGAGTCCTGACAGCCCTTGTAAAAGGAGGCGGTTTTTGGTGCCTACAGCTGATGCCAAGGAGAGGGAAGGAGGGAGCCATTGGGACATTTCTGCATGTATGGTCAGTGATTTCCTGAAAAAACCCACCCTTCTGCTGCTGGTGGAGTTTTGGGTTTCTCTGAGCATTCTTTGCAGTGGAAAGAACTCACAATTCCACAGAATTCATGGAATCACAGAATGGATTGGGTGGGACATTAAAGATCGTTTCATTCTGGCCCTGCCATGAGCAGGGACACCTTCCACGATCCCAGGCTGCTCCAAGCCTCATCCAGCCTGGCTTTGGGCACTGCCAGGGATCCAGGGGCAGCCACAGCTTTTCCGGGCAACCTGTGCCAGGGCCTCCCCACCCTCACAGGGAGGAATTTCTTCCATACATCTCACCTAAACTTACCCTAAAATTCAGCATAACTCAGGCGAGGCCATTGCTCATTAACTGTTCCATTATCCTGATCAACTGAAAAGGGTGAACACAACTGAAATAGGACTCTGACACTGTGAACAGGGAAAAGTGTGCTCATTCTCACAACAGCTACACTCAAACCTTGTTAATTATACCCTCTGCAGCAGCACAAACAATTATTCTATCACCTTCATTTTCACAGAATATTTAATAAGAGTCACTGGAATGAGGGATTTCATTAGAAGGTGGTTACTGTACAAAAGACACTGGGGACCATTTGTTAATGTAACCAGGAATCATTATAAAAACAAAAGTCACAACTTCTGCCAAGTCAAAGCAACGAATTTGCCTTCAGCTTCTTCTTACTTGTAAAATTTCATCATTTAGCCTGGCTCTCAGCTAATTGTGTGAGCAGTAATGGGGCAGCAGAGAGAGAAAATGGAACAGCACCTGCATTCCACAGCAGTGAACCTGCACTCAGTGAATCTCCCACTGCTTTACAAACCACACACATGGGAATCACTTCCTCCACACCACTTATAAGGAGAAGCCTGTTCTCCCATCTCTTCATGCCGTGCATAAAAATATTTAGCAGACTATAAACTGTGTTACATAAAAGTCTGAGAGCCTCCCCTGGAGAGATTTCCAAATCACCGAGAAGATCCATAGGCTTTACAACAAAACCCACGTCAAGGAGATCAAACCCCCTGGCTTAGGAGAACTTTGTGTTACAGCGTTTCAACAGATTGCCAGTTGGAAATAAAACTATGGGGAAAACTCAAGGAGACAAAATGAGCCCTGAGATTACACCAGAATGACACAGCCTGATTTCCAGGAAAGGCTGGTAGTCAAGTGAATAAAGCAGAAGGCAGGTGAGGACTTCACTTGCTCTGATTTCATTTCCCAAATGGAAAATGAAATAAATGTGCAAGTTGTCGGTATTTGTTTCCAAATCAGAGACAGGAAAACTTTACCAAGTTTTAGGCTGCAGAGACTATGATCTGAAAGATTAAAGGTCTCCTGTTCTGGGGAATGTGCAGTTAGATCCTGAGTGAACACACAGCTGAGGAAATTATTCAGCCCTACCTGCCATAACCCTCCAGATGCTGAAGGAATCTTGGCTCATGCAGGACGTAAAAAGCAAAAATCACTAAATCATCCCCAGATTCAGCATTAACGTAGATAACCCAAGTCCAGGCACAGAAAGCTCACGATTTCTTACCTCTCCTCACATATCCAACAGGATCCCAGGCCAAGGGTGACCACCAACACACCTGGCTGCAGGAGTGCCCATCCCTGGAGGTGTCCAAGGAATGCCTGGAGGTGGCACTCAGTGCTCTGGGCTGGGGACAAGGTGGGGATCGGGCACAGCTTGGACTCGATGGACTCTGAGGTCTTTTCCAACCCAAACGATTCTGGAATTCTCAGCAGCAAGGCTGCCCTATAATGGCACTGAGCATTCCCTCCTCCCTCCCTCCTCCAGAGACATGAGGATGCTGCCAGGAGAGGAGCAGAGCAGGGCTCTGTCTCCATGGATTGCTCTCTCTGCAGAGAAAACTGAAGCAGCCATTGCTTTGTTCTGCCCTCACATTCCTCCACAGACACCCCCTGTAAAAGCAACGCTTGAGCAAATTTCCCTTCCACTGACTGAAGGGCTGGGCTGATTTTGCCAGTGTGTACAGAGCAACATCTGTCCGTGCACAGCTGGCCCGCTGCAGCAGAGCCGGGGGCTACTGCTGCTGCTTACAGGAGAATGCCTCAAAATCCTAAAGAATCCCATTTAAACTCAGAAACACTTGGCATGAACGTGCTCCCAACCCAGCCCAGCACTGGGCATCAGCTTAAAGCCACGAGCATTGCCTTGCAGAGTGGCACTTGGCCAAACTGACACCTGAATGCACAGCAAGGCCTGAACAATCCCTGAGCAAACTGACCCTGGTCTGTGAGTCAGCATCAATATCAAATGCTGATTTACACCGAGCAAGCATTTTTTTCAAGCCTTGGGTTGGAGAAAGCTGGCAGAGACTTTTTTTTTTAATGCAATGCTCTCCTTGCATGGATTTCAGATCTGAGCTGAGTTACTGAGGCACACAGTGTGTGTCCACTGCATCTACCCCATCACTCTGCCACTTAAAACCAATGTTCTTCACTCCCATGAAAAGCAAAGCAACTCAACCTGTCGTAGTTTTGGGATAAAAAAATACCCCGTGGCTGAGAGCGATAAAACGCTCCCATTTTAAACATTAAGAATAATACAAATACAAAAATGTGTCCTCACAGTCATCCTTGACCTGTGCTGTGCGCAGAGGATTTAATCTCAGCTTTCATGACTCACCAAAATTAAATTTCAGGAAGAAAAATGCAATCAAACACTGACTTAATACATCTCTATATTTTATGTATACCAGGAGGACTGAGAACTTTGGACCAGCAAATTTCGTGGAGGAACCTTAACAGAACACAGTCTCCCACACTCCAAAAACAAAGTGACTGAGGCAGCTTCTCTTAGGGAGAGATGCATTCAAATAAATCAGCATTTAGTATCAAATTGTCTCTCTGACAAGCCCTACAAGAAGTCAGGAAATTATAGTTCCTGTGCCATGAAAACAGGTGATATCTGATGGCATCAATCAGAGCAGGGGGATGCAGGAAGACTTTCAGCGATGCATTCAGAGCACTGATTCACCCCCTTCAGTTCCTCTGAGTGCACAGACAGCTGCGAGGATATTCTTATCCCACAGGCTGTTTTTCACTCTGCCAAACTGAATCAGCTTATTTCACGCAGAGGAAGGGATGGCAGTGTTTCTCCTCATCTCCCCTTTCCGAGGCTACGACTCGTCCCAGATTCCCTGGAGCCGCACTGAGCGTTTTGGGAGCGGCAGCTGGAAAATCAGGACTGAGCAGAAAGTGTCCGACAACAACCTGACAGCTCAGAGCCCGTCCTGGAGATCAGCTCAGCCCTTAGATCAGGGGCAGCCGGGTTCCATCCACCTCCTGCACCGCCCGGGAATGTGGAAGCTTGCTCAGTGCAAGTGGCACCCGAGAGAGATCCCGGGGACTGTGCCGGGGGCAGCTCCTGCTGGAAGGAAAAAGCTGGGATTCACACACGGTGGGAATTCTGGAATTCCAGCCAGCAGGGCCTGCCTCCATCTTCTGTAGCATTTACTTACAGCTTCAGTGCAAAGTGAAACCCAAAAGGGATTTTTGGGTCATCTGCCCTAGAAAGTTGCCAGCAATTCAGAATCAGCCCATCACTTCCAACAGTGATTATTTGGAGTTTTGAGTGCTCCAGACCTTTCCCCTCATTGATTTCAATGTTTTAGACTGCCTAGGTAAGAAAACTTAAACACTCACCAAGTATTCTGCAATCTTCAGAACAGGAGAATTTTAGAATGAATATACACGACCAAACTGTAAATCAGATGTTGGATCCTGATAAACTCTCTAAGTTTGCAGCACTTTGAACTGGAATCAGGCAGGGAGTGCCCTGTTTGTGAAGGATATTGCTGATTCCACCCCCACGGCATCCAAAGCCTTAAACCCTCCATATTCCAGGACCAAACTGCAAGTCTGTCACACTTGTGAAAAAACATGAACATGAAAGTAAGCACACGTTGTCTAAAAGACCATTTGCACTTGAAAACAACGTCAAGAACTGTTTGCTAACAATCCCGATGCAGAGAGCAGAGGGATAAAGTTTCCCAGCCAAGTCACACGCTGGAACGGGGCAAGTGTCTGGTGCTGCTTGGCTGGCACTGAGCACCGAGGAATTCCTGGCTCACTGGGCAGGCAGTGCACCTCCAGCCACTCCTGATCTCAAGCATCCCAGCTTTCTGTTTAAACAGTCATGGTAAGAGAATTGGGAATATCTGCATGGAACCACCAGCAAAACTTCCCATTCCTGTTTAAAACCAATTTCCAAAGGCAGGAGCTGCTCCACGTGCACCAAGTGAGGCAATGGCAAGTGAAGCAATCGGCACCGGCAGAACTAATCCCATCAGAGCTCCAGGATCTGCATTTCCCGGAGCACCCACACAAAGGAATGAGCCTCATCACCCACTGAGCATTTGCACCACAATTCCTGCGGTGATGGCACTCGAGATTAGCGGCACAACTCTGGGATTCCTTACGCACCTGTCGAACAGCCCTTGAAGAGCAGATCTGTAAGGCAGCAACACTTCACACGACTTCCCAGATATTTCAAGTTTAGCTGTTTTAAATTAAAGG
The DNA here is from genome assembly GCA_013397755.1 of Cnemophilus loriae. Taxonomy (NCBI): domain Eukaryota; kingdom Metazoa; phylum Chordata; class Aves; order Passeriformes; family Corvidae; genus Cnemophilus; species Cnemophilus loriae. The sequence goes on along the minus strand of VZTF01003551.1, from coordinate 215,361 downwards.
ATGAAACGAGCAAGTTCTCTAAAATGCCAGATGTCTTCCCTCTCTGTCAGATCACAAGCGTGAGACAAAAAAGATTCCTTGTCTGTCCCTGCCTTGCCGGGCTCTGCCCTGGCCCTGCCCTGGTTCTCTTTGTCCCACTGCACGGTGCTCTCTCACAGGCTGAAGGAGTTGGGGTTGTTCAGCCTGGAAAAGAGAAAGATTAATGGTTGACCCAACTGTGGCCTTCCAGCACCTGAAGGAAAGATGGAGAGAGACTCTTTACAAGGCATGGAGAGCCAGGACACAGGGAATGGCTTCACACTGACAGAGAGAAGGGTTAGATGGGATACTGAGAAGAAATCCTTCCCTGTGAGGGAGGGGAGGCCCTGGCACAGGGTGCCCAGAGCAGCTGTGGCTGCCCCTGGATCCCTGGCAGTGCCCAAGGCCAGGCTGGACGGGGCTTGGAGCAGCCTGGGACAGTGGAAGGTGTCCCTGCCCACGGCAGGGGTGGCACTGGATGGGCTTTGAGGTCCCTTGCAGCCCAAAGCATTGCGGGGTTACCTGTGCCTCAGGGGTTCTCTCCTCACCTGCTGCATCTTCACCTCCCCAAGGAACCTCTGCTGCACTTGGGACCAGAACAGGGCAGCAGAACTTCCCCTAAACCCTTTTCAGCCCAGCAAAATCCCCTCCCCAAGCCCCACGAGCTTCGGCCACAAAGGAACGAGTTCCTACAGGAAGCTCAAAATAAAAAGGTTAAGGAGAAACATTGAGTTAAAAGTTTTATTCATTCAACATCTCACATTACAAATATTTAAAAATTATATGCATACTGGTATAAATAGTCATTTGCAAACTATTTAATAACATTAATTTTCACTAGCACTTCAACAAATGAACTCTTTAAAAAAAGTAACTTGTGTTATATAACTTAGAGTAGAACATACAAAAATATGAACTTAAACGTGAAAATGACTTTAATAAAAAATGAATTACCCTTATTTAAAATGCTATAATAAATACTACAACCTCCCCATACACAGTAAAAACTATATGGAAATTCAGCCAAGTAGTACAATTAACTGACATACTTAAATAACTTTTCCTTCTGATAATATGAGCAATACATTGGGGGAAAAAACATATTAGGGATTAGTAAAAACTAGACACCCACTTGCTAAAAGTTTCACTTCCAAAAAATATAACAAAAAAATCTGATGAAAATTATAAAAACTAATTATACTTTAAAATTTAAAAATATAAAAAATAAAACAGTTGAATACAATATTGTCCCAATTCTTACAATGCTATCACAGTAGCTTTAAAATAAGATAATAAAATAAAGCAAATGACCAAAACCTTTTATTCCATTTTTTTTTAAAAATAATCTCAAATTTACATTAGTAGAAAGATTGATTTCTGATTCTTTTCTTTAGAAACACCAGCAAGAAAGAGGATTTACTAGAACAGTAGAAAATGACATTTTTAAATGTCTGCAATTAAAAACAAAGAATTACACTGCAAAGATCTTCCAGAAGTCTGAAATAGGTATTGCACATAACTTGAAGTTAACTTGCCACAATTCATCACATTCAAGTTTTAAATCACCTTTGAACAGAAGGTTTGAACTCTTCAAAAACACAAGGGGTGAATTATCAAGTCTTTCCAACAGCATCCTTATAAAACGCTAAATTCAGTCACTGCAAGGTTGAAATTTGCATTCTGCAGAGGTCTGTGTATGGAGAAGTAGAGACTATACCAAAAAAGCACGGGGCAGTGGGGTTCCTTTACATATAAAATAATCAGAAACACTTTATTTTACATTGCAAAAATAACCATGGAATTACTCNAGAGCCCCGTGCAATCAGAAGGCTTTGCCAGCACTGTCGAAGCACAGAGTAATGGAGAGAATTGTTTATGCCCTGTAAATCGAAGTGTAACCAAAGGATCTGTAAACACGCTTGTCACACAATCACAAGTGAATATTAGTAGAATAACGATTTCTTACATTAGTCATGCATACTAACATTACATGCCTGCCACCTAGCAGGCTCTCTTTTATTCTTTAAATATAATTTAAAAGAGCAGACACGGTTCTGCATCAAACACCTAACATCGATTCTTTAGTAATAATAAAAATGGCTAAACATTCACCAAAAACGTCTGCGTTTGTGTATAATTTTTAAAAACTCAGTAAGAAGCGGTAGACAATTTTGATGGTTCTTGACTTTTAAATTTCTACACTATATTTATGCATTTAAATTTCATGGGTCTAAAGACAAGTGTCATTTGTCACTTTCATGCTTTTTCTTCTTTAATTCTCAACTTTACATATACTATTTCTTAAATTATATGTACACCAAATACCTGGTGCTGGGCTAAGATGTTTAAGCAACATGCTTTCTTTTCTCTGCAGATTCTAAAATAGCATTGCCAGTGCACAACATCCATAATTCAAAATGTATGCAGAGCACTGAAATGTATAAAAAGCAGAATATAAGAAAATAAAATTTATTAAAATTATTTATATTAAAAAATGAAGTATATGAAGATCTCTCAGTAATAAAAGTACAAAAAGCTACTCTTTGCAATATGAAAAATTGAGGTATTGCATAAAGAGATATCCCGTCAGTGAAAAGTGTGCCTAAAAATGCTCACTGTTGGAAAAACAAGATATACAAAAGTAGTGCATAACAAATATACATTATGTGCATGACAAAATAAGTTAGCTACAAAAACACTGTACCGAAATTCAGCAGGTCATGTACAAAGGGAAAAAATTATTATTCAAAGCTAGTTCTCAAACAGTGTTATTTTCTTGTAATGGAAACCCACCTCACCTGTTTGCTGGGTAGGATCGGCACAATAGCACACCCCAAGCCACCTACAAGCATTAAAAAAACGAAAGGAACATTCCAACTAGAATTATGTACTTCAGAGAAAAAAAAGTCCCTGACAATCTACACAAGAGCACTCTGCATTTGCATTACTGTTGTCAATATTTTCAGGGATTTCAGTAAAAGCAGCTCCCTTGCTATACTTGACTAATAGACAGCAAATGTCTCCATTTTGACCTTTGGAACTTGGTAAGGTATCAGTTCATTAAAGCCTGTATTGAACAGAAAAACTGCTTCTCATAAAGATAATGGGGGCTGGGGGAAGGGGGTGAG
>VZTF01003551.1:115481-212208 GCA_013397755.1 Cnemophilus loriae | reverse complement strand
GTTTTCCGAGCAGTGCCAGGGCAAATCTTTGGTTTGGGAGACTCTCGGGTGGTCCCAGGCCCCTGGGGCCGGGCAGAGATTGCCACAGAATCACTTTGTTTGCACACTGCTACATCCTTGGTGGAGAAGTTGGCCAGGGCATTTAGTTCAAAAGTACTACAAATAAATTTTCAGAACTACTCCTTCATTCACGTGTTTCAGACTAAACCCTCTGCACCCACTCGTCAGCGTTCGGCTCGCGCGTCCCGGGCTGATGCTTCTCAAGGTAGGACTGAGTTCCAATCAAGCCGGCGTTAATTAGCGATGTTGGCACTTCGAACGCCTGCGTGTCTTTATCTCCCCACTATTAGTTCTGAAGAGCTGGGATCTGAGCTGGGGTTCTTTCTACAGGAAGAGTAAGAAAGGCATCTGCACGCTTGCACCGCTGCATGCACAAATTCGGCCAACGGTGCAAAGCAGGATTTGGAAACTCCTCGGGTTCATGCCTTCTGTTACAGCTAAATTTGAGGGGACCGAAAACTGACTTTACAGCCAAGATGGGAAACCAATAAGCAGCCAATTTGAGTTTGTGTGCCACAATGGAATATCAAAACTCCAGTAAAAATCAGTGATATCCTTGAGGTATCTTTAGGTTTTCTACTTTTTCACGTCAAAATGGAGAACAAAGGCTGGCCCCTGATGAATGTTAGTATATTAGGATATAGAGTTATATATAGCCATCAAAAATAAAATCTATATATTTATCCTTCAGGAGAGGAAATGCCAGTTCACTAGTTGTCATTACTCTAGCTTTGGTAGGATATCTAGGGCTGTAACCAGACAATTGAGTTCTCTTAAAGAAAAAAAAGTGCACTCCCCCCTCAGTAGTAACTTTACTCAACTTTTACATTCAGGAATTCTTAAAATGTAATCATTTTGATGAAAATATAGTAAGCTCTGCCTATCTCGTTAGTAATTTGGATGTGGGTGGTAGCCAGAGGCACGGTCAGATACACACCGAGCTAAAATTTCAGCCTCAAAACCCTTAAAAGAGTTAAAAAAAAAAACAACCAAAACGAAAGATCATTATTATAGTGCTGCTTCAACTTTGCTCATGCATTTTTGTTGCTTTAAACATGCTCTTTCCTGTTGGTAGGTAAATGCTAACTTCATCTGTTGCTGGAAAAATCCAAAGTCTAAACGAAAAAAAAAAAAAAGGAGAGGCAAAAACAGGCTTCCCTGGGGGAAAAGTGTCAGAACAGACTGATAGTGTTATTGTTACACGGTTATTTAATAAAAGTATTATTATGTTCTTTATTAACAATAATTTAATTAAAAAACCAAAATACTCTATTGTTTCAATTCTCTTCTCTTAATATTTTTCTCTCCTCTAAGAAAACGTTGCAGGAAATTAAGTGTTCTCTCGGTAGTAAAGACAAGAGAATGCAACTCGCTTGCAACATGTTATCGATACGAAAAGGAGTTCCCAATACAGTTTTCAATGACAAGATTCTATAAAATACCCATTATAGGTCATTCTTTCGTTAGACTATTGTTAAATTACAGACGACTACAAAAGGACATGCTGTGAGTGAGGGGCGGGGTGGGGAGGGAGAACAGAAGAGTGCACTTAATTGGAGGCCTGCAAAACGAGCGATCCTTTAGTTCCAGCGGAATGAAATATGTCTCGGGCGGTCCCCTCCCTCCTTCACCAGGGGCTTGTGGAATTCCCTGCCGGCACGGGAATGGATAGCAGCCCAGCAATATTCACAGTAATACTGCAGACACGTCACGTTAGCACAGAAGAACGGGGCGAACTTCCCGCCGCAGCGGGCGCCCTGACACTCGTCACACAGCTGATCGTCCAAGACATATGGCTTAACTTCCACCTGCAGCCACAAAACGAGACAGTTGGTCATTCTTCACTGCAAATTCCTAATTCCACGCCGTGTTCTAGCAGGGCAGCCAGCAGTTATGCAGTAGGGAATGCTACACTCAACATTTCCCCCTCGTGACACCTGATCGTGGCTGTTGGAACACCCAAAACTCCAGGCACTTCAACACTTCTACCCCCTCCTTGATCCTTAAAAAAAACCCCAGAAATCAGGGCTGACCACCAATCCCACACCTGCTGTCACTGATTTACAGAAAGGCCCAAACAACCTAGTGACTGACACCACAACCCTGCATAATTATGGGAGTTATTTTTGATGCCCAATTAAGCTCCTTCCCTTTCGGGCAGGAATGGAAACTGTTTATACAACACCGTAACTGCTGGTTAAATATGCAACACGGCCTGCAAATTTTAGTGCCTGAATTCCCAACGTTAAAAATAATTCATTTATTCTCTGAATAAATACTCCGTTTCTGTATTCTTTTTCCATGGCTTAGTCCTCTCAGCAAAAGGAAATCCACCTGATCTTGTTGGGATCAAATGAGAGGCTTAACGCAGGACTGATGCCCTCCTACGCTGCTGGCATTAAGGGCCAGGTGATGGGCAGGAATTCAGAACAGCAGAAATAAATATAGGTACAAGTTCCTGTTCTGGAAGGGTTTGTGAACCTTCTCTGAAGCTCATTTAATGTGATGTTTTCACCAACATTTTCAAACACCCAGGCTGTGACTGGTATCTCTGTTGTTATCTCTGCATCTGGCCTGGGGCTGCTCCTCTCTGCACCTCACAGGCCTCGGACACACCTCAGGCAAGTAAGGACATTCACAAGTTCCTGGGTTTTTAAACCCACCCGGTTTTATCACAGTCCAGACGGTGCTGCAGTAGTTTGATGTCATTTTTGCTTACAGGACACATAAACTGCTCAGAGGCAGCACAGCAGCCTTTTTAATGACGTGTTTTTCTCCTCTTCCAGTGCTCGAGTTGCATTTCCCAAAACCCTTCGCTGCCAACTCCATTTGTAGAAGAGCAGAAGCAGGCAAATATTTCTAACACCACATTCCCCATCCCCTAATCTGCTGTGCAGTGGGAGGTTGGGGATTTTTTTGAGGAGTGCTGCCTTCTCCAAGTGCTAAAAGGACAAAGGTGCCACGCAGGCCTCCTTCATGTGGTGATTCTGCTCCGTTCCCTGTGCTCAGCCACGTTCAGAGGCCAAACTGCAGCTCTTGTCACGTTTATTCCGAGTGTGACACGGGCTGCAACTGCTCCCTGAGCTGGGCACAGCCAATTTCCCAGCTCCAGAGAAGAAGCCTCATTTACAGCAGCTCCATCAGGCCCACTCAGGGTGGGAGCCCCAGCCACTGAACCCCTCCTGAGCGTTATCTCAGGGCACACCCTTTAGCAGCACCTCCTTGCCTAATTTTACAGGAAATCCCTACTTGTTACTTTTTTTTTTTTACTAATTTTATTTTTCTTTTTACAGAAAAAGGAGTCTTAGAAAACTATTAATAAATAGAACCTCAGCAAAAAGTAGTGTTGCTGTATTTCTACCTCCCTCATGCACTCCACCTCTCCTATAATGAATCCTCTCTGAGCATTTATCTCCCCACACAAAAACTACACAAAAAATGAGGAAATGAGGAATGGGAGGAGAGAAGGAAGGGGAAATCGATTGCAAAATTTTTTTTTAGAGTTTACAAGTACTTACTTAAATTTGTAGTCCCACCAGCTTCAATGGACCTATTCACCCAAGTGTCTGCTTATGCAAGCACAAGTTGCACAAGGGCAGCCCAAATTATTTTTTCAAAGCTGTACAGAACTTATTTCAGAGCCAAGATTAGAACAAAGACATTCCAATTCACAGGCCCACAGTCAAATTGTTGTTACAATTCTTCTGCCCAAGCTTTATAGCCAAAGCAGAAGTGAAATGATAATGGGCTGATCAGCCAAGTTTGGAGCTTTTCCGCTGTATTAACTATAAAATTAAGATCAGTAGTGACAGTCATGTAGGAAAAATCCAGACACAAAGGACGAATTAGAAGAGGAGATGTGAGCATCTGAGTTTCCCAAAATTGTGGTCTGAAGATCACTGTAACTGGCAGTTACATCTTAGAGAGATGAAGAGGGTAGAAAGCAAAGTGCTGATCCATTTGGCATATTCCTCTAATTTAAAATAATAGGGAATACAATAATAAAGGAATGAAATAACCAAACACAGCCTTTGCACAGGCTGTGGAGGCTGACTGCGAGGCTGCAGGGCACAGTAACAGGTTTACAGGGCATTACCAGGATGCTCTTGGGCATGGGGTGGTTCTGCCTGTTCTCCCAAAGGATGCAGAGCAGGAGTAAGAGCTGCCCCATCCTTGGCAGGCACCTCCCTCCCTGCATCTCACAAACACTACAAACCCTTGCAGTGGGAGCATGTGAGGAGTGCAATATTCTTGGAAAAGGCCAAGGCAGCTGCCACACTTCCCACTACACTCAGCAACGTGAGAAAGTCTGTTTCACAGTCACCTCCCACGTGCCAGCACCACCAGCTCCCCACCACTCCGGTTTTATTCCGTGCTGCATCTAAGAGGCACTAAAAATGGGATTAATCTGGTGTAACATTGCCAAGGACACCCCCCGAGGCAGAGAGGGCTTTGCAGAGGAGCAGAGGGAGGCAGGCCTTACCCGTTTATCAATCTCTCCGTGCTGCAGCTGGACGAAGCGAGCGCTGATAGCAGCAATGTAGCTCTGTTGGTTGGAAAATGCCACCCGCCCAGCTCCTTTGGGGTACTTGAGCTCGGGGTCGGTGTCGATGCCGGCGTAGCAAACCCCTCCGTAGAGCCGGTCCATGATCATCGCCAGCTCCACTGCAGCACAAAGCAAAACCAAACAGCGCTCTAGGCTCGCTTGTTTCTCTCAAAGCACCGCCTCGGGCCAGTTCGTGTCCCCCACTGTGTCACCACACTCAGTATTCCCTCGCTGCCAGGCTCGCTTCCCCCAGTGCTCCCCAAACCAGGCTGCACATCCAACACGCCCAGTGCTGCAGTGTGTACCTGCTCGTAAAGGCCGAGGAACACCACCAACAAAAATGGTTTTTCTTGGGTCAAGAGGCTGGGAACCATCCATAACAAAATCACTATCACTAAGGTTCCAAGGCCGGATCTGAACCTATGGATAAAAAGCCTGTTTTTTTTAACCATTCACAATTCAAAGTGTCTCAGTAATATAAATTACAACAGTGTCCTACAGAGAAGAAAACTTCTTAAACAGCTGTACTTTCTAAACTCTACTTGTTCAGCAATCATTTCTCAAAATGAAATGGTAACGAGCTCTCTTAAGACAGACCATTTGAGGGTGCTAAATTTCATCACTTCCTTGTTACCCAAAATCCTGGGGGGAAAAGCCCTCACCCTCTACTGACACATTTTCTTAATCATGACTGAGCTGTGCTGTACAAGCCCCCTGGTCACACAGATCTGCACTGCTCCTGTTGTCCCAGCCTTATCTCAGTGCAGCAGGCTCCAGAGTTGCCCGTTTATTTACTGTGCTGCTTTGTATTTGGTTACAGCTGGCCAAAATTGGAAGCACAGGACTAGAGCAGAATTCTCCCCAACTATTGACAGACTTGCATCAGCCCCCAAACGATTTGTATATTAATAATTTACAGTTCAATGCCACTGTATGTTTTTTAGGATTTGTCTCTGTTACGTACAACACTCGGGCAATGTGAGTTCTACGTGTTCATCATTAGCAAGCATAAAATACCTCTCTGGAAATACATCTTTTTCTAACAAAAATAGGCAGTGTAACTAGACTAAAAAACTTTCTTATGTCTAGTTCAAAAGTAGTAAGTTGCTCTTTTCTCTTCTTAGTTTGACACCTTACAGAAATTTTAACATTAACGTTCCGACGACAGAAAAAACTGCACGTGAAGAGCCCAATTTGTGATTATCACCCAGGAATTGTGCAGGCCCTGACAATTCCACCTACCGGTTTGTCTTTGATAGTGGGGCTGGAAACACAGAGATAGAGCTTTCCATCTTCTTCAATGCATGCATCAATCAGTGCCTGCACAGAGCTTTCATCTTGGAACAGCAAAAATGCATATCCTGGCCAAGGGAAAACACAAACATCACTGCTGCTGTCTGTTTGTCTGTAGGATCAGAATTTAACTCAGAATTAGGTTTGACATCACGCTGCCACACAGGCAGGGATGAGCTTTAAGGTGCTCTCAGCACCCATTTCCACCCCACAGGTGCTCTGGTTGTTCATATAAGGGACAAATCCTTCCCAGCTGCTGTGGAAGGCATTTAGTGCCTTTAACAGCTGTTACTACAAGAAGAAAAACAAGGGGAAAGAGGGAAAATGGAATAAAGTAAAAACAGGAACTTAAGGAAGAATACTTTTAGTGAGTAATAACTGCAAAGCCACATTCAAAACTTTCCCAGTTTAGAACAATCTCAAGGATTAAACTCTTTTCCCCCCTAAACATTGTGTCACTGTCATATCAATCTTGTGCCTTATCACAAAAAAATTATTCTAAAATGCTCATCTTATTGGTTTTTAGATGTTTACCTTTAGGAGGAAAATAAGATTTGCTCTCTGCCTTGTGTGGCCAGTCTACAATCAAAGGTCCAAAGCGCCGAAAACTTGCAGTGATCTCATCTGGAACAGGAAAGAAGGGAAAAGGCATGAACTTCAAATAAATTGAATTTAAGGCATTTGAAAGACACTGATTTCAGGCAGCGTCATCCTATAAAGAAATATTCTGTGACCCTCCAGGTCCAGCAGCTCACAGCACTGCTCAGTTGCTGATGGGAAATCTTTATAACAAGGCAGAACACTCCTTATAAAACAAGACAGGCCAAAGCTCAAGCTTTTCTTTCTACTGATAATTACAAATAAAGGCTCATAACCCACTAATTCCCAGGAACTGAGCCACTGCATCTATACAGTTATAATAATCCGGCTTCAAATGGTGGACATGAAATTCAGGTTGCCATGTCACAGCAGCAACACAGAGCAGCAGCTCTGACACAGAATGAGTGGGGTCTAAAACGATTCTGTGATTAAAAAAAGAAACTTTTCAGTTTTATTGTTGCATTCCTTCTAACCACTATCCCAGCACTCATACACACAGAACACAGAGCTCTGATGAAAAGAAGCTCCACAACACCTGTACCTGACTTTTTAATTTTATTTTAATAACAGCTGCAGTGTTCTGCCACCTGGATCTGTGTGATGGACCAGCACAAACCCCTGGTGCCTCAGGATGCCCTGCACAGATTCATTCCTGTCTGGGTTCTCCCCATGCACAGGTCAGAAGCTACCCCAGGACAAAACTTATTGCTGGGAACGACCTCAATTACACAGAAGCAACCAAACACAGAGTTAGGACCTACTACCCCACACAGACCTTATAAAACTACGAGCAGCTTTTCCTGCTGCTGACTTCGGGGGCCTGTAAAGTGACTGCAATGGATTTATGAGTTTCCACAGGTGATACTGGCTTGTTTAATTTTGCACTTCTGTACTTTTTATCCTGCTGAAGTCAGCTTAATGTGATTTTGTTCCTCGGTGGCAGAACAACTGCTAACCCACAACCTAAACTCACACGCGTGGCAGATCCATTTCCATATCACAGCTTGGCAAACACCCATCCCTGAGCTCTCCCACAGCCCAGCAGCTGCCCTGGGTGAGGTTTTGTACCTTCATCGATGTCGGGTGGCAGCCCCCCAACAAAGACCTTTCGGGAGTAGCGTTCCACGCGCTCCCCGTTCTGGTGGGAGAAGCAGTGAGGAGACCCCAGGCCGCTGTGCAGGCTCTGATCCCCACGCCCGTCGTCCAGGAAGCCGTCCTCCATCGGGAACAGCGAGGACTGACCTGGAGAGGGGGTTGGAGAAAAAAAGAAAAACAGGGGAAAAAAAAACATACTAACAGAACAAAGCACACACTGTTGCAATAATTGGGGAAAATGCACCGGTTGCTGCATCAGCAGAACTGGGAGTGATTTGCCCTCGGAATGAGCAGTTATGTTCTCGATTTCATTGCACCCTTTTAGTTCCCAGTATTAGCCAGCAGCTCAAATGCTTCGTTTCAGAGCAAAGGTTCCTCCTCATAACAAACCAGGGTTTCTAGCGGGTGCTCGAGCTGACTGTTTTCCATAATATTTTGCGTTTCCAATGAGGTTTCTTTTAAAAAGTGTAAAAAGGCAAGGGAACAGCCAATTTGGTTTCTGAGGCTTTCACGATATCAAGCCATCGATCCCATTTCCCAGTGAACAGCTTCTTACAGGGAATAGATACAATTTCAAGGTGAAAATGGGAAAACAAGAATTCTGCCAGTTAAATATATTATACATTTAAATTACCCGATATCAAAACATATCACAAACCACCCACTAGTAAATAACAAAAATAACCTGATGAAAACAGGAAAACCCACTGTCATTTACTGCAAAGACTGAAAACTTTGTCCCCCCTACAACTTTACTTCGGTTTTACAACAGAGTTTCGTTAATGGGCTCACTCTAAGAGAAAATGTTGTAAAATGAGAGATGTTCCCCTCACAGTCCAGCATCCTTCTATGATAATCCTTTATCACAGAGTACCTTAATAATATTTCTTTTCAATAAGGTTCTTTGGTTATAAATGCCACTGCATAATATCCTAAATAGAGCACAGGAGCTGTTCTCTGCCATGAATTCCCTCTTTAGTTCCAATATTCAATAGCCACACAACAAACTGAGACTTCTACTCACTTAAGGAGCATTTTAGGAATAATTATATATAGGGAAAGTAAGTAATGAGGCGTGCTACAAGTTTTAGGATACATTTCCTTTTGCCTATGATGTGATACACTGTGCCTGCTTTTTCAGGATTCATCCCAATCTACCACAGAAATGTGTTGGTGAGGTTAATTTATCCTGGTTTTGCTTCCTTCCCTTGAAATAAATTGATTTTTAAAAAGAAAACATCTTGAAAACAGAAAATCTGACCGAGATACAGACATATTCCATGAAAAAAAATCAAACAGCTAAGAAGCTGAAAGGAAAAAAAAAAAAAGTAATAAAATCCATAGTCCGTAGAATTTATATGAATAAAAAATTGAAGGCTCGGTCAGGTTGGTTTATTTGAAAATTTCAAGAATCTTTTATACACCTTTAATTAAGATAAAGTCAAGTATAATCAGGCCTCTTTCTGTAGCTGGGCAAACCTCATTCCTAAGATGATAAAAATATTGTAATATTGACTTCAACCTTGTTTCTCCCGAAGGAACTGGTGCACATGTGATTTGTTTCATCTCTTGAGACCCCAGTCCTGCAGGTCCTGTTGGGAGGGAGCAATTCCCAAACCTATCCCCCCCTTTCCAGGCTCCTCAGCTGCTGCTGGAGAACTCCACACACACACTGAACCCAGCAGTCAGACACTCACTGTATTTATGCTCCATCAGCACCCAAAATTCCCAAAATAAACTCCTCCAGCACTGGCATTCATAACACACACACACACAAACACAGCAACACAGCCCCCCAGGGTCACAAACCATCCAGGTGATGTCCACTGTGATCACTTCAGCCTCAGGTACTCCCTAATCCAGTTAAAATGCTGATTTATGGCATGCAGACTATGGAAACGTATGTGAAACTGCTCCTTTATAAGCTTAAAGTTTGGACTTTGCCCTCTAGTCAAAACTTAATGTTATTTCTCCCATGAGACATTGTCAACATTAGAAAATTAAAGAGGAATATTGTTACCTCGCCTTCTCCCATATGTCCTTGCTGCATGTTAAATGAGAAAGAAAACAGCCTTTCAATCATTGTTATAAGGACCAAAAGACCTCGTTTTATTGCCTTTATACTGACTCAGTGATTCTCAAGCCTTTGCAGATCCAGGTCATTTAAAATAAGTGTTCACGAGCTGCCCCTCCCCACCCTCCACGGCCTCCTCAGCCCAGCTCTGTTACTTACTGATAAACCCACGGTGACAGGAGGCTGACCAAGTGGATATGGATAATCAAAGAGACTTTTGGAAGCAATTTTAGCCCCGAATTTGCACATTTATTTCTTTATTTGAGTTATTCCTGGGGGTGTGCCTGTAAGCACATGGATCTTTCCTCATGCACCAGGCTCCCTCTGCCTCGCCAAGCTCCAGAATATTCCAACACTGCTCTCCACCCAAGCTGGAGGAGAAGCCCTGACACAAGGAAAGTCAAAGATTGGTGTGATACTTCCTGTTCTGAAATCAGGTTGCTTTGCACAACCCACGAAATCCTTGGTTCAATTCTGACTGGCAAATAACCAGCTGAAAAACTGAGAAATCAAGGAGGAAAATTGGGCCACTAAAGCTGCCTTGCAGACTCCTGCAGTGTGTGCAGCAGGATGGATTCTCTCACACTGACCCAGGACACTGCGCTGGAATAATTCAAGTTACCCACTCATTCCTACTTTTCATGTTTCAGAACAAATCAATTCTACCCTTAAAAAAACCAGCATTTTCTGTGCTGGCTTGCAGGAACCCATTGTCATAGCACGGCCAAACTTTCTAATCAAACTTGCACATTCTTTCTCTTTTAATCTCATTAAAATCTCTTTCTGAAAGCAGGCCAACTGTTTTCAAAACTTGGGTTCTTCCTGGCAAGTGCTGTGAGAAACTCTGAGCACATCATGTGCTTGATTTTGCTTCCCCATTCAAAATTGAGGCTGGCAATTAGTTGAAGCATTTCAATATTTGTAAACCACAAGAATACAGGAGTCATTTCCTCCTTCCAAATAAAAACTGTATCAATCCAATTTACTTCATGATTATTTAACATCCATAAGATCATTTCATTCGTCTGGTGGAGACTTACAATTAACACCAAGAACACAAAATAACAAAGCCCTTGGTCTTGGGACTGGAGCATATTCTTGAGGCAAAGGTTTTACGGGAGAATCTTAAGGGCTGAGGGCCTTGACAATTACAGTTTTTCCATGCTAATTTTGAATTTAGAAATTCAGGATGCTGATACAGTCCTCAAAGGAGAAATTTAAGGAAACCACAAAGCATCAGCAATGTTGCTGTGTCCCCGACTGAGCCCAGCAGCCTTTGCACGTTTTGGAGCACATCGAGCACTTCCAAAGCCAGCTCTGCCTACAAAGCCATCAAAATCCTGCTTGTGGTTTCTGAATTACTGACAAAACCACACGGCCTCCTCCCCTCTGTGCACTCACTGCTGGCAGCAACACACAGACACAATTCCAGCGTGGATGCGCGACCCCGGCTCAGGCCAGGGGACTCCTCGCAGCTGCCCCACCTGAGGCACTCAAAACAAGAGGACTTTTCTCCTTTACCACGACAAAAAAAAACAACCCAAAAAGGCTCAGCCACCAGCTAGGAATTATTTCCAGTGCCAAATACTAGGTTTGGAGAACCAAATACTACAATTTTTTCCTCTTTCTCTTCTTAATTTGCCTCTTGTTTTCTGCGTTTGCTTCACATCTAAGCCGCAAAATACCAACATCTGACATTTCAAAACATTTCTCAGGAGCCACAGTTTATAAACTCGCCCAGCACAGCACAGATACAAACTTTCTCTGCTCGCTGAATGGAGAGTTCATCACACGCCATTAATTTCACACAATGTGAAACTTTGTGAAATACAAACAGCATTGAGGCAAGGAATGCTCTCTTGGCAGGCCAGGAAGGCAGCTGAGTCCCCGCTTCTCAGAAAATTTCAGAATTTCAGATTAAGAGAAGGCTTTGCTACAGGAGTACCCAGCTAAGCTGCTGCACAAATGAAGCCTTGAACTGCCACCAACCAGAGGAAAAGGTTTAATTTGGAGATCACAACACTTGCCCATCCTTTGCTGAGAAATGAGACAACTGCAACCTTGGTTCGGATTCCTCAAAGCTGTTTTTTCCCTTCCCCATTTCTTCAGTGGTTCAGATAATTGCAGAGAGGGCCTAAGATTTATTCATCTAATGAGATATCTGAGCAAGAATTTTGCTACAAAACTTAAAAAACACAAAGTGTTCATGCAACTGGTTCGACTGCTCATTAATAACCAACATAGAGATGTTTTCCCAATAAAATCAGCCTGAAATTTACAATGCTATTAGCAGCTGCTTCAATTATTTTGTCCCCTCAGCCCTCTGTTTATTTCTGTGTCTGAAATAAAGCCATAGAGAAAGTCAATGATCTTTTGCAAAAACCTGCTGCTTTTACTTTCATTTTAAGGAACATCAGGAATAAGCAACCCACTCAAATTTTTGTGTCTTCTCCTCATTTGAGACACTTAATGGGCTCCTGACCCCTTCCCTTTCTCCTTTCTAGTCCAAAATTCACATATTTTGTGTCTATACCTCCAATTAAACGTGCTGAGCTCTCTTCCCTCTAGAGGAAGCACCACAAAGCCTGTCAGCATCTTGGGTACAACCCTACAAACACATTCTGCTGAAAAACCCTGAAAAATGCTGCAGGGATCCTAAATCACTCCAACCCCAAACCTGCTCCAAGTTTGTGCTGCACAAAGCGTGCCCAGGTTGAGCACCTGGTTTGTGCTGATGCCAGATTTTATATCTATACCATCAGCAGCTGTTTGTTCAATATTATATAAATGGAGAAAAGTGTCAGAGGCCAGATCTTCTCTTTTTTTGAAGGGGTATAATAAGGTTTTCTCTATTGTTATTAATATTAGTGACCAGTTGTTTATGTTGGAAAGTAAATATGACCAATATCAGAGTTTCAGGCTTTCCCTGAAACTGAGAAGGAGATTTGGGGCTGGGCTGTCTTTTGTTTCCCTTAGGACTTAACTTGTACAGAAACAGAAGTATTCAAGTTCCACAGGATTATTTCTAAAAGCGAGCTGGATATCCTTGAATCTACCAGAGAAAACATTTAGACTTTCCTGAATTTTACTTTAAAATTGTAGAAAAATAACTGAAGCACAATCTGCTTTAGCCATTACACCAGCAGAGCCTTATTTCTACATTTTTTTACACTCAGCTGTACTTTGCAATTATATCAAGATTGACACCGCTGTGCACAAGGCCATTAAAAACATGAACTCTAATATTTTACTACCTTTTCCCCCCCACTACTCCCTGAGGGCAGGCAGGGCTGGTTCTGACTCCACAGTGAGATTTTATCATCACTTTGTGTTTCACAACGCGTTTCACACGTCAGGCATGGATCACATGTTCCTGCCACAGGTAAGGGGACATTTCACAAGAGGTTCTGTAAGGTCACCTCAAGCCCTGTTTCACCAGGGAACGAATTAAACATCTCCTTAACCAAGCCAAGGGAAGAAAAGTGAAAATCCTAAAGAACATCTCTATTTAATGCATATATGGTTAAATTACCTCTGTTAAATTTAGAGAGCCAAGAAGGAATTTTGCAGAGAGCTACACATACTTTGTCAAATTAGAACATAAAAATCTTATCTACCTACATGTATTATACACCAAAGTATTTCTATTTATTAGAGCCTCACAACTTAAGTCTTAGATGACATTTTCAGCAGAAAAGCAGAGAATGTCATGAAAAGTTGTGTGTGTCCTCAACTGGAGTGATGGGACAAGAGGGAATGGCTTCGAACTGACAGAGACAAGGTTTAGGTTAGATTTTGGGAAGAAATTCTTCCTTGTGAGGGTGGAGAGGCCCTGGCACAGAGAAGCTGAGGCTGCCCCATCCCTGGAAGTCTCCAAGGCCAGGTTGGACGGGGCTTGGAGCACCCTGGGATAGTGGAAGGTGTCCCTGCCCATGGCAGGGGTTGGAATTAAATCATCTTCAAAGTCCCTTCCAGCCCAAACCATTCTGTGATTCTGTGGTTCTAAGGCAGGCAAAAAAGGTGCTCTTTTTTAGGCATTCCTTGATTTCAGTTCTAAAACACAAAAGGATCGGTCAGCAGTTCCATGAGTGTTCACATGAGACATTTGCATGTGTGCAGAAGCCTTGCCCAGTTCAGGCACTTAATCTCATTCCAGGCAAATTATTCCAAGCACATGACATGGAATTATTCCGTGCTGACTGTGGAACAACAGCCCATACATGGCAGAGCGGCCCCAGCCCAGGACACCTGATCCAGGAGAAATTCTGTCAATACAGAATAAACTGAACAAAGTTTTAACAAATCTGCACTGACAGTGAATGGATTCCATGGCAGAACTTTGCATCTTACAGTCCCAGCCATCTCTGACATTGGCAAATGAGATCCCTGTCCTAAAAATTGTTTTCCAAACCAAGCCACTGAAAGGGAATATGAGAGGTTCCCTTTTTCGTGGATTTCAAATGCTACCAAACTTCAAAGAAGGAAAAATATTCCAATAATGTTTTATTACTCTTAAAGCAGTCTTACAAAAATTAAGCAGCTCTATATATACATCAGAAGAATGTATACCTGACACACTTTCAGCAATGTCAAAGTCAGCATGAAACCAGCAAAGGAGCCTCAATTTGGCTGCACAGTAAAACCGAGGATTAGCACCTTTGGAATTACTGATTCTGCAAAATTAGGCAGCAGAGTTGCCAAAACTTGTATTTTTCCTCCTAATTCACTTTTAAAGAAACACAATGTTAAAAGAGATTTTCAAAAACATGTTGTTAAGAAATACAGCTCTACCTTATGTCCAAAATGTCCAAACAAATGCTGAAGAACAGGAGTACTATTGTAGATGCAAATATTATGCTTTATTTCAAGCAAAGCCAGATGCCTGGAGACAAGTATTTACCATTCCTTCTGTCAAGAACAGGAACCAAATGAAGTTTCTGTTATTCCATAGCACTCAAGTACGGGTCTGACTAGGACCTTTAATTTTCAGTTCCAGATCACTGTCACAAAACAACTGACAGACAAAAAGCAAACAGGTTTCTTTCCTTCAAAAACCCTGGGGAGAATCTCCCTGCAAAATCCTTTGGTAAGTAACACTGTTCTACCTGTGATTATGTTGAATTAATTGGGGTCACATGGTAGAGAGGTAGAACCTGAGTGAGTGGCACAAAGCAGATTCTCAGCATAAGAACTGCTAACAGGGAGTGTTGACAACTTTCTACATCAAATGAGCAGGGCTGGAGGAGAGGCTGAAAACACTGAAAGGGAAAGCGACTGTTTCCAAGGCTCGTGCAATGAGCTGCAAGATTTTAGGGCTTTCATCTGCCTAACGAAAATCTGCCTCACTGAAGAGATGGGGCAGTTCCAGCCAGGAAAGAACCATCCTTGGGAAGAAGCCCCCACGCTGACGGCTCTCATTCCCTGCAGGCTGCCCAGGGAGGCTGTGGATTCTCCCTCTCTGGAGACTTTCCAAACCCACCTGCTCCAGGTGACCCTGCCTTGCCAGTGGGTTGGACTGGATGATCTCCAGAGGTCCCTTCCAACCCCAGCTATTCTGGGATTCCCTGATTCCCAGGCTGCAGTGGCAGGCAAGGACAGGAAGGAACAGGAAGGAACATCCTGCTTCCAACTCTGCCACTCCAGCCCAGCACAGCTTCAAATCCACCTCTCAGGAGCTCGAGGTTACTCCTGGATTGGGCAACTGAGCCAAAAAGCCCTGGACATGCTTCCAGCAATTACTGAATCCCAGAATCATGTGGGTTGGAAAAGCCCTCCAAGGCCATTGAGTCCAAGCTGTGACTGATCTCAATTTTGTCCCCAGCCCAGAGCACTGAGTGCCACGTCCAGGCCTTCCTTGGACACCTCCAGGGATGGGCACTCCACAGTTCAAGCCTAAGGCTGAAGGGGAAAAGGGATAAAAAAGGTTAACTCTGGAAACCCTGAGTTCAGTTTGTGCGAGGGCTTTAAAACCCAGCACCAGTGTCACTGCTTTGCTGCTGATGCTCTGGACTGAAGGAACCTCCAGACAGGATTTTCCTACCTTTCAACAACCACTTAACTACTCCTGAAAGGTGACAAACCCAATTCAGTCTCCTTCATCTCAAAAATACAGAAGCTTCAAAGGTAACTTTGAAGTTTTCTTTGCTATCAAACAGCAGAACACAGAGAAATCTTCTCCTAAACCAACCTGCTACAAATCCCAGACACAGCTACAGCTTTGTCTGCCAGGGATCAATATTTGTTCCTTAATTCCAATTACATTCCAGTGGGATGCTGCAAATCAGTCGAGGTGGGAGCCTTAAATATTGTATGTATTCGATTATAACTCTTCTCCAGGAGCCCCCACAGGGTGTGAGATAAGAAACCAAAAGCAGAGGAGCAAATCAAGGAGCACAACCCTCAGCTGGAGGCTGGATGTTAGTTGGAATTATTCTGTATTTCAGGAAAGCAGGCACCCTACTGCTCATGGCACTGAGCTTTATTTTATATTCATGTATGACTGCTGGAGAATAGACACCAAGTTATAAAAACATCCAATCTTTTGCCTCAATACATCTTCCAGTTTATGATATGGAATAATTGGCAGCATTTATCTTTTGAACACTTCAAGTATTCCTGTATTCACTTGAAAAATAAGAAATGAAAGGCAGAGTTTGCAGCTGGGAGAAGGAAAAGCATTACAGGAATCAGCTCCTCAGCCACAAAACTACTTCAAACGTGATGGCTTCATTAATGACAGACTTTCTGACAGGAGGAAAGGGTGGAATGGGATGTCATACGCTAAAAATTGCTAGATGAAATTTATTTTGTAAGTGACAAGAACAATTTATTGAACCTGGTATAGAATTTATTGAACAACTTATGAAAAGGTATAAAACCTCCCCAAATCTCTCCTTTGCTATCATGGTTTATATCAGTGTGTTCCTGGACTCTTTATACTCAGCATTTCACCCCAAGAGCTCTGGTATCTGCCCACCCCACCACCAATTCCTGCACCAGGAATTCTGTCCAGGCTTTTTCCTGGATCACCTGCCTGGGACTTGGAGGAGCTGAATTTACACAGAGATCTAAACCTGGAGTTCCTTAAGTACAATAATAAGTTCAAAGCAACTTATTTTTGTCTGTGGAAGGAATGATCACAAGACAGCCTGGAATGCAACACGAGGCCTTGGTTCCTTTTTTAACCATCCTCTTAATTCACTCCCAAACAAGAAGAGAACGGGAACACAAGCAAGCCAACAGCAACCCATGAGGAAAGGCTGAGGGGGATTGTTCAGCCTGGAAAACAGAAGGATTTGGGATGACCTAATTGTGGCCTTTCAGCACCTGAAGGAGCCAACAAGAAACATAGAGAGGGACAATTTCCGAGGGATGGAATGCCAGGACAAGGGGAAATGGCTTCACACTGACAGAGAGCAGGGTCAGATGGGATATTGGGAGGAAATTCCTCCCTGGGAGGGTGGGGAGGCCCTGGCACAGGGTGCCCAGAGAAGCTGTGGCTGCCCCTGGATCCCTGGCAGTGCCCAAGGCCAGGCTGGAAGGGGCTTGGAGCAGCCTGGGACAGTGGAAGGTGTCCCTGCCCATGGCAGGGGTGGCACTGGATGGGCTTTAAGGTCCCTCCCAACCCAACCATGGTTCTATGATGAAGCACACTCAAGTCTCTGCAGTGGAACATTTCCCCATTTTCCATTTTTACAGTGAAGAGCACAGGTAGGACACTCATTTTCCCAGTAACATGTGACAAAACTGTACTACACACTTCCCCACACTCAATCCAAATGGGAAGAGAAAATGAAAACAGTATTTTAAAAGAATCACCACTTCATTTCCTCTGCCTGGATTCACAAAGTGCTGCACAGAACCAGGCACCAGCAGTATTTATATAAGTACGTATTTATGTAAGCATCCCCACATTCCATGCACAACATTTATCCTTTTCTCATACCCAACCCGAGTGCTGAGCTGGGATTCCTGCTAATGGGATTTCTGAGTAAAGCTGACATACCACTCCCTGCACCTCATTTGACATGTGCCTACCTGGAGGCAGCACGTCACTGCCCCACTCACCTGACAGCCCAGCCATCAACACTGCAGTGGAAAAAACCTGCCCTCACTCACAGCTGGCCAATCTGCATTCCAACACACAAAGCATTAAGCCAAGGATAGATAAATCTACTCTAAAATGTATTTTCAAATTCGCCTCAGCAAGAGTTGTTATCATTCTAGCTAATGCTGGATTAAAGTAAGTGGATACTCAATACACAAATTCTATATGCATCGTGATTCTTTCTTGAAATATCTTGAGTAATTGATGCAGAATTCAGATTTTAGGCACTCTTGGGCATACCCAATGACTGCCCATGACTAAAGAAGTTACGACTTTCTTAGGACCAAATTTTTCCCCTTTACACTCCCACCTCAACACTCACCTCCTTATTTTTTTATCAAAACTCATCCCCTTTCTCATTGCACCCATTTCTTCTTTAACTCCAGCTTTAAGAGAAGCACTTCAGGCTTTTCTTTCTGCTTCTTTCATGCCATTTCAAGGCTCACAAACATGACAGCAGAGATCATGCAAAACGTGGCTAACAAGAGACTCCAACGATTCAACATCAAGGCAAAAAACAAAGTGAGCAAAAAGCAAAAAGCCAGGTAGTTTGAGCAGTTTGGGAAGGGAGGCAGGAGAGTTCAGTGTCTTCTAAAACAAGGAACAGACACGGCTCATGAAATACAGCTCCAAACCAAAGGCAGCTTTGAAGATGATCCAGAATGGTCACAGATTATCAAAGCAAGAATTCAGGGAAGGAAAAAAAACCCAAAAAACCAAAAAAACACAAAAACCCAAAACAAAACCCACTTGGTGGACAGTGATATTAAACAAAGCAGAAGATTAAACACGCTTCTGAAAAAAAAAGGGACGGAATTAATTTCACGAAGCCACAAATATAAAAAAGAAAGCAAGAAAACCTTAGAAAGGTTTTAATCAGATTAGCAAGGCTGCTGTCACGGCATTCACAACGATTTTGTCGGCTGTACCAGTTCTGAAGATCAAATCACCCAGTTAGACATGAAAATATTCAGCACTACTTCAATGTTTTGCCGTGTTTTAAAGAGCTCTGACTGCCACATCATTTACAGCACATACATTCCGAGGAAATATCTTGTCTGAGAAGTATGAGAGGCATTTAATTTTCCACGCAGGCTCTGGAGGTGGGACAGCATGACAAGGGGCCTGGGAGAAATGTTTGGTGAGAAAAGCACAGGTCTGCTCCAGTGAATTTCACAGGAATCCTGACACTGATTCCCAAATTGGATTAAGATCAGAAAACCCTGGGATTTTTGTACTGCTCTGAGGTGGCAGGGGAAGGAATTTCCTGGTTTCAGAGGGTGGTTACATCAATACCCCGTGGTTCAGTGCTAAATGGCTCCATTTTGGACAGAGCATAAGTCAAGGTTCCCCACCTCAAAATCCTGCAGGGGTGAAGCAAAACCAGAGTTGTTTGATGATTATTTGATATGTGCCTTGTCAAAACCAGCAGTTCTATGATACACTGGTATTATCAGAAAGGTTAAACTGCTCAGTAATTGTCTGGCCCCATCCTCTGACAGCCCTTGGAGATATTTAACTGGATTGATGGCATCCCCTCTCAGCCTTCCCTTCTCCAGACTGACCAGGCCCAGCTCCTGGAGCCTCTCCTCACTGGAGATCTTTCCTCCCTGTGCATCACCTAAGGCCAATTCCCCTTTCTTCCTGTTTTTAAATTTTTTTCTGCAAGTTTCAGACATGATTTTTTTCTTCCCAATCCAGTTTTGCCTTTCTAATCCTCACCGAATCCAGCATCTCTTCCAAACAATTTCGTTGAAGCCACAACCCCAAATGTCCATTTAAATGACTGGAAGTTTATGAGGTAACAGCTAATGAGTGTAAAATCATCCATTATGTATGGTTTGTACCCATTACTTCAGTGGCAGGTTAGAATCCAGTCTGTGAATCTGATCTCAGTGTTTATTAATAGGAGATTTTAGTCCCTTCCTGTTGCCCAGGTGATTTCATTCTCTTACAAGATTGTTGCCTGTTTCTAAACAAGAGCTGTGGTAAATCCCAAATATTGGAAAAGCAGGAACAACTCAACAAACACTTCAATTACAAAATTAAAATATTGAGTATTGCCCCTAAATTTTGAATATTAGCTGCATTCGGAAAGAAAGTGGGCCCTTGCTTGTTAATATTTCAAAATATAGAGTAGTAAAAGTTGTAATACTTCTACTTTAACCCACCTGAAAACAGTGGATTGCAACAGGAGTGGGAACTGCTGATTTCAACTAAAATTCCCACAAAATTTCCCCCCAATTCCAGCTCCCTCAGCACTGGCTGTAGTTCAGTGCTACGAGACCCAGTTCTGCAATATTTTGACGTAGTGAAACAATTGGTTTTTCTCTTAATTAATAGGCACTCAGGTCTGCAAATCCCATTAGCCTTTCCCAGCATACGAGGTAAAATTCAGGAAGATCCTGAGGATGAAACATTCACACAGTAACTCATCAAGAGTTTCCAAAGAAAATGAAGGCAAACCTGAACTGCCTGCAGCCTGAAAGGAAGGGTTTGTTCACTTTATTTGAAGCTGGATACATTAAAAAATTGCAAATGAGTAACCCTTAGGTTCTGGCCAAGGAGATCGACCTCAGAAGTCAGAGGTGCAACCACCACAACACCCTGTGAAAAAGCTCAAAATCTATTATTTTACATTTTAAAAGAGGTCAGATTTTGTCTTGTGCATATATAAAGGACCTTAAAGGGAAGTGGGACTGATTCTCAGCAGATTCTCATTAATTTTCTGGATCACACAGAAACCCAAATGTCCCATTCTACTCCATTAATATGAACATGCTGCATAATCCATACGGCTCGACAAGAAACAACCAGTTCAGATTCTTACCAATACTCAGCAAATGCTCTAAAACTATTTGGATCCCTTTCATCAGAGAACATTTTATAAGGTTTACGTATTTTCTTCAATTTTGCCATGGTTATTCAGGTCAATATTAAGGGATTGGTGATTGCTTTAAAAACACAGCTCGGTCTCTCCACTTGCTCAGAGAAATCCTGAATGGTGCAACTTTTCAGCATTCTGGCTCTTCAAAATTAAAATTCAGGGCTGCTGTTCAACCCTCTCAGTGCCCGACCTTACTTCACTTCTAAACCCTTCCTTTTTGTGCAGAAGTGTGTTTAGTTTTTCAGACTGTATGTCACAGTCACAGGATTCCTGCAGACACTGAGCCGCTCACACCCAGATTTTACAGGAGTGCTTTGCAGTGCTGGGAGCAGATGTCCTGGCCTGCTGCTCTCATCCATCCCACCTTGCATCATTTCCAGGCAATAACCTGATATTCTGAACTGAAATGTTGGATATTTCAGTAGCAAAGCAGTCACAAAGCATTTAAAGACTTTTCAGTGTCACTTAACAAGGAAATATTTAGGCAATCTACTACTATTACAGCAATGCTCAAATTGCCATCTGGAAGACCCAGATTCAAAAACCAGGCTCTGGATCCCAGGCTCAGCTCAGGGAGGCCGAGTACATTGTAAAGAAGATGCAATTAAGTCTCCAGGGAAAGGCTTCTGCAGGCTGACATTGGCTGTGCAGCACGCAGCACACTCACTGGGCTGGATAAAAATAACATATTGAAATGGCAGCTGCTCAGCAAAGGAAGAGGATTTGAGCAGGGATAAAAATATACCTTAAGAGAAGGGGAGAAAATGGTAAAATGCCTGTTCAAAGCATTAAAAGGTAATACTGAGTGTACTGAATCACTGTAAGATTCACCTTTTAACCTCACGCAGAAAACAGTATTTATTTCATACAGCAAGACAACCTAAGAACATAATTATTACTGACCTAAACAAACCTAAGGCTAGCACAGCTTAATCACCTCAGAAGAACACACTGTGAATGGATTTTGTTACATTTGGAAGAGTTCCTACTTATGATTTTATTACAGATTGCCCAGCCTGCTGCTCTGAACACTTCATTTAAAGATGGAAATGATGTCCCAGAGACAGCAGGTTCCAAACTGTGACTGATGTCTATTATCATGCCCATACTCTCAGTTGTTTTGCAGGGATATTTTACACAGTACCTTCTTCTCTGGCAGTCCATGACAATATGAAGGGGGTGCTGTTAGTGTTATACACTAAACTCATGCTGAGGCAGGATTAAACCTCTCACAAGATAGCAGTGAGACCTATTAGATCATCTGAATTATTTCCATGCCATTCTGAGCTTGCTCTCCACAGTATGCTTTATTACTGTCTTGCCCAGGCTATTTTTAAAGTCTCAAACCCAGAAGCTTTTCCTTTCTGAGAGTATCCAACTTTAGTTCAAAGCACTGCGTGCACTGATTAACCCATTTAAAATGCAAACCGAAAAAACTTCTTATGGAGCTGCTGATTTAAATGCAGGTGTTTGAAACAGCAAACAAGATTTGAGCTGACAGCCATAATTTGTCCTATTTAAAGATTTCTAAATCCGACGTTTAAATAAAGATGGGGCAAGAAAAGAGAAAACATGAGACAGGATCTGTGTTAGCAGATGGAAAATAAACACAAAGGGCTCGTGATCACGAGCCCCACTCCAGGCCTGATGTGGAATGTTTTGTCCCAGCAGTTTACAGTTTTTTTCCAGCTGTATCAGTTGGTTTAACTAAAGGTATTTCCTCTCCTTGCAGACCCCACCCTACCCAGATGATCTCTGCAGCGTTACCACGGCACGGCGGATACTGGCTTGAATAAAGATCCATTCCTTCAATACACGACAGGAACTAAGTCACTGAGTGCTGTGCCAGAGCAGCACAGCCAAACTCAGGCACTGCACACTTCACTGCAAGCAAAGTTCGTGTTCTTGCCGAGGAGATCCTGGAAAAATGAGGCTTCCCAACAAACTATTTCACATAGAGTCACTTAAATGTCTCCTCACGGCGTTGAGGCTTTTTGCTGTACAGTTATACAACTGTTAACAGGGAAACAGAATAATTCCCAAGGAATCTAAGCAATAATTCCCAGACCAGGACCTGACTGATATCCCTGTGTTTCAGTCAGTGTGAGACAAGGCACACAGAACTTTAGAGAAGCCACAGATGACTCTGCACAGGGGATTAACACTCAGGCTAAGGCAGGAATTAATGCGTGTCAGAACTATTTGTATTCTTTGCTGACATACTTATCCCATCACTCTTAAAACATGCTAAGCACTCAAAAAGAATTATTTCAACTGCAAAGAACCTTTTCAAAGCATTTCAACTTAACATCAAGCTACTTCCAGAAGTACCCTTGCTTAGCAGCTGACCATAAATACATATGATGCTGACTTTGTTAAATTCAGATTTAAAGGGAGATTTTATTTGTTCCATGGCCATGTCACCTCGGGCTAGATTTCAGAGCTGTAACCTGGTTTGGGACTGCCTGGCAGTTGGATAGAAGGTGTTGGGGCAAATCCCAGGTGCTCAGGCAAGGAAGGGCACCTCATTCTTGGTCCTATATGCAATGCTGGGGGCATACGATGTTGCCAGACAGAACATAAACCAAATAAAAGCTGTTAATACTTGTCATTAATAAAAATCCTGGTCCCCACTGCATAAGGAGGGCTGGGTTTTAATTCATTTGGCATCATTTTTATCCACATCACGCTCTCCCTGTCATTTCGACAGGGAAGTATTTCCTGGTGTTTCTCACCACACTGAATTTCTGCACAGCACTGGGGACGGGAAACTCGAGCTGCATTTCCAGACCACAGAGAAGGCAACAAACACAAGTTCTTGCCAGTTTATCGAAGGTTGGTCTTCTGAGCAAGAGTCACTATCAAAACAAGTCAGATTTCATTACCACCACAAGCCTTGATATCAAAAGGAATTCACTTGCAGAAACCACAAGTGCAGGTTTGTTTTTTCTTTAGTGGTCTCATGACTGGTAACAAAAGTGAGTGGTTAGATAAGAAGCGTGTGTGAGAATTTGACTACTCCACTCATACAAGTAACCACTGAACTGAAATGGATTACTCATCCTTCAGGACATGAAACTACAACTCTGAATTGGAGATCACAAGCAGTTTCTATTCAGACAAAATTATGTGCAGACAAGACTTCGAATACTTTGTAAGCTGAGGTATTTCCAAAGAAAGATTACCTTTGCCAAAAACACGAAAGAAAAAAAAAAAGAGAGCAATCCCAAATGCAAGTCACTTCAATCTCTCTTTTCCTTTCCCCAGTGGCAGAAAAAAGGTAAAAAAAGATGAAATACTCAGTGTTTTTCTCAAAAGGACATGGATAAACCTTATTATTTCCCAAGACAGACAAAACTATGACTTCATCAAGAAAACCCTATTAAGCAAAAAGTTACTTGCTGAGCTGCACAAGATTCCTGAAGTTGATGAGAACTCCTGGCAAATAACACAACGGGTCAGCCTGTGTTTGTGTCCTGCACTGCTCTGGACAAGGACAGACACCCTCAAGTGCTCCTGTGCTGCAACAGCTTCATTCAGGCAGCTGAAAAAAGCCATCAGGTGCACGAGGTAAATTCGCTTTTTCTAATCAAAACGGGAGTCTCTTATTCTCAGCAAGCCCCTCTCCCCAGTTATTTACTGCAGGAAACAGTCTCTGTCTAAATTTACCTTTCAGTGAATCATTTTCAGCCCTCATTATGTCAATTAGGGAGTTCTCCAGTGAGTGCATGTCAAAAGTCCTCGTGCGATCCTGCAAGCGAACACAAACAGAGCCAGCGTTAAACAAGAGCACCTGAAACACAAAAACTTCACTTTTCAATACACGACCACAGCAGAACTAAGCAAAAACCATATACCAAAGGCAGGCTGATAGAGGAATATTAAAAATCCCAATAATCTTAAATATGAATCTGAACTATAATAATCTAATCATAACCAGTGAAGTCTAATACCAAGTATTTCTCCTTCCTACTAACGAAAGCCATCATTTAACTCATGCACAGGTCAGATTTTCTCAACCAAACAATAAATTCCACATCACACAAATCTGATGTTATAGAAGTAAAAAACAACATAAAATACCTTGGCACTGCTTTATTTTAATTGGCAAATTCAGAATA
Source organism: Cnemophilus loriae (assembly GCA_013397755.1). Taxonomy (NCBI): domain Eukaryota; kingdom Metazoa; phylum Chordata; class Aves; order Passeriformes; family Corvidae; genus Cnemophilus; species Cnemophilus loriae. The sequence goes on along the minus strand of VZTF01003551.1, from coordinate 187,425 downwards.
ACTGAAATTTCTTGTAATCTCTGAAATCTTTACAGTATCATAAAAGGTCTCAGAGGGAGGCAAAAATCACTTTAATTCCCACTATTGTTCACACATCCATGCTGTCTGTGTATTTATACATTTGGACTTGGACAGAATTTTATACAGTTACATTAATCCACCCTGATTTTAATTTTTTTCAAGAAGCTCTCTAACACCAGCTCTAAAGATTTTATTTCATTTCTGCTCTAAGGAATCCCCTCTGAACCGAGCTCAAGCATTGGGAAGTCTCTGTTCAAACAAGAAAGAGAAACGTGAGCAATTCAGGACATTTTTGCTCTCGACTCCTTCTCCACAACTCTTGTTATTCCAGCACCGAGTATGTTTTTTGTCCCTAACACTGGCTGTGAAGCTGAAATTTCTCCAAAGCACACAGATTCAGCCTGGAATATTTTTAAAGGCAGCGGTGAGTTATAAAGTGCTTTATTTCAGTGATTGTGCTTTGCAAGGGCCGTTCCTGATTTCACTGATCCCTCATTCTGGACTTTAAATACCTCAGACTATTCCAAGAGCAGGAACTCACCAGCTCCTGATCCATTTCCAAGTTGTAAATTACATTCTGATCACTAAAAACCACCATTTTTCAATCGAATTTCCTGGTATTTTTCCTCTCTTCAGAACAGTTTATTACTGAGACAGAACAGGCCACGTTTTCCAACCCGGATGTGCTGTGTCTCAAATAGCATTAGAAAGGCCAGAGTTTGGAACCAGTTCCTTTATTAAGTCTAGCAAATATCAAATTTGCTATAAAAAGCACAGCACTGCCCTGTCTCCCCACAGGATTTATTTCCGTGGTCATTTCTATTACAAGATAATTGAGGCACCTTAGAGAAAATATCAGGAGCACTTAAATTCTTAAGTTTTGTGCTTTTCTTTTATGTATTTCCTACAGTTTTCTGCTTTTCCTAGCAGATTTAATTTACTGGTTTGGTTTATGCATTGCTAGTTCTCAGCTACTTCAAATTCTAGTTACATTAAAATCCCTTAGCAGGAATGAGTACAAGCCCTCAGGTTTTGGATCCATTAGGATCCAACAGTTGAGTAACTCAGGAATGGATATTAAAAGGCAATCTCTGCATTTCCAGCAGTCCTCACAAAATGACAAAAATAGCCTAAAACACAGGTGGGAACATTTGCTGAAAACCTGATGTCCCTCAGCAGCTTCTCCTTCCTGAATTCTTGTGTTAACCTCAAGCCCACCCCAGGAACAGCTACAAAACTCTAATTTCACGAAGTGCAGAACCTCGGTAATTCCAAATCTTTGTGGAATTGTGGCACTTCACATTTCAGTTGTCTGAGAGACACAAAGGAAGTGACCCAGGCCAAGTAATTCCCAGTTTATTGTGCTGAGCACCTGAGCCTGAAGCAACTCTCTTCTCTCTAAATAGCTGTGTTATGTTGGCTCGAGCCGTAGTAACAAAGGGTTTGCTGCAATGCTAATTTTTAATATTGAGAACAGAGAATTTAAACATTTGAGGGGAAAAAAATGGAAAAATGGAATTGAACTGGCTGGCTCTCAGGGAAGCACATTCTCCAATGGAAGCTCTTGGTGCTGAGGAATTTATTTTCCTTTTCAAGCGCACCACAGGCTGTCCCTTTTTTAGGGTGAGGTCCATAGGCTGCAAATCACACTGCAAACACTTTAAAACACGACCCAGCACACTGGTCCAAAAGATGAACTGGTTATATTCCCACCTGCAGCTATCAGCAACCCCAGGAAAAGGAGGAATGGCTAAAACTCGGCATGTGAGGAAGCCTGTGTGCATGCACCCAGTGAAAAGATGTCAGTCCTAAATAAAGACCAGCCAAAATGCCAAGCTCAGCTGGGTCACAGGTTGGCACAGTGCTTATTATTAAAAAAAAATCCATTTGTTTAGTTGATTACTTGCCCTGACACTGACAGGTTGCACACTACTAGAGAAAGTCACCACTGGTAGCTTTGAGAATTTTTATACAAATTAAAGTTGTTTTTATAGTGAAATTCCTCTGAAAACAGTAGCACAGATCTTGTCAGTCTTATCTTCCAAGACATTTTATCAGAAACACATCTGAAATATATCCATTTATTATATACCTAAAGAAAAAATAAAGGCTGGTGAAGGTTAGTGGGAGTGGCCAAATCCCTGAAGAAATGCATAACTCTGCATTTCATCCCAGAACATCAAAAACAGCTCTAATAATCAAGATATTGATCACAAACTGGTAACTAAATGTGAGCTTTTCTCAGTGTTACTTACAAATTATAAAGCACATAAACCACACTGAATTTAGGAAAAAAAAAATGTTTTCTTTAAAAGATTTCATGTAGAGAGAATTAATAACAATATGGTGATGGTTTTAATGAAGCAATTCACAAAGTTACAGTGCTTTGGAGCTGGATTGCTACTGTACACTTATTTATTTATAAAGAAAATATACAGGGGTAATGACTACCCTGGACTAAAGCAGAGTATGCACAATTCAGTAACAAAATGTGGCAACCACAGCCTGATATTATTTACCTGGGTTCCAAAAGAACTTGGCTTTACACAAGTTTGTTTAGGGCATCTAAAATGTTGCTTTATCAGAGGGCTCAAAGGCTACACGCTTTAATCCTTGGGAAACAGAACTGAAGCAGAAACACATCAGGTAAACACGAGGCCACAATAAAAAAATTAAAAAAAGAAAACCCAAACAAACGAAACACAAACCAAATGAAACAAACAAAAGCCACAAAACAACCAAAAAGAAATCAACCTGCAGTCTTAATACATGACTGTGTTTAAAATTGGAGCCAACACTTCAGAAGACATTCATGAAACATAATTTGGAATAAGCAGTGCTGTTTGCACAAGGTACAAGAGGTGACAGCCTGCAGATCTGGTTGGGAATGAGTTACCGAGCCTGTAAATGTCCTACAATAACCAACAAACCACTTCTGGACTCTGCACTGGCCACCTCTGCCTACGAAAAAAATAAATTCTAATCCTTATTCCAACTTTACTCTTCAAAGTCCAAAGACATTTCATCCCAAAAAGAAGGTCACTTGGTGGATAACATGTATGATAAACACTGGGCCATCCTCTCATGCAAAAGAAATTCCACGTGAATTTTTCCTGCACAGGAAGATCACACTTTGAATTTAAAAATCCCATACCTTCGTTCTCCTGCATGTCAGAAAAATGTACATTTAACTTAACTATTAATTCATTACATTTAATCTGCACCCACAGCATTACAATCACCTGAATAATTAAGATGCCAGAACCTGAGAGGACTTCCCAGGATGGGCCTCCCAGGGTTAAATCCCAAATTGTACAAAAAAATCAAGGTATGAACACTTGCTGGAAGACTGGGCCTGATCTCTTAAAATAAGATTGAAGATCTGAAGTCCAAGGCATCAGTAATAATGCAAAAGATGCCATTGCATCAAGCAATTTATTGATCAGCATTTATGGAGTAGGTGTAGTTGTAAAAGTGGGGCTTGTTTAATACATTTAAATCTTTGTCAAACCAGAATATTTGTGCCAACCAAAAACCTCACAGCTACATTTGTACCTTAATTATAGCATGAGAAGCCTGAAGCTTTCCGAAACCTTGTTCCCATTTCCCACAGTTCCAAAGCCATGTGTCTCAGGCACAGGAGAGGCAGTATCCCCGTATTTATCATCATAAATACAAGTTCCACATTTCTCTTTCAATTGCAACACAAATTTGGACTGGATTATGCTTCTGGGGAAGCTTCTCCTCCTTCCCAGCACCCTGCAAATGCTGTATTCCAGCTCCCAGTCCAGTAGCCAGTGAATTAAAGGCTTTGAATAAACAGGTTTTTCCTGAAAGGATGTTGCTGTATTCTGCCCAGATCATCTTTTATAGCTTCACCAGGGAACAATAAGAAAGAGCTGGAAAAGTTAAGTGGCACAAAACACAAAGTTTAGTCCAACTTGAACTTCTTAAGTGTTAGAGATGACAAACCTTTACTGGAAATGTTTATAACATGTGTGATTCTATTTTAGCTGCGTATTTAGTTTATCGTGTATCTTCCAGAAATTATTTTCCACAATATCTTGTGTTCTCACTCTTTACTGGGCTGCTAAATACGCAACTTTCAAAGCAAAATGCTTAATAAGAGTACTCCTTTTCATCTTAGGAAAAAGACAAACATAATTCAAATAGCTTCTAACAAAAGAGCTTCTCTCTTTAAACAGAAACCCTGAGGTCAAAAACACACAGGAGGGCCAAAGCCCAAGTATTAACGTCAGTAGTAAGTTTATAAAACAAGAACAGTGTTAACTTCCACAGCACTTAACTTGTGCATGTCATCCCACATTAGAGTGCTGCTAATCCCACAGATCAGTAGCTGTGGGGAACAGCACACAAAACTCTAATTACTGCACAGCTGATGGAGTTAAAGGAAAATGGGGGAGCAGGTTTAAAAACCCAGCTTCAAGTATTTGTTCTGTTTCCAAAATGATACCTTGACATTTCTGGGAGTAAGTGCTGTTGCTAGAATAAAAATTAAATTCTGTAAAACAAATAACCTCTTTATATACAACCAGCCATCGTGAGTTATGAAAAGGTTCCTCAAACCCAAATGTTAAAACAAAGAGGAACGGTAAAGAAATTTATTTGCAAGATCCCTTCAAGAGGAAAGTTTGGCAAACGCATTCAAGTGGCTATTTTTTTAATTCCAGTTCCCTGTGAATTTGTTTAATGCACTTATTAAATCAGGCCATTTCTATGGGCAAACAAATGCTGACGTAGAGCTCGGAATTCAAACACGTTTTGTAATCACGAATGTGTTTTCTCAAACATTCCATATCTGCCTGGGGGAAGAGCAAGTCTCCCTGGCACAGGCCCTGCCTGGATTTGGAAGGGGTTATATACCTGGAAACCAGCCACTGGGGAAGAAAGGAAAAAACATTTTGAACAAGTGGATACAATGAACTGCTCTCATGTACAAAATTCTTTGAAATGGGCAGTAATTTTCGAGCCTGATTCCGGGAAGAAACACAAATTCTTTCTGAGCATTTTTACAGAAAGCTGAGCACTATTGCTTCACTTGCTTGTGCCTTCAGAGAGCCATTTAAAAAACATCACCACGCTCTGAAGATGAGATCTGGAAAGCTGGAAATGCCTATCAAAGCAAGATTTATGCATTGCATAACAGGCAGGATGTTCCACTCATGAGGAAGTGCAAGTACACAGCCAAAGGAAAGCCAAAACAATCTTGAAGGCAGTGCTGCTGTGAAACGCAGTTACTGAGCACTGAGTTTGTCAGTGCTGCTGGGAGACAAGGACAAGGAATTACTCTTAAAATCACTAACTTGGTAAGGTGCCACAGTCAAAGCATTTCCATGTATTAATTCTCAGGGAAGGCTGTGAGAGCCGAAAGACTCCCGTTTTTTGCTTTTTAATTTTAATTCAGGAACCATTTTTTCATTTGGAGACCATTTCCTTTTCAAATGAACACACAAAGAACAATGGCTTTTCTCTTTTCAAAAGATCTTTGAAGGGGGGGGCCTGCCCAGTGGCTAAAGCACAACATCAAAACTTAATTTCATTAACAGATCTGGTTAAGTCTTCTCTGACCTTGCTGCCAGTTCCATCCCTGCAAGAGGCTTCTGCAGACGTTCTCATTTGGGAATTGGAGGAGACAGGATTCCAAATGGAAAACACTTAGAGCAGAGAGCACAGGGTTTGCATGCAGCTCCCAGTGCCAAGGCAAGGCATCATCAGATTGCAAGGTTATCAAACTGATCACCACAGTATTTTCCTTTCATCTGCACCGTTTGGAGCACCCATTTCATCCCACGGGCAGGGATGTTTGAAGGGAGCAGGAGTTCACGTCACTGGCTTACAGGGAAATTATGCAACGCCATCCTCTCCAAAGAGGAAAAGAGCTCTTACTCCTGGTTACCCCAAGATTTCCGTCAAAACACAGACAGAATCCTGTGTGTCACCAAGCTCTGGAATAGAGACAACCTCTGAGGAAAAAACAAAAAAAGAAAGTGATCCCCAAATATTCGCCATTGCTGGATTGCATTTTGCCTTCTAAAAGAAGAAACTCATTTTCACTAGATTGCAGCACCGCTTGTTAATGATTTAAGCAGCAAAACATAAATATTAAATGAAAAGGATTGTTGTATCAAATTACTCCATTATGTTGCTGCAGCAAAGACAGCTTTCAATTATTTCCTAAACAGGAATCTAAGAAGATTCCAGTAACAAAATAGCCTTGTCCAGTACACGATTGCATCAGCAAGGATACTTCAGGGGCAGAGAGAGAGACAGGGAAAGATGCATGAACACAAATATGTAATAGGCAAAATTCTGCTTTGAGTCAGGCACAGAATCAGCATAGTCAAGGAAAAAATAAAAATACATCAAATTTTACATCATTTGTTTCCAGTGATTCAAAAATTCACTGTGCTTTCAACACTCAGCTAAAGTGACCAAAGGAGCTAAAGATTTTATATAAAAGAAAAAAAGTTGTACTAAGCAGTTGTCCAAGATGGCTTCAAAATTAATCAGCATCTTTCTAGGCTGCAGTGCTGAAGTCCTGCTCTGCTGCCCTGCCCTCTTCCTCACAGAAGTGATGGTAACAGACTGGAAAGCACTTCACTCCACACTTTCCTTTTCTTGGCATGAAGGAGTGTCAGACTTGGTCTTGACATGTACAGCTTCATCAGAGTGTTTATGTAAACAGACACCAACACGCTACACCAAAATGATTTCTATACCATGCTCAAACTACGTGTGTCTGCTATTCTGTGTCTGGAACACCATCCAGAAGTCAAGGTTGACTTTGCCAGTTCCCTGAAATTTCCTTGATGCCAATCCAAGCCCATTGCTGTGCCTGGGTGTATATTTGGGTCTTACACACGGCAGCAAGGACACACTTGATCTCATTCTGTCACTCTGAACATCAGCTACGTGTCAGGGTACAGAGTGAATCAAACCGTGAGCCAAGGCTCGCTGCAGAGAGGCTGAAAAAAGACCAGCTCCAGCTGGGTCCCTTTTCCTAATGGTTTCACTGGATAAATTGGGTACGCTGGACACGGCTTCATTATATTCATTACAAATCCTGACATTAAAATCAATTATTACTCTGCATGCTAAATTTAGAAGGGCTCTACCTGATACTGAACCAGTCAGGAGCACTGCAGTAGAAAAAAAGGGCTCTAAAGGAAAGTTATTGCCAGCAGCTGCTGTGCTGTCAGCAGGGCCTGCACACCACCAAAAACCTGCAGTTTGCAAAGAACCCAAGTATCCCCAAATCCACAAAGTCACTGTTAAATGTATTTCTGTTTCTTTACATCATGAGACACATTGCACAGTTTGTATCTTTGAAATTGTATTAAAGTAGGTCACCCCCGTTCTTGCAGCATGGCAAGAAATACTGCAATCACGTTGAGAATTTCACTTTTGCCCTCATTTGAGAGCTTGAAAAACAACCCTGGAAATGTAAAAGAACTCTTGGGTCTTTTAATTCCCCCTAAAGGAGTTTACAAAAGGCGCACACACACATAAAAGCCGGGTTTAACTGGTGGTCAGATGGAAAGAAGGGGACTTCTGGTTTAATTTCTACTGCAAATTAGGTTCGACATTATACAGTTCTTTTCAAATTCATAACAAGTCAGCCCAGAAGGAGAGGCTGAGCTGCCAGACAACCTGCCTCCTGCCAGGACAAGGCCACAGCAAAATATAGGAGACCACCAACTGATCTCATCCACATCTATTTTTAGTGCTGATTTAATGGCCTGTAACCAAAATTTGCTGCCATTCCTGAGGAGAGCAAACTGCACTGATTACCATTATTTGTAAAGAGCAGAGGTTCCCCAAAAATGCTACAAAAATTATGCTGCACTGCAAGCCCATGTGATACTGTAAAACCAAATACAATCACTCCATACTTCTCAGATGTGGTACATTGCTGCATACTTTAAAAGGCCTCAGATCTCACATACTCCACCAGGCACTTTTTTTTCCTTTTTCCTCTTTGTAGAAATACCTGTAAGTGAATTTCTTCATTGGCTATTTCTGTCTATGTGTAAGTATTAAGCTGAAGCAAAGTGGCCAATACAGATGGCTGGTGGGCAATAGATATTTATGACCATTGCTGTTAAAAAAACCCCATGAATCACAGCTTGGAGGATCATTCCCACTATGACATTTCGAGTTAGCCATATGGTTTTTTTCAGTTGCAAGCACAGAAATCCCACAACCAGGGCATTTTAATGCTCTTTGGGGAGTTATTGTTTTTTTTTTTTTCTTACGGATACAACAGAGCGTGCTCACCTGAAAAGGAAAAATGTTGTCAGCTCTGTTCAAGCTGTCGTCCATCCAGGATTTGGGAGCGAAGGCCGAGCTGGGTCGTGCATACTTCTGCAGCTGGATATGATTACTTGCAAAATTCTTCTTTAAGGGCGAGATGGAGTTCAAGGGGGTTATCCCTCCGTTCAGTCCCCGGCGGTGGTCTCGGCCCTGGGACCCTCCCCAGCCGCCGTATCCGCCGCCGCCGGGGCTCCAGGAGGACGGGGTGGGCGATGGGCTTTGGTAGCTGCTCCACGGAGAAGGTGGCTTGTTAAGATTATTGGCCAAATGAGGCAGCTGATTAAAAGCAGCATTTCTGTGTGTGAATGGAGGTGGGTGAGGACTCGCAGGAGACCTCCTCTGTTGCTGATGCTGATTGTGATGATGCTGGAAATGGGGGTGATGAGGGTGGTGCTGAGAGAGGGGTCCGATCTGGGGGGAAAAGCTACCACCAAAGCCAGGGCTGACGTGATGTGGAAAATTCTGAAACAGCAGAGCACCATTATTAGCTGAGGCAGTAGGGACCCCTCCCTGGTGGAAAAAACTTGCATCTTCATTGATTATTGTAGAAGAAGAAGGAGCGATAGCTGCGGACCAGTTACTAAAACCAGTCAGAGAAGATGCGGTGGATGTCAAGGGCTGTGTTGAAGTACCGAGCCCCGAAGCCTCCTGGTAATCAAATCCTGTTAAAACCGGCGATTCTATTCTTATTTTCTCCTTTCCATTGCCGTTCTCTGAAGAATTATCGCCCTGGTTTTCTTCAGCTTTAGCTTTCTCGGGTTCAGAGAGCATGCCTGCTTCCTGACTTTGACCAGGGGAAAGCTGCTGTTTTTCTAGGGACTCTTGCTTTTCCTGTTGCTGAGTTTTAGATTTTTCTGACCCCAGAATCTCATCCTGAATATTATGGGCAGCTGGAGCAGGAAAGAGCCAAGCTGACCCAGCACTACTGCCATTGGCAGCTGTGTTATTATTTATAAAAGCAGCAGGGCTGGGGGTTGCATTTTGATGATGGTGTGGAGGCTGCAGATGTGGATGAAATCTGACTGGAAAAGCTGACTTATTTCCAGTGTTGTTTTGCACTAACACTCCAAACCCGTAATCCCCCATTTATTATATTTAGGGTTTGAATCCTCCCTGTAAGAACAAGTTGATGTTTAGTGTTTAGCTTGTCCTCTTGCGAGGCAAGATTAGCAAGTATCCTGTTTTTCGCTAAATATTCCAGTTTCTCCCTCCACGCTATTTTTTTCAGATTTGGATAAAGATGTTTGCTTTTTTTTTTGAAAAGACAGATCTCTTCAGCTATGTCGATGTGTCAATCTGTGTCCGTTTCCTTCCTTTGGCCAGGAAGGAGGAAGGGAAAAATAAATCTTTGGTTGACAAAAGAAGAGGTTTCCTTTTTCTAAAGGAAATGCACAGCAATGAGAGAATAAGCTTCTGGGAAATAAGGATAAAGAGATTCTAACTATCCTGTTTTTTTCCTCCTCAGCAGCCTTGACTCGCCCATAAATGAGTTAAGAGGGAAGAAAAAAAAAAAAAATACAATGACGTCTGGTCCCTCAACCCCTTGGCAGCAAAAAATAGATTTAAATCTGGAATAATTTAATACATCTCTATAATCTAATATATATTTGTGTCTTGTTCAAAAAGAGTCTTTGCTGTGGACAAGGGAAAAAATTACCTCAGGATCTCAGCATTCAGAAGGGTGAAATGGGGGAGTGAGTTGCAGAAGAGGCTTTATCCCGTGCTGCTGGGTTTAACCTATTATATTTAGCAATAATATACACCGTGTGTGTGTGTGTGTGTGGTTGTTTAAAGGGGTAAGATCTTATCTCAGGAAATCAGTATTCTCTGTGTGTTGGGTGGAGAGTGAGTTGTGCAGGAGAAGGGTGGATTCTTGATGCTGCTCCTTTCTGGGCTGGGTTTCTGAGCTCGCCAGACTCGCTTCTTATTTATGATCCAATATTTGCGCGTCCTTCATATGAGTCCTGGCTGTCCGAGGAGGAAGGTTTTCATCTCAGAAATCAGCGTTCACCGTTCGGGAAAGGGAAGGGAGGGGACAGCGAGTTGTGCAGGAGGAAGGGGAAGGAGGCTTTTTTCTCGCTCTCTGCTGCCGGGAGGGTGTTTTGCGGTGCGGGGCTCGCCTCCTTCCCCGGGAATCGCGGCTCCCGCAGCCCAGCGAGCCCCCGGAACGCGCTCCCTCCTCAGGCACTCGGCATCCAGCGGGGCCGGGCTGTGGGTGCCCCGCGCGTCCCCCGCCCTCGCTCGAGCCGGGCAAGGCAGGAGGGGTTTTACCTCAGCAGCGCAGCAGCCTCCGGCAGGGAGGGGAAGGCGCGGCCGGCCGGGCTCCTCTCTCCCCCATGGAAGGTGTTTAAGCGGCTCTCTCGGGTCGCCCGGCGGGGTCGGGGCAGGCTCTGTCTCGGGGCGCAGCGCTCGGGGGTCCGGCGGCGGCGGCTCGGGGCGCTCCCTGCCCTGCGGCGGCTCGGCTGGGCTGCGGCCGGGCCGTGCCCCTCATGTACCGGCCGCACCGGGGGGGTCTCCGCGGGCTCGATGCTGCGGGGAGCTGGAAGGACGAGGCGATCGACAGCTTTCGGTAGCCGGCGACGTGTCCCCGGCGCGCAGCCCCCGCTGCCGCCGCCTTGTTTCGCGTNGCCGCCATCTTTGGTGCGGGCAGGGCCTCCCCGGCTGGGGCGGCCGCCCCGGGGCTGGGCGCGCACCGCCCGCGGCGCCGCCGCCATCTTAGGTGTGGGCGGGAGGTCAGGCGGATGCCGGCGGCGCCGCCATCTTGGAGTGAGGAGCGCGGCGGCCGCCATGTTTGTGCAGGGCAGGGCGTCACCTGTCACTGTCAGTGCCCGGTGTCACGGAGAGCGGCCGCGCTTGGCAGCGACATTGAAGAGCTCGGCAGAGACACCTTCCATTATCGCAGGCTGCTCCAAGCCCCGTCCAACCCGGCCTTGGACGCCTCCAGCGATGGGGCAGCCACAGCTCCTCTGGGCAACCTGTGCCAGGCCCTCACCACCCTCACAGCGGAGAATTTCTTCCGTATATGCAACCTAAGTAGTCCAAGGGCAAGCATCAAAAAGTCTGTCGACTACAGATCTGGTTTATACAGTAGCTCATTTTGGGGATGGACGCTGGTTTTGCACACCTGCAGATCACAACACACAAAAAGACAGTTCAAAAAAGAACATCAAAATACAGTGAAATTAAAATAACTACATAGATACACCATGAGAATAATCAAATGTAAAAGGGAACATGCAGAAACATTTCCTCGAAAGTTTTCACTTAGTGGAGGGCTGTCCATTACTTGCTCCAAGATTCTTTCCAGCCTACCCAGACTGTAATTTGGATGATACTTTTACCAAACCCATTATTTCCCAACAATTTTATTAAATAAACCTTTTTCTTCGCAATCACAGGCGCCTTGTTTCAATGTGTAAAAACGGCCTTGTTTACATATGGTGAAAACAGCATTGTGAAAATGTAATTACTGGGTTATAGCTTCTCGTTTTGTTTACTGTTTGCAACCTCTGTGAGCCCATCTGATACTGAGCATTATTTTCCTCTGTATTTTTCTAGTCACGCTGTTGTTATCATCATCATCATCATCATCATCATCATCATCATCATCATCATCATATGGTTCAGGGTTATCAGGCACTTCTGTCTGGACACCACGGGCCTGGCTCCAGCAGCAAATTGCTGTTCTGTGAATAGCTGGGGAAAGACTGAGTAGATGGCCTTAATTTAATTTCGGGCACACCCTTGCAATGCATTAGGGTAGATGCAGATGGACTGGAGTGATACGAGCAGAATTTCTAAAATCTGACTTTAATCACTTTGCCTGACAAACATCGTTTGCTGAAGCCATGGGAGGTTCCTCAACGGCCGGCGCTGGGACGGTTCAGCTGCCCAGCAGGATTCGCGGCTATTTATTCAACCTCTTCGAGGAAAAATGCCTGACCAGTATGCAGGGATTGCAGGCATTAGTTAGCAAGAAGAATAAATTACTGAAGAAAGTCAGGATTGTCTATAAATAGGTGGATTTAACCACCTGTGAGGAAATTCTCACTTTGGTGGCTGGATGATGTAAAGGGAGTCTCACGGAATACAAAGCATGACAGTGTCATGGAATCACAGATGGTTTGTGTTGGAAGAGACTTTAAAGATCATCCAGTTCCAATCCCTGCCATGGCAGGGACACCTTCCACTAGCTCAAGTTGCTCCAACTTTTTAAATCACTCAAGCCAAAGCTCAAATCCCTGTAGAGTCAAATTAACCCCTTTATCACACTGATTTTGCTGTAGTTTATGCCGTGACCTAACTTTTGGACGAAATTTGAAACATAAGATTCAAATTATTAGAAAACTTTCACCACAACAGTAAATATTCAAGACTTTTTAAGTGGGAAGGAAAGGAGAGAGTTCTCTCAGTAGCATTTGCTTGCACACAGTGGTGAGATTCATGCCCAGATTTGCTGCCATGTCCACCAAATCAGTCCCTGCAGCTCAGTCCTGATGTATCCAACACCTTTCACCTGAAAGAGGTTTCAGTCTGAATGACACTTGAAGTACTTTAAGTCATCAGGGTACCTTTTGCTAATCACCATCAGCATCTAATGGATTCATTTCTGGAAGCACTTTAACTCTTCTGGGTTCCTTAGAGGAGAGGATTCCTCTGGCCACTCCAGCTGCCATCATTAGGCAGCTTTAGCTGACGACTGCCAATGGCTCTGTGCTCTACCCAGGCTCCCCCCAGCATCAATCTCCAGGATCACAAACCCCTTAACAACCTCTTCACTGTGAGACTAAACCACAAGTGGGAACATATTGCTCTCCTCTGAGGATTAGATTTCTTAGCCTGCTTTTATTCCGACAGTCTCCCTGCGAATGTCACATAATAAGTGCTTGACCGTGACTCAGGTCACAGGAAAAACTGAGGGTGGCTGAACTGGTGTAGAGGAATCCGTGTGCTCGCTTTTGCTCAGTCACAAACAATCCTGAGCTCTGTGGTTTGCTCGGCCTTTCAGTGCCCCACACCCAGTGAAACACGGCAAAGGGGAACATCTTCAGTTTTGTCAGGTGTACTCAAAAGGCCGGGTGCCTCGCAAGAGGTGGAATTGCTGATGATAATTCAGGAGGATAAGCTCACAGATAAACTGAACCTGAAAGCAAGTGGGATCCCCGGGAAGCAGCCTCTCCAGCTCAGTCACACGGCTCATCCTGGCAGAGCAGATGTGCCGTTTGTGATATGCTCCGAGTGTTATCAAATCAAGGTCCCATTGAGCGAAGAAGTGAAAGGACTTGCAGAGCTGAGAAGGAACTCCTTGTGAAAATGCCTTGCCAGCAACCCTCTCTTTTTTAAATCAAAGCACTGCCAGCTCTCAGGCATCTGCTGGTTGCAGCTGTCACGGTGTCATCCGCAGGGAAGGGTGAGCCCTCGGTGACTCAACACCCGAACGTCAAACACTGACACTGCTCACGCTGCAGAAACATCCGACTGCTGCATCTATTTCACACTGTTGGTGGGGAAACAGAGAATTCGAGTCTCATTTAAGTCATCTTCTACCTTAGGAAAAAAAGGAGCAGAAAGAGGATGAGAATCTCTTTTCTAAGGGCAAAATGATCAGCTGTTTCTTGTGGATCAAAAACTGTAACTGATGTTTTGTTGAATGTCAAAAGGCCTATTAGGATGTTCACATCTCCAGTTTTATACTAAACATTGTTGCTATATCTTGTCCACACGACAGCATATTAACACAGTTTAGTAAATCAAATTTAAAGTCAAAATTAACCCTATACTTACAGCACAGACATTTTAGGAAGGGTGCAATGGGATATATTAAAATTCAGAGGGATAATTTATGGAGTTGTTAGTCACTCAGATGTTCCTCCACATTCCTTTAGGTCTGGTGTATCACAGAAGACACAGGACTTGCTCACATTCAGTGGTAATAAAAGCAGCGAACAGACCTGAAAAGCTGCATCAACATTTTATCCTAAACAATTGCTCCAGGAAGGCTGAGCTAAAAACCCCAGGCAAGCTGTCAGTAGCTAATATTAGCCTACACATACAGAAAAATTTTTAATTCCAGAGCAATTTCCAAAGACTGCAGAAAATGTTCTCTAGACTGCAGAGAAAACCCAACTGTTCATTTTTGTGCTGATGCAGCTGCAACTGCTGTTTGCTAGATCCTATCTCAGCTTGGTCGTTGCAATATCAAAGTATGATTTTATAAACCTTTTAACTCTTGTGTAAAGCACATTATACATGCTAATGGCTTCATTTGACTAAGCTGGCTTCGTCATTTTGCTGCAGCTGGGTGAAGGTACTATATATTGATATACCCTCATATGTTAAGCAACCCTTTAATGGAATACGTTGCCTCGGAGTCTTTAGTCTTTATGAAAAAAATCCTTATCGCTGCCCAGAGAACTATTCTGTGTGCAGTAATTATGTAATATTAATGAACAATATTACATGCAACTATTTTCTAGCCCTATTCTTTGTATGGCTTGTACTTTAGAATGACCTGACACTGCAAAAATGCCTCTAGCTTCCATGGCTCATGTAAAATACAACAAATACATAAATAATTTAGAAGAGGAAATAGGTAGTGTTGCAAAGGCTGTGGTGTTCTTACCACTGCACTTCAAAATCCGTCGATGTGACCTTTGCAAATGTGCTTTTCTATTTTCATTTAAGGATAACGCTTCCTCGAGCTGGACCAAAAAAGAATTCCACCCAGGCACAGAGTTTTAAATTTGAAAACTCACTTTATAATCTTATTTCTGAAACTGTAGAAGGAAAGAAGCACCCAGGGGATGAGCCAGGACAGCGTGTCCAGGGACACCACGAGAGGCACCTGGAAAGCGATGGCCATCTGGTGAATTCCATGGGAAAGAAGATGTTTATCCCTTGGAGACTTAGCTTCTCAGTCTCTTGGGGTTTGGAAGTTTTTTTCCCCACTTCTCAAATAAATAACTGCTTATTTAATTCCTCTTAATAAAGGAGGAATGCGGGGCTGTGTCAGGGGCCGATTAGTCAGGGCTTGCAAAGTACTCTGGTGCCGAGTATCATTTTTACTGCAACTCGGTGACACCTCCATTTCTCAAAGTAAGATTTCATAGCCTGCTCATTTACAAAGTGGGCTAGTGCCTTTGGGTATTTGGGAAGGGCAAAAAGACAAATTGAAAAGCATCAAATCATTTAATTTCAAAGTGCATTAAGCGCACGCCTTCCAATTTTCTGACTAAAATGTTCGTTGGCTTTTTCCAAAGAGGTTTGTATTCAGGGCACAGAAATAGTTTGTGGATTTTAGATTCCTGAAATACTTAATAATGTTATTCAGGGGAAAAAAACACAGGCTTTCTGTCCTAAAAAACCCAGATTCACGTGCAAAGTGTTAATGAACCCAAGTGACAGCTTAAGAATAAAAATAGCATAACCCTCCCTTCCCCCCCCACATGGTAGCTAATCAAACATTTTCTGGAACAGGATTTCTGACTAGTCTGGGATATAAAAAAAAGCAACAAGAACAATATTAGGGGTCCAATTCAGAGAGACCAAAATGAGGTTGGCCTTGTTTTCCACCTGGGAGCCACAGTACCTCCAGCACCTGGATCTCGTGGCTCCTTTTGGAGCATTGCTTGCTGGAATCTGTAGTCTCCAGGCTGCATCTCCATTATGAAACAGGAGAGCAGTGGTAATCTGCTCCATTTTAGGCAAATTAAGTGCAGCTCTTTGGCTCCTGGCATATTCCCAACATGGCCCTGAGATGAGCATAATTCCACAAAACCCATAAGATTCAGAGCCCACGACTGCCACTGCTCCCCCTTCCCGTGCCACGCAGGTAATGGGAAGTCCTTTGCTGGGGTCCTTGCAGGGGACAAAGATATTCTGGTTGAGTTTAATGAATATTGGGTTTCTGTGTGCTGAAGGAACCAGTTCAGGAGAGACTTCCAGTTTTCCCTTGGAGTTCCCTACCTGATGGATTTCGTGTCACATTTCTGCTGGCAAGGGCAGGGGGGGATGTTGCATATTCAGTGTTGCCCTCCTCGTGCCTTGCAGGGGGAACGGGGTGTGTTTCCTCAGAATAGAATGAACTCGTGCTTTCCAATTTTTCCCCATGTTAGGAAATAGGTCCTGTCTCATTACTGGTGACAGCACATATTGGTAGGTCATAGAGCAAAGGGAGAGCCTTGCGTAGAACAGCTGGGGCCCAGAGCCAGAAATCTCATTAAAGTAAGCTGCTGCTATTTCCAGCCTGTAATAGAGCTTTGGAGCTTGATTATATTCAGTGAAAGCAGGTCATTACAAACACACTGCTTTTTGCATATTATCTAAATTGAAATAATAATATGTTCTCTCCTTTCATGTGCTATATTGATAAATCCCAACTTATGAATGAAACATGTTGATTAGTTAGTTAAAAATAATTAGTTCCGTATTATGCCTCCAAGTTTAAGGCTTGATTAGTGCAAACAAATAACTTTTCCTGATAATAAGTCATTTACAGAGTATTCTCTTAAGTGGAGCACACAGGCATAAAAATAATCTGCAGCAGTAAATTGTGTTATTTGTTCTCTCTTTTCTCTTTGACTTCAAATATAACAGTGCTTTTAGAACTTGAGAGACACAATATCTATATGCAGATTCTGATCTCAACAGCAACTGCTGCAGTGCCACTCTGGCGTTATTTGATGGAGGTGGCAGAGCACCAGATAAGAATGTGACCCATAAATGTTCTTTGATTCAGCCTTTCTGGCCACGTAGCCTCCAAAAGAAGAACAATTATTTCTTCCAGTGACTGAGAATATCGCTCTGTTATTTCACTTGCATTTAAATATTCTGATATTTGCATCAGAAGTGAGCTAATGAGTGGGTTTCCCGAGCAGTGAACGTTCTTTTGAAGGGAAACAAAACCCTGCATGAACATTTTTTTCTAGTCATCAGTTCACTGAAGCCAGCGCTATTCAACAATGTCCATAAAGCTTAAACCCCTTCCTGAATATGAACATTTCTCTGAACCAGGGTTTAGGGCAATCNAAGCTGTGCACAGGAGACATTCCTTAAAGAAAGGCTATACCTTGATAGGATTGTGGGATAAATACTGCAATAAAATTAGATAACATCCCGGTGAAAAGCCTCGACTCTGTTGATACTGCTGTCTGTGCTGCTGCTCCCACCTACAGAGCCTCTCTGATGGAAAGTTATGGCTCTCAATTATCACGGTGAAAATCCAGCCCTATTTTGGGAGTGCTCATAACTTTGAGCAGTCATCGAGGTGTGGGAGTTTGACGGCGTTGTTGGAGAATAACAGCCTTCGTGTTGAGGCACTGAGGCATGACGAGCCTGCGGCAGGCAAATCATACACCTCTGTAGAGCAGTTTTGTACAACTCTGCCCTTCCTGGTTGACAGGAAAACTTGCAAAGCCTGGGAAGAGGACCAGGCCTCAGCAGGTAACACTGAGACCACCAGTTTTCTGACTGTACATACACCAGACAGCCGTGAGGTAGAAAAAGGCTAAATTTTTACTCTTTTGTGAAAGAACTGAGGTGACTTACTGGTTAAAACCTCCTCAGTCCTCCCCAGTCCTCTCAGAGGGCACTTACTGAGAAATGGTAATGGTTTACAGTCTCAGAGTGCTTTTAGAGCACTCAATGTCAGAAAAAATGGTATTAACCCACTCCCCTCCCCATATTCTGGACCTGTTTCTCAATGCTAATCAGGAGTGATTTCACTGAAGTGAAGGGAGTTGTACAAGACCTGTGTGAAAGTGGAATCAGATCCATGTATCATACATTTAAGATTCCTGGCAAAATATGCTCTATTTACTTGAGGAAATTAAAACATTTCAGAGTCTGGATGATTTAAGTGCTATGTTCTTACTTCCTAGAAATTAGAACAGTACCTCATGTAATCAATAAATGTATAAAACTGTCTGAAATGCAAGCATTGCAGAGGTCAGGAGTGGAAAAAACACAGCTGAAATCACTTTACATGACATACTGGAAAAGCAACATTATTTTTACCAAGAGCACAAGGAAGGCATTGCAAAAAGCAAGAAACGGATTGAATGGTATGGTAAAGATCATTTGTTTGATAAAGTCAATTCTGCCATTTCCGTGGCAAGTAAAACACAACATTAGACTGTTCAGTGAAGCACTTTGGTTCCAACCTCCTTCGAACTTTAAGACATTTGGGAGAAAAAGCCCTTGGGTTGGGCCTGTCTGTGTGGGAAACACCTCACTGCATTCACACCACACCAGCAGAGTCATTTTCACATCAGATCACAAGCACCAGGCAGGGTGGGCTGTATTCTCTCCTCCGTGGTCTGGAATAGGAATTACTCAGTTACACGTGAAGCCTTCCCAGTGTCTTCCACAAGAAGCGGCTCCATTGAGGCCAACAAAAGTGCTGGTTCTGCAAAAGAGATGCTGCAGATCCTCCAGGAGAGCTGTAGGACAGAAATGGGCTCTTACACATGTGGAGAGTCACTCAGCTCCCACCCTCAAACCTGAAAGAGCTGCTTGAGGAGGTTTTGTAGAAGCACAGAATATCCTGAGCTGGAAGGGACCCACAGGATCATCCAGTGCAGCTCCTGGCCCTGCACAGACCCCCCAACAATCCCACCCTGGGCATCCCTGGCAGCGCTGTCCGAACGCTCCTGGAGCTCTGGCAGCCTCGGGGCCGTGCCCATTCCCTGGGGAGCCTGGGCAGTGCCCAGCACCCTCTGGGGGAAGAACCTTTCCCTGATCTCCAACCTAAACCTCCCCTGACCCAGCTCCAGCCCTTCCCTGGGTCCTGTCCCTGTCACAGGGAGCAGAGATCGGAGCTGCCCCTGCGCTGCCTCTTGGGAAGAAGTTGCAGGTGTGATGAAACTTGGAGGTAAACAAGAAATTGAAGAAGGAGATATCCTGGACTTTGGAAGCACGAATAAGCAGCACATAGTTTACTGACTCGTAATAACTCACAGATCACTGTATCAGCTCCTGGGCTGCTGCAGGAGTAGAAGGAGGCTGCTGGAAAGAGGAACAAACCCTCCTCCATGCTGCCCCTTCCCCCTGTGTTACAATACACCAAGGCTTGTGATGTTTGGCCAAAGGATGGTGAAACCCAGGAGTGACTTTGGACAACACTTGCTGGTGATCCTGAGTCACTGGCTCACGCTAAAGTCAGACCTGCAGTCAGATGTGGGGTGTGCAACGAGGACTTTGCCATCAGTGCTTTATGCCTGAATTTTGCATCACAAATGCTCCTGAAGGCATTAAAAGACATTTCAGTGAACGTCCAGCGAGGGGAATCGACCCCTGCAGAGCCAGGCTCGGTTTTGAATGGCTTGGCGTTTTTGGCTTGTCACATCTTCCCAGTCTCCAAACCTTTGTATTGTTACATGGTGTGCCGTAAATATCGGTAATGGAACGGATTACATCAGCCACCCTCGTGCTGCCAACCTCAATATTAAACTCTGCAGCAGCAAGGAGCCCTGCCCAGAGGACTATGACAACTATTCAGCTCCATTTATATTAGAATACAAAGTACAGAATAAACCCACAGTGTTTCTGGCAACTGATACTACGTGTCAGATAAGAATGGCACAGGGGAGAACAATGCCAGAGCACTGAAGTTCCTTCTTAGATTAAGAGCTGAGGATACTCGATACGTGCCCTTCTAGAATGTGCTGTAGGTCAGGCATTTTTTATTTTGATTTTTTAATTAGCAAACCCCCACTACCTAAGCAAAGGCAAAACGTAGTTTCCTATTTCTACACCCACTGACTCTGTTTAAGGGTGTGTTGGCTGCAACAAGGGGGAGAGGGAGGGATCTGGTTGGATTTTAGTGTATTTTCACCTCATTTCGGATACTCAAAAGACACTGGTTAAAATGCTTAAAAATATGTTCGACATTTCCTGGCGGTTTCTCTTCGCTCATTCAGCTGCACGTTGACTGTACTGCCCTCACTGCAATTTTTAGTTTGCTTGAGGTTTTTTGGGCCAAATAAAATCCCATTCTTGTGAGATAAGCCAACATTAATTTCCAGGGAGTTTGACCAGAACTATTGTCCTCGTGTTAGACTGTTCATCAGAACTTTTTCTTTTCCAACCCTCATCGTGAATTCTTGGGAGAGACTGCTCAAAGATTTAGGCAGCAAGTGTGAGATAATTAGACTCAGTGGAACACAGGTTCTAAAGAGTGGAAGGCATGATTCAGCATTTCATCTTTTCAGCATTAATGATTTGTTGTTTGTTTTTTGCAGATCTTCAAGGGAAAAACTGGACTGACTTCTCTGCGTGGGACTTAGAGATCCTGGAACTGGAAAGATAAAGGAGTTGGCAAGAACTTGCTTTATCCACCATGCTGCTCTCTGACTGCTGCTGGCCCCACAGAGATGGCTTCATTCCATCAGTATTTACTGCATATAATTTGCAAACAGCTCGTTGAGATGCTCTGAAAGGCGCAATAAAAACCCAGAAAACATGAATGCTCAAAAAATGGTGTTGCCAGCTGTAGGAATATGGAACCAGATCCCTGGGTCCTGTGCCTTTATTTCAGTGAAGGAGCTGGGCTATTGTTTCTATTTAAAATTGGTTGCCATGGCGGTTTCATCCGGGCTTTCGCCCTGATGAAAATTGTTTGCATCAGTGACGCAGCAGCGCTGGCAACCCAGTGTTTGCATCTACCTCCAACACAGCAGCAACTGCGGAACTGGAACCTGACACTTCACCTGTGCACCCCAAACAGGTTCCTTAAACACACAGGGACCCCGGGCTGTCAGACCTGAGGGGAAGTGGGAAACCAGCAACCACTCTGGTGGTTTGAGTGCCTGGAGCTCCTGAGGCTGCAGAGACCTCAGACAAAGTGGAAATGCTGAAATGAAACCCCACGGCCAGGGGGATCTTTCCCCAGGCGTGACCCTGGCGTGCTGTTTGGATTTTGCAGCATCACCTGGAATTTCTGGGAAGTTTCAGGTCTCGTGTTTTGAAAGTGATGGGAAGCCCTGCCTGACATTCAGATCTGCTGATACAAGTCTCTCCCGTTTTCTAATGAGCCTCAATCATTAGCCTCCTTATGTCCCAGGCAGCCAGTGATCCCATTAATTAGGTGAATGGCAGCCACCAGGACACTCAGAAATGTCTATGAACAATACAGGTTAAAAAAGGAACTCTTCATATGCATTTATTTCAGGTGACAGTTCAACTTCTGGCCCAAACTCGAGGGTGCTCCAGGACTTCGCTCTGCTTCTCACTTGGTGCTGATTCTGTAGGGCACATTCACAGGGACAAACCCAAGACAGTCTGAGGTCCCAAAGGAACTTAAAGCTTTCTCTTTAGCTAAAAAAGTTCTTTTGGAATACTAAACTTCCTGCAAGGGACAGAGGGGGTTAATGCTCCTCTCTGCATTGTCTGTCAGCCCTAGTCCATGCACAAAACAGCAGCAGATTTCCTAGCTGGAGTAATGCTGGTTAAACTGATTTAGATCTGGAACATGAGTACCAGTCCCTTCTCTTTACCTTTACTGGGAAATCCTCCTTTCCAGCAGATGTGATAAGTGGGGGAGGAGGAATCCAAGAGCAGCTGTGAGCAGTGAACAAGGACCAAATGTTATCAGCAGGAAAGAGAAGCTGGCAGTGCCAAGAGCACAATGGCAGCTCGCGTTGTGCGGAGCAGAGTGCCCGGGGTGCCAGCTCTGTATTCCTTCCTAGTCTGCAAGTGAAGCAGCCTGGCAGTCTGTCTTTCCAGCATGGAGATTGTATTTCAGCTGATGTGCCTGCAGTGCCCACTCTGCTGAGCTGGAAGTGAAAGATCTGCTGAGTAGGAAGTTATTAAAGGCCAGCAAGAGCCTCGCTGGCTTTTGGCGCTGTCAGTGCAACATTTATCGATAATGGAGCTTCTTTTCCAGGAACACAATCAGGAGAGACCAGGCTGTGTTAGCACCTCGCTGCTCCAGCCAGCTGTTCCAGGAAGGGCTGTCCTCCACAGAGGCAATGCTGTGCTGTTCCTTTCTTCCAGAGGCTCAGGGTGTTGGAGCCGAGGCAGTGCTCCATGTGATGCATCGCCTCCTGCCCACACGCTCTCAGGCTTAAAAGTATCACAGGCTCAAAATTGGGGCTATTTAAGAAGGGACTGGCCCGGCTGCAGCGGCCTGGAGCCCAGGGGGATCTTTGGAGGGAGAGCTGAGGGTCTTTCACAGTCCTGTGAACTTGCAGTGCTGACTTTTCCATTGGAAAGAGGAAAGCTGCAGGTCAGAGCTTCACCCCCATCACCATGGGAAGAGTCAGATCAGAGCACGTGGATACTTAAACCAGGAGCTTTGTATGAAAACTGAGAAGTGGATTCCTGAAAGCTCCCTGTCAAAAGCTGGCACCCAAAGGATGGGAGAAGCCAGGTGACTTTGTGTTTGTACCACTCCTGCAGGAAACATCTTTCTCTTAAACCCTTTAAACCAATATACCACTCTAAAAAAGGGCCATTCTGTAACAAATGCAGAAAAATATCAGAATATGAGGGGAGAATATCAGACGCTGGACTTGGTTAGGTCTCTCCTACATTTACAATCTGAATGACTGAGAGCTGTGCAGTTTTTGTGGGACAGAATTTCATCCCTTACCATGGATCTTGTGGGTTACTCTGAAGCCATGAAGGGGGTAGGAACTGTGCCCTACAAGGCTCTGCTACCCTGGCACGCTTTGGGTAAGGTCCTGGCCCCTTCTCAAGCTCAGCCTTACCATTAGGCTGCAATCAGGAGAGGCAAGAGAGAGATTTCTGCAGTAAATATTGTATCAGGCAGTCTGGGCTGCTTCAAATGAGAGCAGCTCATAAGGAGCTACTAAATATAAAATCATCCTCAGGGCAGCTCCAGTTTAAGCCAGGGCATGTCAGCCCTCAGAGAAGCACAGAATCCCTGGGATGTAAATACGAGAAAGGCAGGGCAAGGGGGAGAATTAGAAGCTTACAAGTGAAATTCTGAAAAATAAATGGAAGTTGTGCCATGCAAGGGGAGAGGAACAAAAAAAAAACCACCAGGAACATGAAATGTCCGATACCTGCAGTCCTAGTTTGGAATTTCAAATGTCCTCTGCCACAGTTTCATGCATTGCTGCCTTGCACAAATCATCCTACATACCCTGGTGGCTTCTCTACCTTGGAGGACCTTTCAGCTCGTTCTAACCCTTCTCTCCCCTCTGTTTTCTCCAGACTGTTCCTTCCCCTGTGTTTGTACATAACCCACAACATATCCATGTCCCAAAAGCCTCTAGCAATAAGCAGAAATGCAATAATTAAATGTCTCAGCAGCAGAACTGTTTCCCATTGCTGCAGACTAAACTCCACCTCCTAAAAATGCAGAAGATGTTCTCTGTGGTTTTCCTGTTCTGTGGATGGGAGATCTGGACCCAGTTTTTTACTTTCTATGTGTGAAATGTGGTCTGATGGAGGTGCAAGGGAAGCAGATCCAAAAAACTCCTAAAACAGACACGGAATCTGCTGGGGTCAGGTTCCTGCTGGATGTTATTGAACTAGTTCAGCGCTCCAAAACTAGATCTGAACTTTGCTGCTCTGGCCTATATCTGAGCGAGATAAAAGCTGCTATCTATATCCTTGGGGCCATTTCTGAGCCGTATTGTGTTTCCAGGTTATGTTACCAACAGCTGACTCTGCTGCCTTCTTGCATCTGATTCATTCCTCCACTTTTATCCACGTTTTCAGAATACACCGAATTCCACAACATATGGAAATCGACAATTATCAGTAAATTTAACGAGGTGGCAGCAGGACACCCTGACTGGCAGTTAATCCTACGAGCCAGACCGTGCTGACAGGTTTGCAAATACCTTTGTTAAGCTTCAGTGTCAACACAATTTTATATTTTGGAGGCAGGTCCTCTCTTGAAGGGCACTTGCATCATCCTTGGGGTTGGTGTCCTGGTGCTTTTTGCACACTATTCCATAGGCACGTCTCTGAGATGTTTTCCAAGTTCTCACCATACCTGGGCCAAGTGCACTGCATGTAATTAATTTTCATTCTGAAAATAATCTTTTAATCACAGCATTAAAATCAGCAGACTAAAAGAAATTTAAAAAAAAAAAAAAAGAAAAAAACCAAACATATTCTACAGTGCAGTGCTAGTAAGGAAAAGTAGCTACATCCCAATCTACTCTAAACCAGCCCAGTTTGACCTGTGGTTTTATCATCTGCTGTATCAATTTCGACCTATCAGACCTACTTTTGTACACACGTCTTCTAAATGGCTGTTTACCCCTGCAGCAGGCGCCTCTCGGTCTTTCATCCCTGGCACCCTATGAAAAACAAGCAAGGAAATGAAGCAGGACACATCTGAAGCTGGAGTGGAGGGAGATTAGGTGAGCACCTAAACAGGAACTGGGAATTTAATCTGTCTTGGTATCAACTGTACTCAAGCCTCTAAACATCTTTTACCACCTTGACCCAATTGACTTGGATGCAAAAATCCATGGCAATAAATCTGTAGCAAAGTAATTCAAGTGTCCCCAGGTCATCTGCTGGCACCCAAAATAACAGTAAATAGGTTTGGGATCCTAACGAATGCTTCTTCAGGACAGTAAAGGTGTTACATTTGACCTGCTGGGCCAGTAAAAACCGACTTCTTGTGCAACCTTGACTTAATTCTGGCAGCTTTCCTGAGGCTTGTCCTGCTACTGTAGGCTGTGGGCTGAAATCCATCCAAGGCTCTGCAGATCTTCGAGCCAAACTCTTGCTCTTTGTGCAAAATGTGTCGCAACAGTCCAACCCTGCCGAGCCCCGGCAACTGGGAATTGCAGCACTGGGCGTTGGGATTGGTGGTGGATTGTGTTACCCGTGCTGAAAACAGGAACACCAACCTGCAGAGGATGGAGCAGTTGTTGCTGGGAGGCTTCAGAGCTGCTTTCTGAAGTTCTCCTCCAATGATGGGTTGCTTTGTTTGGATTTTTAAGCAATTTTGGGAGCTAAATACAGCTGGATCAAAATCACCATAAAAGGGGATTGGATTTGGTGAGCCTCCATTTCCTGAGAGTAGTATTTTCTGGGCACAAAACAACTGTTTGAATCTGTCTCTGAAAGATTCAAGCATGAAAAGCAGGGGGTTTGGCACTATTTATTTGCACTAAGATTGGAGCTGAGTTTCTCAGTCCAGAATGTATGGAGCACACAAACAACACACACTTCTATCATCATAAAAGCCATGGGTGTATAGAAATGTATTTACAGAGTACACAAACAAACCTCCTTTTGCATTCAGGTGTGTGGTTTAGCTGTCAGAACACTCCCAAGAGAGCCAGGCACAACCTAATCTTTCATAGTCCCTGGGCACCAAAACCAATCAATTTACACTTTTAAATGTCTCAGTCACAACTCAGATTGCTTGTCAATATGTTACCCTTATTTCTAATTTGAGTTCCTCAGAAAGTCCCTTTCTATCCTTCTGGTTGGACAGTAGAACATGAGGACATCTCTGTTTCACAGACAGAAAAAAAATGGGTGAAAATAAATCAAAAATAAAGCAAATTGGTTTGCTCGGGACCTTTGCTGAAAGGAAGGCACAAACTTCTTTCCTGCAGTCCAGATCCGGGGGCTTTTACCCAAATAGTTTCTATACAGTCTTTTGGGAGAGAAGGCACTGCCTTTTTTTTCCCTTAAAACTCAATTGTTTCCTTGTTGACAGTTTTTACAGCTAAGTTATGAATGTTATGAGCGTGATGGTTAAAGGGGGGAAGATTGGATTGACTTTGGAGAAAAACATAAAGTTTAATAAAGCCAAGACACCCACTGGCAAGAGAGACATGAGAAAGGCCATCAAAGTATGCACACACACACAAGTATTTAAACAATATTACCTAAAGCAGAGTTATCACATAAAGTCCATGCTCTGTAAGTTTGCACAAAGTCCCTTACCACTGTGAAGAGAAGGTGACATCTTTCCTAGAGTCCAGCTAGTCCGAGAACCACTCATTTAAAGTAGATTTTTTTAGCCCCATTGCCACAGTAAATCATCAGGATGAATGGAAGATGTGTTTAAAGGTGGTAAACAGTGATGAATCACCAAATCTGCTGCCTGGGTGAGATGGATCACCCCTCACGTGGGTTCTGCTCCTCCTGCCTCTGGCTGAGGTGCCGCTGATTCTCACTGAGAGCTCGGTAAAACCACAGCTTTTCCTGAGTACCTTCAAGAGTCATTTGTATATTTGATTCATGTTTCAGGAGTGGAAAAATCATTAAGCCCATTAAAGGAATAGTATTGAAAGGCACAGTGCAGGGAGGGGGAAGCCTGATGGCTGCAACTGGGTTGGGAAGAGGGGGAGAAAGCTGTGGGTTACCCTGCATAAAGCAGCACATTTTTAGTGTGGCTGAAGCATCTGCCTGTGACAGAGATGCTCTCACTGAGGACAGAGAGAAACGTTCATCAACAGCAACAAAAGACCTCGGAGCATCCCTCCCCGGCCCTTTATTTGCTGAGAGTGTAAGCCATGAATGATGAGAGCGCCGAGGGTTAAAGGAAAAATAAAAAATCACTCTCCAGGAAAACACACGAGAAAAGGGCAGCTAAATCTCTGACAGATGAGAACGCTCTCGGGGTGTCAGCAACAGGAGTTCTGATTTACACTATCTGGAGGGAGAGATAAGGACTCCACAGTACAGCAGCATCTAATAAATGATGCCTGCAGCACAATAACAAGGGCGAGCTCTTCATTTTATTTATTTATTTTGCAGTTAATTTAGTGTTCCTGAAAGCCAGGGCTTTTTTTATACCTCTGGTCACTGACAGTACAGCCAAGTCCTCCCTCACTCACAGCTCTGTCAGAAGACACTTTATAAATAACTGGAGATGAGGATCTTCCCCCCTGACCTGTGGGATCCAGCACTTGAAAAGAAAGATGAGCAGCACTGGCAGCCACAGCACAGCCCTGCCCTGCAGGGTCTCACACAGCCCTGCCTGGCTCAGACTGGCTTCAAAGCAACGAGCAGCAGGGCTGGTGGATGTGGTGAGCACCTGATGCACAGAACCAGCAGCTCCTGTTGTCAAACTGACCCCGTTTCCACTTCTGGGGTCTGCTACAAGGGTTTGAAATGAAGGCTTGAGATCAGATAAAAGTTGAAGCATAAAATAACAGCTCCTCCACTCTCACTCCCACAGCCCCCAAATGGAAAAACACCAACTGCTAATTTGGGGGACAAGTTAAAAAATCCCCCAAACACCTGATTTAGGGCCATTTCTCCTGCTTTGCAGGAAGGATTGCTGCATGGCAACGATTTCAGTGCACTTGTTCAGAACAAGAGGTGTTGCAAACACCTACTTTGTTTTTGCTGCTGCTTCCATGTTCCTCATTCCCTGCAGTCTGTCCCTGGCTCATTAGTCATGTTGGGGCAATGATAAGGTGGAGAATGATTACATAGTTGGCTCAGACTTTTCCCTTCCCAGAACAGAGTGTGCTTGGATCCCTCCTGGGTGGAGACTGACCTGAATGCCTTCTTTAAACCATGCACATGCAAGCCTGTAGAGTAATGATTTCCACTTTGGTTATGTACCTGTTCCTGCTCCCATTCCCAGGGCCCAGCTTTCCAAACAGGATGGTCCTGATTCAGGTCCTGTTGTTGGTTTTGCTGATTTGAGTGAAAGAGCTGCAGATCCACGTTGAAACAACTCAGCTTTTCTCAGCTGTCTTTAGAAAAAGCTTTATTCTGTACATTCCTCACCTGTTACTGCGTGTAGCGAATTCGTGAGTGTGTTGTGACAGTCCTGTGAGGGATATTGCCTCTGGGAATACCTTCGTGAGCTCCTCACCAAGTGTTTTGTGAGTGACTGTGTTAGGAGATGCTCAGTGGGGAGGTTCTGGGTTTGTCTCTCTGTCTTTTATTAGGGCAGGGGTGGGTTTTACCCACCTCAATACAGGTAACTCCTACCCTGAGACAGGCCAGGCCTCGCTTCACTGGGTAACAGTCACAGCACAGGACAACTGTCCTCAGAGGCCAAAATCCAAGGATGTGCTCAAACTCTTCCCCCAGACCTTCTCTCCTTGTGTGTTTTTACTTTGCAGAAGGTACTAATGTCCCTTCTCTACCAGTCTGAGCCTCGGCTGCCTCCTTGCCTCAGTCTTTGACTCACCACTACGTTGGAGCCGCGTCATTTCTCCTGCCATATGTTCAGTTTCAGCCTTTCCTCTATTCCCACACTGCCAGCAGTAACCCAAACACCAACTGCCTCGTGACTTGCCTGTAGCAAACTCCTCCTTTCTGCCCTAATGCCACCAGAATTACCTGTTCAAAGCCACCCCGACCGTTCCTCCTGTTGCTCCACAGCCTCCCACTGCTGACGCCCTCACATCCATGCACTTTGCATGCAGGGCTGATGGAAAAGCAGGTGGAAGATGCAGGGTGAGGAGAGGGGGTTGCAGAGGAAGCTTTGGGCAGTGAAACACAGATCTGCTGGCAGCAGGGGCTGGCTCAGCCCTGCCAGGGTACCACCGCTCCTGCCCCGAGCTCCTCCACAGCCCCGAGCTCTACCTGCTCTGCCAGTTCCCAGCTCCCACAGCTGTCAAAACACTTCTGCAGGGAAAGCAGCGCTCTCCCCCACCTGCCTCTGGCCCTGCCCACGTGGCTTTCGTGGCTTTAGTCCTTGCCTGGAACCTCTCCTGCTGCTTTGCACCTCTGCATTCCGCCCTGCTCTGCCCCATCACGGTGGAGGTCTGACCCACTCGGGTCTGTGTCCACTTCTGACACCTCTCTGTCATCTGTGGGCATGGCAATGCCAAAGAGAACCAGGTGATCCACTTGTCCTGCTCTCCACCACCTTTATTTCCTTTTCCCGTCAACTTCAGTGCCCCCAAGTTCTCCCACCGTTGCCCCAACATCAGTGTAGGTCTGAGCCCTGCTGTCTTGGCAGACTAAGTGGTGAACCCACTTGCCACTGAGGCATCCATCCATTCCACCAAAAGACATAAAAACCAAGGAACTAACGTATTCTAGACATTAAATCAGGCACCCGAAGTCCTCATCAACTTATTTTGCTTTTAACTCCCTTAGTGATAAAAGGAACCTCGGCAGAGATGTTTCAGAGCTGCTTTGGGATTTCGATTAATCTAGTTTGGGGTTTTGGGCACCTACACATGTTAGGCTGTGCTGAAAATCCCAAGCTAAACTGATTTTTTTATGTGGGAGAAGATGCTGCTTCCCAAAGCTTGCCTTGAAGCCAGAATCCACAAAGTCAAAAAGGCTGGAGGGGAGTGGAGAAGAAGGAGGGGAGGCACATTCCCAGTGGAAAATGCTATTGATCCTTTGCCTTGACAGCACTAGCCAGTAATACTGCAACATGAACTAACCTGCCCTCCAAAGCCAAGCACTCAGCAATTTGTAAAAATCCCCTCCAGAATGCAAAGAACAAGACCACAAATGCTGTTTAAGGTTTGCAGGTTTCCTTGGGCAATGAAAGGAGCAGAAGCCTGATTAATCTCTGATTTGTTCCCCTGCAGGAGAACAAACACATCCCCTGTGCTCACACACAGCTCCCTGGTGTTGGGTTTGTCAGTGCAGAGGGAGAACGTGCAGAGAGATGGGGAGAGGGAGGAAAACATTTTTCCTACCACGAGGAACATTCCCTCAGCTGAAGGCACAGTTCTCCCATCCTGGGCTCCCACAGCCAGCCCCAGCAGGATGAGCCTGGGGGAACACCCTGACTGAGATGCATTTTGGGTCAGGAAGGGATCATCTCTGATAAATAAAATAAACACCAAACCCTGCTAAAACTTCTTGCTTTCTTTTTCAGAGCTAGAACTCACGAGGTGTATTCTGAAATGCTGAAGAGGCAATTCCTGCTGGCACAGAGGAGCCAGTAGTAGGATTTGGGATTGTAATGTACCAGATAGAGACTGAAATGAGTGTACCAACGCTGCCTGTTCCCAGAAAACACCCTCTGGAGAATTATTGGAAACGATTTCCAACTGACAGGCTGGCACTCAGCCTCTGCCCAGCCAGGACTCAGCTCTGGGGTAGCAGCTGATGAGCACTGGGCAGCACAGGTGGGGAAAAGCCACAGGAAAGTGAGAATTCCTCAGATCTTTAATGGTGTGGTTTGAAAGGGGAAGAGACACAATGCTGGACATCTCCTGGCTTCCCGGGGAAGTGGATCAACCCACTGAATGTTGTTACTGTGATAAACAGAGCCCAGTGTGCCTTGGGAATGAAGGAGGCTCCGTTGAGCTGCGGTGCATCAGCACTTCCCAACCAAAATGTGGCAAGGATGGCTGAGAGGAGCGAGTGGGTACAGACAGATCAGGCAGGGCAGCATGGGAGTTTTCAGATGGCTGACAATTCTGTAAACACGAATGAGTAATTTTCTTTGATATTTTAGAAGTTATGAAGAGGCAGCTTGGCACTGGGCAAAAAAATGTTTCCCGCTGGACTTCGTAATAACCAAACTCCAGAACATTTTTAAATGAAGAGTCAGCCTGAATCAAAACAAGGATTAAAAAACAAACAAGAAAAAGAGAGATGTGGTTGAAATGTCAAATGAAATGGTCTGGACATTTCTGTGCGTTTTTCAAAATTAAACCAAAATGCTGTTTTGGAAAATCTTGTCCTTGCAAATTTTATTTTCTTGCAAGAAGGAACAGCGGGGCTGGAGGCAAAGCATCTTATCCCACTCCCTGCAAAGATCACATGGAAACAAGCCTTGATATCTAAACGGCATGGCAGCTGCCAAACCACTGCTGAGGTTCTCAGTGCACTGCTGGGCTGAGGAGCATTTTGAGGAAGAATGTGGAAAGGGAGAGGGAAGCCTTGAAGAGACCAACCACCCCACTGGCCTGTCACACAGGGGCTGTGAGAGACCTGGGCAAGACAAGCCCTTTTCTCCCTCCATTTGAAACAACCTCTGCATGAGCAGAGCTTTTGTCTATTATTCAAAATCATTTCACAAGCTATTTACTTTTCACCCTCTAATTATTATTATTTGCTATTCAGGTGTCGGCTGGAATTCACTCCTGCTTTGCAATGTGAGAAACAAAACTGCTGAGGAGTTTTCCCTCTGTGAAAAATTCCCCATATAAAGTTTGTTCCTCTGCAAGCCCTTGCCTACGTGAGCTCAGTATTTCCACCCGTGCAAGGACTACGTAGCTGTGTGGGAATGCCTGGAGAAGGCCTTTGAAGAGGGGCAGATCCGACTGGAATTTCAGTTCTAATTAATTGCTGGAGAAAATGTCACCGCTATTATTCAGCCAGCTGTACTGTTATGTCATGTTTGCCTGAGACAAAGTTCTCCCGTGCACGGTAATGAATCATCATATTTAAGATGAAGACGCAGCAGTGACATTCCCCAGCAGCTGGAGCTTGGGATGAGCTCCACAGGGCTGCATGGGCTTCAGTCTGACCCATTCCTGAGCTCCTTCCCTGCTCAGAGGCAGCCCCCAGCCGACCTTCGCAGGGATGAGCCTCTCTGTGCTGGGAGCTCCTCTGCCCTGGTAGGATCCGTGAGTCTGCCAGCTGAAGGAAGTGTTGGTAGGGCTGTAAATCACCTCTGCTTCCTGCTGATCCCCAGAGCTGACACAGATCAGCTTGAAGAAGCTGAGCCAAGGTGGGAAGAGGTGGCTGTTATGTATGATCAGCTTACGCTGCAATTAATGCTTTTGGTTTTTTTTTAAATATCCCTTTGCAGAGCAGGTTCCTCTCTGCTCTCCTTTGAGCTAAACCTTCCACCACTCCCATGCCTGCCAACACCCACTGGTAAGGAGCACTGCAGAGAAATCTAATCAGAGAGGAGATCAACTCATTACCCTGAGAAGTAAACGTGTCTCTCAGACAAAGCAGCGATTTTGTCTGAGTCATTGCAGCATCCCTGCGCGTATCCAAAACAATCAAAAGCTGGCTAAACCAGTCTATTTGTAGCAGAGCCATTACCTTCTTTCCTCCTGCAAAGTCCCAAGGAGAAGCCATGCTCTGCTTGCCCTACTCCTGGCCAGAAAACCTTTGTTAATTAATAATTCAGAGAAATCCCATACCCTGAGCATTCCTGTTTCCTCTTTGCTACAGGACTTTAAGAGAAGGGACATTCCTAAATCCTTGGCCCAACTGGTGAAGGGCTGGGACTGGTGTAATCAGTGTGGATGGGGATAAACAGCCCCGACTTGTGCGTGCACAGGGATGAACACAAACAGGAGGAACAGCGTTACCATAGAAATGAGGAGCTGCCTGCACAGACCTCGTTTGTCACAGCAGCATCCCTGCCATGGGGGCTGCCTCAGCCCGGTGCTCTGGCCGGGCTGGGGGGGCCTTTGGGTGTGCAGGGGTTCGGCTGCTCCCTGCAGCTTCCTTAGCACCTGGGAGAAGTGATACTGAACTCTGATACTGGCCTGGGAAGTTTGGAGAAGGAGCCGAAGCGCTGGCTCGGGTGTGCCATCCAGGAAACAGGGTTTGGAGCTCTTTCCCTCGGGAAGCTGGGGATGGAGGGGGCTGGAGACCAGCACCTCGTCAGGCAAAGCGTGAGCAGAGTGGGGCTGAGGGCTTTAAATTCCTCCCTTGGTATCACAGAATCATTTGCTGCCGGTGGAGGAGGGGAAGTGGTGCAATGAATCAGGATCACGGAATGGTTTGGGTTGGGAGGGACCTTAAAGCTCGTCCAGTTCCCCCCCCTGCCATGGGCAGGAACACCTCCCACTGTCCCAGGTTGCTCCAAGCCTTGTCCAGCCTGGCCTTGAAGGTTTTCCCGTGGATTTGCCAGCCTGTCATGCAGCTGGGAGCCTGTGCTGTCCCTGGGATGGGCTACATCAATAATTCAGCCTCCTTTACACCAAGGTTTGGGGTGCACCACTGCCCTGGAGGTACAAACCCTTTCTCTTTGTTCCCCTAAAAGATCCTCACTTCGTAGGAGTAGAAGCCCAGCCAGTGTTTGCTCACAGCCCTCCCGAGGGGGTGGCTGGGGTTCACACCCCCAGCAATTTTCCTGCAAGCCTTGTGGAATTTGGTATTTTTCATGAAGTCTAAACTGCTGGACTCTTCTCATTAGCTGAAAGTCTTAGCTTTCATTTTTTCCTAGATCTCATGACTGCAAAGAAAAGCTTAAAAACATGACCCTTAAGCCTCATAAATCAGAAGTTAAATAATTTCTTTTTTAAACTCAGCCCAAACATCTCTATAAAAGAGAAAAAAAAGAGAAAGAGAGAGAGAAGCTAAAGCTCATGACATTTTTTAACCAGAAGGTTTTCATTTTTGCAGGAGGAGCTGGGGGCTGCAGAACTAAGTGCTGGTGTTTCAACATTCAGAATATATGTGTGTCACACACAAAAATAAACATAATGCAATCTACATAACAGACATTTCAGGTCTGACCTTGCAAGGGTTTCTGACAGAGAATTTATTGTCAAGCCATGGTCTCCCCTTGGCCTCTGTGAACGCTGCCAGCGGAATGGGACATTCTTGGAGAGAGCAGAGGAGCTAAAATCATAAACGTCCATGACGCAGCCAGCACACACAAGCCTATAAATAAATCTACCTGAATGCTAACAGCTTTCAGTCAAGGAAAATTGTAGTTGACCACTGGCCAGCAAAAGGCTGTGGAAAACAGCCCTGTCTGACCCGCCAGCCTGAGGTGCCTCACACCACACGGGCAGGGACCAGGCTCCAGGACGTGGTTCTGTCCCTCTGGATGCTGCCCCAGTAAATGATCTTCCTTGATCAAGCCTTAATCCAATAAGGAAGACACAATAAGAATGTAAATGTCAATTGTAGTTGAGAAATCTGACCTGCTGGTCAGAGGAGCAGCTTAATTTAATTAGAGCTGCTCATCGGAGTCAAAGGGGTGCCCGTTGTAGTGAGACTCGCAGGCAGCTGTGTGAGGGGAGCGTGAAGGAGAGGGAAAGAGGGATCTGACCCAGAAGTGAGGAGCTGCAGGGCCAGAGGCAGGACAGACACCTCTGTTTGCTACTCCTGCCCTCGGGGCCGTGCCCAGCAGCAGGAACACCCCACGCTCGGGCAGCGTTTCCCACAGAGAGCTTTGCTGGCATTGATTGAGGCTCAGGCCAGCACAGTTTGGATGGAAAAGCTGTAGCTCAAAGAGGTGATGTGGTCACCCAGGGAGCCCTTGGAGCAGAACCCTCCTGACCTGGCACCTCTTTGCTCCAGCTGACGTGTGCTGGCTCTCGGAGGCAGCGTGGGAGCGCGAGCACTCAGAAGTCAAATCCTCTCCTCTCCCAGTGCAAATGAAACTCAAGTTTTCCTGCTTTCAGCTCTGTGTGTAGAGTATTTGGGGTTGGTTGTGCACATTTCCTGCTGCCTTAAAGGTGTGGTTAACACCCCGTGAAGGGCTTGGAGTGTTTAAGCCTTGACACGGCCCTGGCAGACCAAGTATTTCTGTGTATAAAACCCCAAAACCAAGAGGGTGAACTCGAGGCCAAACTGATTTGGTCTTACACAATTGCCTAGAGGTACTAAAGCTTGGTCTCCATGCCAAAACCTTTGAGTTTCTCTCAATCACTGAGACTTTTCAAAGTTTTAACTGTTCCTTGGCACGGCGAACCGGAGCGACTCTTGTAACACTCAGTTTTCAAGTGTTTATAAACAGCCCTTCAAAAGCACCTGCAATTAAGTAAGCAAGTTTTCACACTTACAGGTCCAGATCTCCGTTTCGCATTTTGATGTGGTCTCAACAAAACAGTCTCAGAAAACATGAGTGCCAAAGACAAAGCAGAGTTTTGTCTCAGCCTGATGATGCTCAGCACTCAGGTCTGCACTCCTGGTTCAGATGCAGCTCCAGAAAGCAGGATGTCCAAATGTACATTTAATCAAGGGAGCTAGAGGAAAGCTGCTTTTTGATGCTGAAGGAAAAGGGTGGGAAAAGGATAAAAATACTTATTTCAAAGCCAAGAAAATAATGGCAGCAGAGCACGGTAAGCAGTGAGAAACACGCCTGAGAAAGTTATGGGATTCCAAGACGTGGCTTCCACCCAAGAATCCTACAAGCATGGCACAAGCAAACCCAGATAAAGACATTTTTAAACAGCCCCTCTAAACAAAAAATTAACAGAAGGAGCAGAGCTAGAAAATGTTCACATGTAATTCCAGAGCAGATGGACTGTAAGCCTCTGAAACAGAAGGTCTCACCCACAGAAGTTTCTACCCTTCCTTGGAGTACGAGCGACAACAAAAGCGGCGTTTGTAGATCTGGATGTGCTCATGTTCTCTTACCTCTGTGAGGCTGAGAGCCTCAGCACACAAATGTGGAGGT
Source organism: Cnemophilus loriae (assembly GCA_013397755.1). Taxonomy (NCBI): domain Eukaryota; kingdom Metazoa; phylum Chordata; class Aves; order Passeriformes; family Corvidae; genus Cnemophilus; species Cnemophilus loriae. Next base: position 151,865 of record VZTF01003551.1, on the reverse strand, counting down.
TTAACCACTCGGGCTGAGTGCTGCCAGGCTGCCAGGCCTGTGCCTGTGGCACAGAGTGTCACTTCAACCCGCCTGAGGGTCAGGGTCGAGGTGTTCTGTAGGACCAGTGCCCAAGGGGGGACCCTGCCCTGACCAGGATGGGGGACACAGGGACTCTGCCAACTGAGCTGAAGTCATCCTGGCACATACAGCTGCAACACAGGGGTTTAGATCCAATATTCATTGGTATCTGGAGCTGGAATCACACTTTAAACCACCTCTTCCATTCAGGGAGAGCTGGCCCATTGCTGTGCAGCCCGGTTTGGGGAGGCACAGGCTGGGAGGGAGGCACAGCCAGGCTCTGAGCACTGGTGCACGATAATGGTGCTCTGGGGCTCTTGTGCAAAGCAGAAATGTTTTTTCATTCAAGAAGGCTCCCCACCAACAGGATTCTGTTGACCTGGAGAGCAAACTTACAGGTGATATAAACCCGTGTTATGTGTCTTACCAGGAGGACAGATGGGATGTGAAACATCCAAACTTGTCTGGGAAGCTGCCTGGATTTTTATCTGTCCGTGTAATTTAATTGCAAGAGATTAGGTAACATGCAGGCCTGTGCTTTGGGAACCCCAAAATCCTGCGTGAGTTCAGTGAGCTCTGGGCTCAAGTTCTGGACATGTGAATGAAACATCGGTGCTGAGGGGCTCCCTGGGGTGTGAACAGGCAGGACCCTCACTGGGGGTGGGAAAGTCTGGATTCCTAAAGGATGGAGGAGCTGGATTTGGGGATTGCATGGAGAGCAGGAACTGGTAGATACAGATCTATTGAACTGGTTCTTCCAGCACAGCCTGAGTGCCCGGACAGCTGGCATTTTTGTGTGGAGCAGCACATCCCTGAGTGACAAGGAGTGGCTGGATGAATAAAACACTGCAGCAGGGGCAATAATTTAGGAGTCCATTTAACAGAGGATGGCTTTCAGGGCTGTAAATACCTACTAAAGCTTCTGGTCACGGGGCCAGAAAGCCTCGGTCGGGCTGGGCCAGGCCCTGCAGCAGCTCTGCTGCCCCAGAAGGGCTGCAGGAGGCTGAGCACCCCAGAGTCACATCTGGGACCCTCAGCCAGGTCACCCCTGTGAGCCCTTTACACCCCACACCCAGTGGTCACATTAGCAAAAGGCCGTGGGAGCAGGGAAATGCATTTTCCAATATTCAGGATCCTCCAGAGGAGAAGGGATTGTCAAAAGAAATCATTTTCATGGTTCAGGTTGGAATGGACCTTTAAGATCATTCCATCCCACCCCCTGCCCTGGGCAGGGACACCTTCCACTGTCCCAGGTTGCTCCAAGCCCCGTCCAGCCTGGCCTTGGACACTTCCAGAGATCCAGGGGCAGCCACAGCTTCTCAGGGCACCCTGTGCCAGGGCCTCCCCACCCTCACAGGGCACAATTCCTTCCCAATATCCAATCCAAACCTGCTCTCCGTCAGTTTGAAGCCATTTCATAATTACACACCTCAGCACGGGCTGTTAGGCTCACCTGGGAGCCTCATCCACCCTGCCTGTCCCCGGGGATGCTGGAGGCACCTTCCCACTGCCCCCCCAGCCCTCAGGGATTCCCAGTGCCATCCACCTGCACAAATCAGGGATTCACTGCTGGGAAGCTGAGCACAACTGCTCTAGCTCCAGTAGGCCTGGCTAGAACATGGCAAGAATTCTCCCCTGCAGGGACTTTTAAGCCACTGCCAATAATTTCCCAGGCTCCCGGTGCCAGTAATAAATAAATAAAGAAATAAATAAATAAACGGGGAGGGGGGGAGAAATGCAAATGGAGAGGACATGTAAAACTGCCAAACCAAATTCAGGACGCAAAAGAAAAAAGGAGGAAGGAAAAAAAAGAAGGGGGGCATTGAGAAGAGCACAGTCTAGCCAGTAACACTTTCCAGTGCCATCCGTAGCTGAGCCCAGAACAGTAATTCCTTGTTTGCAGGCTCCTCTGTTAGAAGCTAAATGTGATTGCAACTGAAGTACATTGATTAACCCAAAATAACTTTCCCTCAATTTGCTGGCTGCTCAGGAATACTCAGGAGAGCTGCTTTTGTTCTGAACTAGTCACTCAGGAGCTCTGGCTCCGGTCCTTGTGCATCTATTGAAACTGAGTGAACCAGAAAAACGCCAGGAACTGCACAAGGACACATAGTACAGTTTAATTAGTTTAGAGAGAGGAATTTATTTTTTTTCTAAGCATCACTTGGGCAAATTGTTGTTGTTGTCGCCGTCCTTTTTTCTTTTTTTTTTTTTCCCTTTTTTTTTTCCTTTTTCATGGTCTTGTTAAAATAATTTCATGGTTGCAGTTTTTGTTCCTGTGCTTAGCAAAGCAAACTGTAGCAGTCGGAGGCCTGAGGGGGAGGGCTGGGACAGGCTCTCTCTTCCCACCAAAAAAAATATAAAAAAATAGTGCAGCATTTTATCACGCTGCTTGCAAAATGATGCGTTTAAAGGGCAGAACTGTCAATGTCAGATGCGAGGCTGAGGTACCTATTAATAAACAGCCTCTGCATAGGAAATTCTTTGCAGACTTTAATCAGGAATTTTCCATAGTAACGCCGTGTTCCTGCAGTTAGCTTGGTGACAGCGGTTTAAATTCCACCCGGTGGACTTTGCATTTGCCTTTGAAAATGGAAATAATACATGGGAGATCACAGGTGCTTCGTTCCCTGATTAACAAACATTTCATGAGGGCTTTCTGTTCCCCCGCTCTCCTCCCTGTACGTATGTGGGAGCTGAAAGGGGGAGTTAATTTTAGAATGACTGAAAGATCTGGAGCCAAATCTAGCCTCAGATTCAGGTTCATCTTCAGTGCTGTTATTATCATAAGAGCTGATCTGAGAGATCCTTTCAAAAAACGACGGAAATCTCACCAGTCACTTCTGTAAGTGCCACAGTAGCACGTGTCAAATCTCGCAGGAGTGGCTGTTGTCGTGAGGTTTTGGCCACATCCAGACAAGGAAATAAGCAGCTTCTGCTCTGGGATTGAAGTGAGAAAATCACATCTCAGGACTCTGCAGAAAACGTCTCCCTTTGACCCCAGCTCCAACAGCTGCAGGGTTTTCTCCATGTCCAGTTCAACCCTTCAGCCACTCCAGCACTGTTCAGCTCACCGAGAGTGCTGGAGGAGGAAGAGCCCTGTGCCCAAAACTGCCTGGGAAAATGTCTGCTGCCTCTCCTGCCACGTTCTTCTCGCTCCCTTATCACTTTTATTTTCTTCAGGCCAGTCTCCTACATCTCTGTGAGTGCCTTCCTTTACCCACTCCTGAGCAAGACTGTCCTTGTGTGGCCAAACCCTCCTTCCCTGGCTGTCTGAGACAGGAGGTGGATGGATAGAGAGAGGATGGAGGGATGGATGGATGGATGGATGGATGGATGGATAGATAGATAGATAGATAATAAATAGATAGCCCTCCCTGGGTTCTGCACTCCACCAGGCACTGCAGTCCCAGTTCATCATCCTGCAATTAGCAGAGAAGCCTCCTCTGGTATTACCTGCCAATCCCAATAATTACCTTCCTTGCCACCCACTGCAAGACCGAGTCCTAAAAAATCAGCACTCCAGAGCCTCAGATCCAGCCCCTAAGTTATCCACCTTATCCCCAAAGGCATTCTGTTTGCCAGATAAGCTCCCCTCACTGCTTTCCTGTTGAGTTCCACGTGTTATAAGCTACGCATGCTGCAGGATTTAATAGCCTGTTATTCCGAGGATAGATGTCTTTCCACTTTACTCTGTTTTTTCAATTTTATACACCAAAACCAAATGCAGGGGATTTACACTCAGGCCACGATTTGCTTGAGGCAAAAAGAAGACACCAAGGAGGTCTCACTGCCTGTTCAGCCTCCTCATGTACCTTTCTCTACATGTTACATCCACTTTTGAAGCACTGCTGAGGAGAAGAAACTGGGCTGGATGAACACCAGGCCTGATCCAAACTGCACTCTGTTCTCAGGATTTTGCTCTCGGGCTTACCAACAAAAAGCTGGAAAGCCAACCAGTGTGGATATCATGGAAACCTACTCAAAGTGCTGAAAAAGGTTGACATCTGTAGGAGATGTTATAATAAATAATCCCAAATCGTGTGCCTTATTTCACATGACAGTATCAGTGCATTTGCAAACCAGGCTGGAAATAACAGCTATCGAGGCAACCTAATGAAGTGCAATGTGCTTCCCGTGGCTTTTATTCCTTTTTCAGGAGCAAGGACTAACAAATTCAGCAGCAAACCCAGACCCCGCGTTCAGCAAAACTTCCACGAGCAGCTTAAGGAGTGATTGATGGGTAATTTTCCAGATCTCAACAATAATAAGAACGGCAACAAACACGAAAGGACGCAGCAGCATTTTTGTGGAGCAGTGCTGGGCGGCTCAGCGGGCCATTGTGACGATTGTCGCGCGGCTCCGCGGGGGGAGCCCGCTGCAATCAATGGAGCCCTTTGGAATCAAATGCAGGTATTTACTCGAACCCAACACGCAGCCCAGTGTTTGTCTAGCTCCCAGCCCGCCTGTGTCAGCTAATGCTGTGTTTGGAAGAGGTTTCTGACTCTGACAAAGAAATGGATAACCAGACATTTCCTCATCGTGCCATCTGAAAATCTGGGAGAGAGCGGCAGCCGTGAATGAGAGGAGAGGCTCTGTGCAATCAATAAAATGGAGCTGGCCTCCGAATCCCAGCAAATAAACAAAGCTGGGAGCCCAGGGCAGCCCCCAGGTTTTCAGCAGTGTGAAGAAGAGAAGACAGGCTGATGATTTTCAGTGCTTGGCTCTAGGTCTGCTTTTCACTCCTGGCGCCTGTGGGAACTGCACCAGACGAGGAGGTCAGGACAGCGACCACCTCTTAAAATAATGACTGTGAGACTCTCAAGGCTCTTCTCTTCACAAAGAGGGATGAATGTCTCCTCTCTCCAAGCACACTGACGTGCCCAAGGTCGGATCCTAAGGGACAGAGCCACGGTTACACGGCCCCACTCCCGAGGAAATGCCTGATCCAGCGCCTGGCCTCAGCAGATCAGCTTCATGTGACACACTGCACCAGTGCCCCGTGTCCCCTGCCCAGGGAGCCGGAGGTAAAGCCCAGTCACAGTTCCTGACATCGATTAGCCTGGCATTACCATGTAATGATGGTTATTATTGCCTGGTGCCTGATAAGGACAGGATCCCATTGCACTCGTGAGGCATTTTTGGACTCCGCCACAAGCAGACAATTTGTAAAATAAAATAAAAAAAAAAATTGAAAAATGAGCATCTCTTACGCCTCCTAAGTGAAATCAAATTGGGGTGAAACCCTGCCTCATTCCAACAGTTGTCACTTGGTTTTTAAACTCTGCATTAAACCAGCATTTCAGCAAGTTGGGAGGGTGATATGAACCCGGAATCAGAGGCTATGAAATCCTTTGTATTCGTACAGCCTCTGCCAAAAGTGCTTTATTAGCAGGTCACAAAGTCTCATAGGCTGGAATTTCTGCAGTAAATTGCATTCAGGCTGAGCTCACAAATCATTAGCCATGCAATCTTGTTTATCCTGCTAGGACTTGGAGTTTGTCCTGTTGCAAAATCAAAGCAGCAAGGTTGAATGGTTCCAAGTGAAAAGCCTGATGAGTGACCAAGATTCTCTGAGGGGGGATGAGGGGGCTGGAGGGGCAGTCACTGAGTGCAAACAGGGCTGGGAGGCAGCACATGAAGGGTCCTGTGGGGGTGAGATCCCCCTGAACAACCAGAGATCACACCCGTGTTACTGGGGGCCCTGTTGTTTATTCTGCAGCACGCTGGGGAGTTTGCTGTGGGCACCAGCAGCCCCCGAAAGAGGCCAACAGCAGTTTTTATTCTTCCACTAATGCACGTGACTGGGACGTGTACAAAAAGTTCCCTGGGAAATTACAGCACGTTCCGAGGTGGGGAGCTCTGCCTGGTGAACTGCTTTATGGGGATGGCGATTGCATTAGCAAAAGCTTCTTAATTAATATTATTTAAAAGACAAAGAGATATTCTATATCTCCTTTCCCATGTGATAAGTCACCAGACTTTGCTCTGCAGAGCTGAGGGGTGACCACAGCGTGCACAACTTCCCCTGACCCTGCAGCTCGTGGGGTCTGCCCGGGGCCCTGTGGGGCTGTGGTGCTGCTCAGGGCAGCCCAAGTGCAGGATCCACACAATGAGGGGTCTTTAGAATCAGGCAAGACAGGTTGGAAGAGCTGAGGGGAAAAGGATAAGGTCCCAAAAAATCTCTTTTCCCTCCTGGTGGTCCCTGTGATGGGCAGTGGCCCGGCAAAGCTTCCTCAGGTCTGGGTCAAACTTTAAAGAAAAAAGCTTTAGAGAAGCTTTTGCTCCTCCAAAACAGCTTCTGTCATTTACTGTCAAACATTTAATTGCCAGTTTTTTGGGCAAGTTGAAGGTACCACCTGGAGCACTTAAATCTCCATACCCTCCCCGTACCCTCCACTTCACCCTCTCCAGCCCAGGGCTTGACTGTGGCCACTTCTTCACACAGTGCCAAAGTCCAGCCTCGGGGCTTGCTGAGACCCAGCGTGGCACAAAACATAACTCAAATAACGATCAAAACTTCGAATAAGTGAGGCAGAACTGCCCTTTGCACCAGTCACCTGCTAAAGTCCAATGACATTCTCCAGTTTAAAGCTTTTTTGTAGCTGCTTTTCCTGTGAGCAGCATTGAGATTCTGGCAGCCCATCAGCCACCACAGATCATCAAAGAACCCAATCTGCAAACAATGCAGAGGCTAAAATGTATTTGCTGGTATTCAGCAAACTCCTCTGCCTATCAGCTGGATCTGGAAAGCATATTTGGCTCAGGAGAGGGCAACGAGGAGGACTAAAGGTTGACTTGGCGCATGGTTTTAGTCACAAAATTAATTTTTCCACTTCCAAGACAATGTTTTATAAGCTCAGGCAAACTTTGCAGAACCCAGAAAATCACCAAGGCGACGCTAAATGTCAAAGACTGGCTAAAAGCAAGCGAGGCACTGCAGCACTGCACACGTGAACAGGGCTGTGCCACCTCTGCAGCCTGGGAGCAGGGAAAGCTTCACCTCCTGCTCAGGAATCACACACAGCACACTCTGCCCTCAGCAATAAATAACCAGGAGTGACACGGTGCTGCCTATGGATTCCCTGCAGCTGGCAGAGGGTCAGCAATGGGGTTCAGTAGCAGTGTGTAATCAGAAAACAGTTCCATCTCCTGCGAAAAGTCAAAGTTTTTCAGTGTGTGTTGGCATTCCCACAGTAAGAAAAGCCTTTTGCTTCTTCCAATGTGATAGAATATTGTTTATGTTAACACTGGCATTCCCTTCTCTGAGGGCCTGGGAGAGGCTTTGCATTTTTATGAGCTCGTTCAGGAACTTATTTTGTGGTACCCTCCAAGTTCAGTACACGAAATGCATAGTCTGATTTTACAGCAATTGTGCTAAAACGACAGATTTTATTTCTTTTTTTTTAATGGCAGGCAGTACCCTTTGGATTCTGTCTGCTTGAGTGGCAAATATACTGGGAATAAGTGAATGCCATGAGCCAGTATTGTCATGCTTCCCTCATGGGTTCCCAGGTGTATTTTCAGCTTTGCTCTTTATGTTGTATAAACACCCATTGAGGAAGGGGAGTTGCACATCACTTTTGAGGATCATTACTAAAAACTGATTAGATTTCCCTTTTCATTTTTCCCTTTTCATTCTTCAAACCCCTCTGCCTCTTTGAAGGAGCCTGTGGAGGGGATAACCCTTTGCTGAGGGAAATTACAGTCAGAACCACTTTTAGGGGACTGTCAAAAGTGATCAGGCCTCAGTTCTGCTGCTTGATAGAATCAGTCCAAGGGCTGGAGTGGAAAGAGACAATCTCTGAATAAACAGCTGTGGGGGCAAGGCTGACATTTTGGCCCAGCAGCTCCAAAAAAAGTGTACAACCTCTCTTCTCTGCAGACTCCTCTGGCAATGGTGTCACAGCTCTCCTGCCTCCCACAGGAGCCCAGCCCTGCACACATCCCATCAATCCTGCCATGAGGATCTGCACCACGGAGCAGGAGCAGGCCCTGCACTCACATCAAATCATATTCTAACACCAGAAGAGGGGAAAAAAACCCCAAAAAATCAATATTACAGGCCAGCTGGCATTAGACAGGATGGGAAAGCAGGAGCAATTGCCAGTTCTCTGATGTACTGCAGCACTGAATCGTGGCAGCCACTGCACAACCTGGTTTTCTGCTCCAGACAGAAGAAGCAGCACCAAGCATTGCAGGTAAAGACGCTCTCTAACTACTATTTTCCAAGGAAGTTACTCTCTGAGGGATTTAAAACACAAAGGCATTGCAAGGACACCCAAGGGGAAAAGCTCCAGTCAAAGGGAGATGGAGGCTGTGGATTTACTGCTTCCATCCTGCCCCAGCTCCCTGGGAGCCATGGGAGCATCTCAGGCAGCAGAAAGGGCTGGGAAAGGCAGGGGGAAGAGGCAGCCACGTGTGTGCAGGAGTCATGAACAGGAGCCCCACTGGCAGCAGACAGAGCCAAAGGTCTCCGTGAAATCCCTCAGGGATTTTGGCGTTGGCGCTCGGCTGTGAGAGAGGGAACATCCCCAGATCCCGGAGCTGCTGGACTTGTGGGCTCTGCACAGCCAGGGAGGATCAGCCAAGTGATCTGACACCAGCACGAGGGCTGCAGCCACACAGCTGGAGGAACAAGCAGCATGGAACTCCTGAAACTGGCAAGCTCCCAGACATGGAGCATCGGGACGGGCTCGGATGGACCCTACACAGGGCGGTCATCACCAGACCAGGGCTAATTCAGCTTCGTGGCTTTGCTCTCACACACAGAGGGGAATGAGCAGAGCAGCAGCCAGGCCTCAGGTGGGCCCAGGGATGTGTGGTTGGCTCTGCCCAGCCAGCACAGCCATCCCGATCCCCATCCCCATCCCGATCCCGCAGGGCCAGCGCCACGCTGAGCCTCAGCTGCCAAGCCCTGCTGCCAGAGGCTATTCTGGGAGCTGGAACAAAAGAGAATATCCTCTTGCCACCCAAATAAAGCCCCCTGCAGTTGTTCAGGAAGGTTTTCCAGCTGAGGAAAGGTTATGTTGTCCGTGCACCTGCTGCCGTTTCCCCGAAACGTGGAAAGAATTTTTTGGGTGTCGCCAGTGAATTCTGTACCTGGCAGAGCCACCACACAGGAATTAAATCCTTGAGAAACAACTGAGCTTCACAGACTGACCTACACAGCAACAATGTCTGTGCCACCTACCCCAAACCTGCTGCTTCCTGCGGATTTGGGTGGTTAAAGTAGATTTATTGTTAAATTATGGTGAAAGGTCAGGTCTGTTTGGTGAAGATGAGTGAGGAAAGGGTCTGGGAACAAACACTGCAGTGCCTTTGGCTTGGCTCTGTGCTGAGTGTGTGCTTCTGGAAAAACCAGCCAGAAAAGCCACCTCTTTCCTTGCATTTCCATGAATTCCACGTGCATTGGCAGCTCACCTCCAGCCTGGGAGCAGCCAGCCAGGAGGGGAAATATATCGGGCTGTTTTCTGCCCCCTCTGCCTTCAGAGGCTTTTGAGATTTCAGTTTTCAGACTTTTGCCCTGCTCTGCTGGGGTGCAGAAGCATTGTGTGGTGAAAGGTGGGTTCTTAACTATCTGTTAAGGCAGTTTGTGGCCTTGTGACAAAGCTAATGCCGTGGCTGTTAAAAAGAATAAAGTATTGATTTGTCTATGTTTTGAAAATGACTTGAGACCGTGATACGTTTTCTGCCTTAAAGCAAAAATCCTGCCTGCATTTCATCATTCCAGAAAGGGGGGGACAGAGAGATTCCTGCAGAGATTATTGTATTTGTGAGACTGGTTTTTTTTTCCCCTCTCTGCACATGAACAGCCCATGTGAGACTAAGTACTTTCCATGTGACTAACTCATTCCCATGCTTGCTGTGTAACAGGGCATTTAAAGCATCAACAGGCAAGGTCAGAGCCTGTTTGTTGATGCTAATGTGAGAACAAGCACTGCAGAAGAAATTAGGATTATGAAAGTACATGTGTGGTGCCCCCAAGACTGTTCCCTCCTGAGGAACAAGCCCGGGTTTGCTGGGAACTCTCTTCCCGCTGTCCCTCTGTGCTCTGGGACAGACAGGAGCCCCGCTGGAGCTGGAGGGAAGGAGAAGGATCTGGGATCAGCTGCTGAGCTGGTGTGGGGTCCAGCCCACATCCTGCTGCCCTGAGCGGCTCTTATCTGTCCCGCCCCGTTAATGCAGCGCAGTATCTCCAGGAAGCAGGGAGATTCTCACACTGGCACCTCAGCATTTACTGGTGGGGTCGTTCAGATCTGTATTTTGTCAGGTCTTCCCTCTCTCCGTCCAGCTCCGTGCTCAGGACAGCAGCAGCCGGGCAGTCCCTTGGTGATAAGAGCAGCGATGAACTGTTCATGTCCTGTCTCCAACCAAGATCTGGACACATCTTCATTTCTGGGGTTTTTTTAAGCTTCCTGTGTTCATAATGGTGGCTGAAAAGAGCAGAGGGGGCAGATAAGCGTGTTTATTTCAGAGGTATGAACCTTTTGAGGAGGCGTTGCATTTTTAAGCCAAACTGTGCCCATTTCAGTGGGAAATCTTATTTGACTCCTGGAGGAAAGTGGGAGCAGTGCCCCAGGGGTGGATCTATCAGTCATTTTTGCAGCTCCCTGCCTCAGATAGGAAGATGTGCCAAAGCCTGGCTCGATCACCAGCCCCTTCCACACCTATCCCAGTGCTGCCTCACAGACCCAAGACAATCTGGCCCATCCAGTGCTGGTTTCCAGCCTTTCCCTGCCTGCTGTGAGTGGCACCACGCAGGGTGAGCTCTGTAACTTCAGGTGCTGCTGACAGATCCGAAGGATGAGGCCCCACATCCCCACAGGGTCAGAGGAGAGAGGGCAGAGCCCAGCGTGGCCAACCTGTCCCCACTCAGTCCTTGGCTTTATGTCCAACACCCACATTACTGCTACAACACCATTAAATATGTTTTTGTCGGGGTTTTTTTTTTGCTTGGTTGGGTTTCTGTTTTTAATGACTGCTGGGACACCTTTCTAATCTCTTTTTTTAACCTCAGAACTGTACAGAAAGTGACAGTGCAGTAACTATTTCAGAGTGTTTATCACTGACACAGCTCTGGGCTGCTGCAACTTGAGCAGCCCTGGGGTGAGGTCCTGACACCTCCAGTTTTGGAGGACAAATGTGAGAATGGGCAGACAGCAGGGAGAGAACATTTATTGATCCACCACTGGAAATATAAATGGGATGTGCAGCATTGCTGCCAGTGACAGGCTGATTGTGCTGATTAAAACAAAGTAAAATGAAGAGGAACTGATCAAATATCCCCCAGCAAGGAGTGATGAAAGCACTCAAAGCCCACATGATGGAGATTCTGGTCTGCAGCATTTCTAATGTTTGATTAATCACTGCTGTAAGCTTGCAATTAACACTAATGAGATGTAGCACCGGAATCCCTGAAAACTGCTCAAATCAACTTTCAGGCTTCTTTCTGATCCGTGATTTCCACTGCAAGCAAAATCCATTTTCTCTCCAGCTGCTGGTGGTGCACAGCCAGACTCTCCACAACACTCACGGGTGTTCAGCAGCAACTGCATTTTGCTGCAGAGGCAGCGGCATCCAGCCCTGGATATTGACATCGACATCCAAAGAGATGGGAAGGGACAGATATCCTGGCTTCAAAGTCACCAGGGCACCAGCACAGCTTCCAAACACGCCTTGGTTTTGCCAGCCAGTTTGATCGCTGGGCTAAAAAAGGTCAGGAAGTCATTTTCCTCTGACTCTGGAATTCCTCAGCCACTTTCTTCCATCTCAGTGCATCTAAAATCCTGGGAATGGAGAACCAGCTCCCTTTAACCTCCTGTATGTTTGGCTCTGTGTAATTCCTACAAAAACACTTTGAACCCGAATGAGTCTCCCCAGCCTCAAATGGCACTGACAAGCCTGGCTGCCATCCCTTTTGCTTTTGTTCTGCTGGAGGATCAGCTCTGAAGCTGCGCAGCAAATCTGCGGGCTCGGTTTATTCACAGCGTGTTTTCTGAGAGGGATTTGTCTCTTCTAGGCTGGGAAGTAAAACTGAGAACACTGAGGGGGTAAAGTACAGGATGGAGAAGGAACTGGATGTGAAATGAAGAAATGCTGTCACCCTTGAACACAGTGTCTGCAGCGAGGGGAAGGCGAGGTTACTTGGCAAGCAAAGAGCAAAATGAATGGCAGTTGAAAGGCAGTGTTTTGATAGGCACTAATTATTAAACTGTAATTAGCACAAGGATGCAGTGATCTGTTCAAATCCCAGCTAAGCAAACAGGTAGAGGTTAAAGACAAGAGGAGCTGCAGAGGCTGAGGAGGCAGAGCACAGGCAGTGCCTTTAGGACATGACACTTTGGACCCGTGTCCTGTGATCCGATACCACGGGAGGGAAAACACAGACAGGGAGGGTTTGGAGAGATCTGGATTCGTGGGAGACACCCTGGAGAGCCCAGAGGGGCCAGGATGAGCAGCCAGTGGGCTGCAGGACAGGCCTGGGTGGGCATCCAAGAGCTGCTCAGCACAGAGACCCCGGGGCTCAGCTGGGTCCAGGCCCCCGCAGGCACTGGAGGCTGGGATGGGATGCAGGGCAGGGATGTGGTCGGGGTCAGGGGCCTCAGAGATGCTCAGCCCAGAGAGAGCTGCAGCAGGGGAACAGCACCTACAGCCCAGGGGCCGCTGAAAATCAGCAGAACAAGGCTTAAAACCCTTCCCTGCAGTTTAATGGCAGCTTCAGTCACGTTTATCCAGCTTTAGTGAGACATCTGAAAACCTGGGCCTGTTAGGAGAAAACTGCGCTTGAAAATATTGTGCTGTTGGAAAGTCTCATTTTCCCTCTGCTACGAAGATATTCTGAAACCCCACCAAGGACTGAGAAGCACCTGGAAACTTTTCCTTCTGCCTGGAGGATGTAGCCAGCCTGTCATTGAATCTAAAAATAGCCTTCAGAGTATTGATTAACCTGTCTGAAGGAAGCAACAATGAATTAGAGAGGAAAAATGAAACCAAGCAAAGCCTTAGAGTGTATTTGACAGCAAAATCTGGGTTAGGAGTAGCAGAACATACTTTATTACCAGAGAGTGGCTGTTGCTTTGTAAAGATATTTTTAATTATTCTCAGCCAGCAGCACTGTACCCATAGAAATCCACTCAGCCTGGGAGGAAGAGTTTTCTTCCAAGAGGGTAATTTATCTCTTCAATGATTTGCTCCTGACTAATTTTTTCTTAGTGTCCTTTTTTATTTTCTTAAACACAGGATGATTCTCCAGTCTGTGGTCTGCAGACTCTTGGCTATTTGTGTAGATTTAAGCATATGAAAATCATAAAGATTACCAAGAAGAGGAAGTATCCTTTCCCACTCCCTTCTCTCTCACTGAGGGAGCAGATCTAGCCACACACAAAAAAACTCCAACAAAAATAAAACAAATGAACAAACAAACAAAAATACTGCAAAAACCTACTGAGCACTCAGGGAGAAAAACTATGACAATGCTTAAAAATAGGGCAAATAAGATCTTCTTTCTGCAAGATTTTATATTAGATCATCAATTAACCTTTTTTTAAACCTGAGAGAGCCAACAAAGGGCAAACCACCCCTCTTAATATCACGGTTTCATTGGAGACCAAAGCAAAAACACGACTACATGGAGCATGCAGAAAAGTGCAGCACCAAGCGTGGATTCCTTGGCAAACATTCCCGTGTGGCCAGGAGAAACCCAGTTACAATGGGCAGATCCCAATGATCACGTCAGCCTCGGGATAACTCCTGCTCCCGTGCCCCAGTACCTGCAATAAACCAGCAATCAGGGTGTGCAAACAGCACGTGGTGGCTGAGCTGTGTCGTGGTGACCTTTCCCGTGGTGAGCGATCCCATCTGCCCTCACCAGGGAAGATAATTGCTAGATTAGATTAATGCTCCCATATTAGATTGCAAATCTCAGGGAGAGGTTTGGTTGGGTTTTTTTTGTTGTTGTTTTTTTTTTTCCCCAGACCTGTGGCTGCAGGAGGATGGGCTGGGAAAAGCTGAGGAGGGAGAGGAAAGGGATGGATGGCTCCAAAGGCTGTTAAAAGGGTAAATAATGTCATCAGTGAGCTGCAGATTCACCTCCTTATCTCAAGACACCTTCACAGGCTTCACTGAGCCAAGGACTCCGGCTGGAGCCAGTTGACTGAAAGGTCAACAAGCAAAATGCAGAGTCTGGAGAAAGAAAAAGTTCACAAGGGGGGAAACAATTCTGTGAAAGGTCTAAAAACAACCCCCAGAAATATCTCCCTGGGCCAGAACAGACCCGTGACATGGAAACGTGGCAGTAACTGGAGGTCTTTCAAAGCCAGGCAGCAGCAGCAAGGACCAAACCAGCCTTGGGAAAGCTGCCTGTGCATGGACCCTGAGCACAGGGAGCACAGCCAGGGCACCAAATGGCTTCTCAGTCAGTTTTTTTGGAGAAAACTCCTAGCCCGGAGACTTCTTAAAAGCCAAACTTCACTTCTTTAGAGACTTTTGGCCACTTCTGGCTACTGCCACAGCAGGTCAGGCTCCCTGGCTAGGTATGTGAGGAGAAAAAGTGCTGGCAGCACAAGCCCAAGCCTCCCTCCAAATCTAAATTCAGCCTATCCAGAAATTCGGGATGCAAGTCCCTGCTCAAGCAAACGTTTTTTTTGAAATTGCACGAAGTCTGCCACCCCTCAGTGTGAATCCTTATGGGCACAGGGAGGTGTTCCAAGTATCCTCACTCCCACTCCCTCCCCACCAGCCCTTGCACTGGTGACACGAGACAGACACACCGACTGTGAGTCCTTCCTGAATCCCAAAATATTCCATGCTACCAATTTAGGCTGCCTGTGATCTTGGTAAGGGCTATTCTGGAGAAGCAGCTCTCCTTTCTGGGAAGCACAGCGTGTTTCTGCTGGCAGAAGTTGGAGCAGATGCTCCGTGGTTTTAGCTCTCAGGATGTTTTTATTTCCTCTCTGCCTCACGGATGCAGTACTTTGAATGTGCCCAGGTACTGGGAGACAAGCAGAGTGAAATGGATCCTCTCTCCAGCTTGTTCTTTTCTCTCAGAAATTGTTCATGGTTTAATTCTGGAGGACAAGCTGTTGGATGTAGGGGAGGCTCAGCAAATTTCTGACTGCAGCATCTCTAAAAGAACAAATATGCCGTGAAGAGAGTGGTCCTGCAGGTGAAACATTTGCTGTGGAGGGATTGACACCAGCAATCCCAGTGCAATCCCAGTGCAAGTGTCCCCTACAGTAACTGCAGCAGGAAGGCTACAACACTGAGCACAGATTTGACACTGAATGGTAACTAATTAATACAAATGGTGCAATTATTTCTTTCCTGTGTTTTAAGAACAGATCCCCAGGTGACCCTTGGACCAGCAGCAAACAAAGAGACCCTCACAGGGTTCCAGGGAGTGTTTGTATCTTCATTGTATAGAGGGGGAAACTGAGGCAACAAGACTTTAACTGGCTCTAATCAGTGCAAGAAAGATCTTTGGATGTCACTACAGCCAAGGTTTACCCTTAGGAGTTTTAAAAGATCTTCCCAAAGTCTTAACAGAGGGAACCTGTGGCCACGAGAAAGCTGCAGCTACAACATCAGCAGTGTCACCTCAGATCATCCAGAAGAAAATTTTGACTTATGGAAGAAATTGTTCCCTGTGAGGGTGGGAGGCCCTGGCACAGGGTGCCCAGAGCAGCTGTGGCTGCCCCTGGATCCCTGGCAGTGTCCAAGGCCAGGCTGGACGGGGCTTGGAGCAGCCTGGGACAGTGGGAGGTGTCCCTGCCCAGGGCAGGGGTGGCACTGGATGGGCTTTAAGGTCCCTTCCAACCCAAACCATTCTGTGATTCCATGATACAACAGAGGGAGAAGGGAATTTGTTTTAAAACATTGATGTCTTCCTCACCTCATACAACTTGGTGGCAAATTCAATAAATCCTTGTTCTACCCTGCAGCTGGAGAGGTTTTCTGTCTGCAGGTGGGTGTGAGTTTGCTGTGTGTGTTTAGGAAAGAGGGGTTAGCCAGCCTTTTTCTAAGTTTTTGTTTAGTTTGTTTTCTTTGAGATGAAGGGGAAAATACACCTGCCAAAGAAATGAACCTGGGTTGTGAATAAATGAACTCGCAGAGGAAGGAAATATTTGTTTAGCTCTTATTCTCATTATGCTACACCTGGCTGCCAGAGCCACTGCAAAATTTCTAACAATCTTACCAGGCTATTTGCATTTAAATCGCTTTTCCTGACATTATGTAAATCCCTCAGCAGAGCTGAAGTTTTCTTTTTCTCTCTCTCTCTGGGGCTGCACTCGGTGGTTTGCTCAGTCCTACCCCGTTCTCCTCCCTCTGCTCCACTGGGTTACAACAGCACCACACGAAACCTCAGCTCTCACAGGTTCTGGCTGGAGCTGGGTCAAAGATGATGGTTTGCAGATTTCCATGACAAAATCACATGACAAATGAATTTGGGTCTAAAAGGGAACACGTGCTTGGGCCCAGTGTTACCACGAGTCAGAGCTGTTCTGCTAAGGCTGTGCTTCCAAAGGGATTATCCAGTGATATTTTCACTATTTAAGGATTCTGCTACCTTGGACTGCAGCAGGAGAGTCCTCTGACCGGTTGGGAACTGTGGGGATAATTTTTAAATCCAGAAGTTTGCCTTTCCCCCTCTGTGGGTTTCAGACAGCTGGAAAAAGGGGGCTCGGGTTTGCAGGTTTAGCTCCAGTCTGACTCCAAAGCCACAACTCTGTCCAAGCTTGTGAAATAACCAACAGCACAGCAGACACTTGATGCTGAAATTCTGCAAACTTGGGTTGGAACGGTGAATGAGAAGAACAACAGAACAGCCACAGGAGCCTGGAAACTGCAAACAGGGGCGATGTCAGCTGTGCCTTCTACAGGCTTCAACTCCAGACAGGAGGAACTCGAGTAGGAGCAACGAGGAAGACACGACAAAACTGGCTCTGCTCTAATTCTGGACTTGACTGGAGACTGCTCCAGTCCCTGCCTCCAACCTCCAGAAGTCCAGGGCTTTCCTGGTTAACTTCTGTGGTGCCTGTGGAGTGACGGGTGGGAGCACGGAGGGGCTGCGGCTCAAAGCCCTTTCACTGAACGCTGAGGCACTCACTCCTAGCACCCCTGACCTCCCGGAGGAGGGGGGTTTGCAGCACAGCACCATTTGCCAGTCTCACGTTTCCCAGAGAATGCCCATGTGGCAGGGGAATTCCCAGCTGGCTGCTGGGATGGGCTGCTTCCCGTGGGGAAAGGGGAGCAAAGCCCTGGGTGGGAGCCAGGGCTCCCAGACACTGCCCTGGGGCTATCTGGCTCTTTGGGTGGGCAGGTGCGCCTTAGCTTGGAAAAAATAAATCAATTAGAACCTCACTGTTATATTCTCTTCATGTTGCCGTAAATGAAAATAGAAATATCTGGACTTTAACAGCAGGCATCCCTCCAGAGGACGTCCCCTGCTCTTTGCCAGCCACATCAGCTGAACATTTTGCAGCCCTCTGGAGCAGCTGCAGTGGACTTTTCACCTTGCTCTCCAGGTACTGGGTATGCTGCAAGGTTTGGTCTCTCCCCAGCAAACTGCTAGCGTTCGCCAAGTGCTTGGAGATCATCTGATGAAAGGCTCCACAGAGCCCCAATCTATTATTTCTCAGTCAGAAAAACACATTTGCTGAACAGGAGGAACAAAAGAATGAGCCGTGGGCCCCCAATAAGCATTCAACACAAGTTAATTTGCTCAGCAGCTGTATTTTGCTGAGACAGATTGCATATTTTCATTGTTAGAATAAAAATGTCCACTGGGCTCGTATCCTTCACGCTTCCCATCTCTGCCTGTTACACTCCCAGTCGAGTCTAGAGAACAAATTCAATTTCTTTCATAAACAAGATATCCACTCAAATGATTTTCCCTTTGTCCAGGCAGAAATTAATGGAGCCAGAAGGCTGCAGAAGACACACAAGGCTGCAGAATCTTCCCCCTCATGGAAAAAAAAGAAATTCGTGGCAATCTGGCCCCTGGCAGGGCAGGCAGGGTGTGTGAATCATGGCAGCCTGATTCAGAGCAATGAGGACGATAATCCTGAGCTACACCAACTAACCTTCAAGCTTAGTCACAGTTTCACACAGCTAATGAGCAGAGGGAGCAATGAATCCTGGATTTATGGCTCTCTGTTCCCATAGATTTCGCCTGGAGACAACAGCAGCGTTTCCTTGCATGTCTAATGACTTATCTTGTCTTCAGGTCTTTTTTTTTTTTTCTTCCCCCTGTCCTTCCCTACACCGACGAGGGTTTGGTTTTGTTGTTTTTTTTTTTCTAAATCATTATTGAATTTTTCAAAGCCTGCTGGGTAAATTCTTATCATCAGCTCCTACAGTAAAAATACGGAGTAACAGCCATGAATCTGCCAAATTTTGCTGCTCGTTGTTTTTCTCCAGGTTCTGTTCACACAGAATTATCAGGGCTGTGCAAGAGAAGATGCTTTGACTCCAAACCCTGCTTCCATTCCTTTGTAAATCACCCAAAGTGACTCCAGTTTTATTTTTAGCCCGGAGGTGAATCATTCAGGAAAATCTGATAAAATCCACTTAACCACAGTTAAACTCTCAAACCTGAGCGAGTTCTAGTTAACTTTTATGAAGTTTACACATGATTATTTGAGCTCACACGATTAAAAGGGGCACGTGTTTATTTTAACTCTCACAAAAATGACTTTGGACTTGGAATCCCTGGAGAATCAGATCTGTAAACATATCTAGAGACAAAATGAAGGGAGAATTGGGAGAAAAATGTCCCAAACATAGAAGTGGGGTTTATTTGGAGGACAGAAGCGGTGAGAAGGCAATGCCAATGCCCATATGTGAGGCAGTTTCATCCCTGAGATCAAACATTCCTCGTGTTTGGAGAGCCTGATCCAGGTAAACCTTCTACCAAGAGGCTGATACAGCTACAGACCCCGTTTTTGTGATATTTAATTTTAAAAAAAAAAAGGAGACAAAACAAGCCCCATGCTATTGACAGCCAGCAGCTGGAGAAGAAAGTTGAGCAAAGGGTGCTTTGCACCCTGGGTATGACCCATGAGACAACTCTGTCCAGCCTCCACCCACGTGTAACATTTATATATAGCCCCAGAATAAACTCTTTTTTGTAATCCTGCCACAAGCTGTCGAGCAGGGCAGCCCCAGACTAGATTCTGCTGCCGCTGTAGAAGAAGGAAGAGCGTGTCTCATTTTATTAAAATACTAGAACATATCATAAGAAATTAATAATAGTGCAGAGTGCTACCTTACATAAAACAGTGCCCTGAGCTGCCTTCTATTCCCAGCATCCCAAATATGCTGTAATCCCAGAGCAAGCCCCAGCCCAGCAAAAGGAACTGAAGCTGCTGCTCCAGACACACAAATGGACCCCGTCCACTCCAAGTCTACCTGAGAAACTTCAGCAAAATGACCAATTTTGGTGCAATTTGACAGCACATCCATCGACCCACAACAGTCTTTCATTCCCCTCAATTCTCAAGCAAGTCTAATTTAATTAACTCTGTTTTCCAAAGATGCTCAAGGGATTTCTGTGCCCTTAAAAAAAAAAAAAAAAAAATCAGTGGGACTGGTCTTCACCCCCCATCTGTGCTTTTGAAAAGCCTCTTCAAAGCTCCCATGTGGGAAGAAGCAGGACCTGCAAATACCTGGGATGCACAAGAGACTTCTCATGGCATTGCTGATGCCTCCTGTTGTGGCTTTTCCATATTTCAGAGGCAAAGGCTGGCGTTTTTCTTGCCTGCAGGTTCCTGTCCCCAAGCCAGCTGCGGTCCCTTTGTCCCCTCCCTATCTTTTCCCCACCAGCAGCATCATCTCCTTCCCCTGCATTCGAAACAACCACAAATATTTTGACAGAACTGAGATAGGAAGCAATTACACTTTCAGCTGTGCTGGCACGTCTGAGGGGATGGCAACCTCTTGGCCTGACACAAAACTCCAGTTTGAAGTTTTTATTCCCATTTCTTCTCCAGTGACTGTGACATCTCCACAATTTTCACAGGCAGTGGAGGAAAATCTCTTGGCCTGACCAGAGCGTGTGACTGTCACGTGAAGCCGTGGAGCTGAACTCTCAGATGTTAATTTCCAAGGTCTATTGGCCGTGCAGAGCTGAATCCAGAATCCCATCACAGTCTGGCACTGGTAAAGGATAATTTCAGCAGGTTGGGGTCTGACTGTGGAACGGAGAAGAGGAGCTGGCATCCTGATGGATATTGAGAAAATCAGAAATTCTCTGTGTGCCCCCACAGCAGTGAAGAGGAACCTTTTGGGTTTTATTAGCAAGAGCATAGCCAGCCAAAAGATGGGATTATCCTCCTCTCCTTAGCACCTGGGAGGCTGCATGTGGGGGGCTTGGTGCATTTTGGGGCTCCTCAGGAGGGGGAAGAGCTTGGCAAGCAGGGGACAGTGGAGCAGAGGGGCACTGAGGCAGCGGGGAGAGGGGGCACTCAAACGTGGGGAGGGGACTGAGGGCTTTTAGCACTCAGGAGAAACTCTGGAGGTGTTTAACTCAATCTTCCACAACCCAAATAAAAAACCAGAGCTGTCTCCTCCCAGAGGTGCACAGAAAAGAGAGGAGAGGCAACAGCCCTGAGCTGTAGGAAGGACAACTGAGGTGGGATATAGGAAAAAACATTCATGAGAGTGTTTGCACTGCTCAGAGACTCTGTTCAATCTCCATCTTTGGGGATATTCAAAACTGCACTGGGCAAGGCCCTGAGAAACCTGATCTAACTTTGAAGCCGACCTTGCTTTGAACAGGAGGTTGGACAAGGTGACCTCCAGAGGTCCCTTCCAACCTAAATTATTCCGTGATTTTCTGGAAAAAGTTCAGATGCAGAGTTGATCTTAAAAGCACTTCTCTGAGAGATTCAGCTAAAAATGCAGCAGCTCCCGGGGCGCCGTGGCAGTCCTGATAAGGTGCCTGGTATCCACAGCTGGATTCTCAGGGGAACAGCTCGTGGGACTGGATGGCTGCAAAACAAGAGGCTGAGCCCCAGCTCAGCCCTGAATGCTGAATCCTATCACCCAGACTGATCCAACTCAATCCAAACAGTGCTCCCTCAGCTCTTCTCTAATGACAATAGGGGGTTTTTTTTTCTTTCAGGAGTCCAGTCTACAGGCTATCACAACAGCAGTGCTTCCCGCTGTCAAATTCACTTTTTAAAAGCCAGGAAAAACGGAGGGGAGAGATTATGGAGGGATATCTCTGCACAAAAGCGGGACCAGAGCAAATCTGTGTCTGCAGTGGGGCTGGGAGGGGAGCTCAGGCTTTTAGGAGGGATAAAGAGATCCCAGTTCTTTGGAGGCAGCCATGGGTTACCTGAAAGGACTATTTGTCCTTTTCACCCGCTCTGGGACACGCTGGCTCTCAGCTCCCCGGGAGCTCTGCTCCCTTGGCACCAGGAGAACACCAGATAAGCCAGTGCAGGTCACACATTGCCCAAGGTCCCCCTGGCCCCTCCCTGTTCCCTGCCCTCCTTAACTGACTTTCCTTGAGGCAGAGGTCACGGGAGCCCAGAGCGTGGCTCTCTGGCAGGTCCCTGCCCACAGGAGCCACATGTGCCACCCGGCAGGGGACAGCTCAGGTGGCCCCACGTGTGCCAGGGGTGCAGCAGAACCGCCCCTCGCCACGTCCCCCCTCGTGCAGGAGTTCTCCACCTGCACTCGCTGCCTTTTGCTGTAAATACTTTCTGCCTTAACGAGAATTCGCCGCTCCAAAAATAACTGTAATTACCCAAGAAGCAGAGGAGCCTATTTACAAGATTTAAAGGGGAAGAAGGAAGAAAAATCTCCTCGAAGACAACTTGGGCCTCGGAATACAAAACTGAGTTGAAAAGGGGCAGCTCCTTGCTCTAGGAGAAGCTCAGCCCCTCTGGAAGGACAGGGGCCTGGCCTCTCTTGGTACTTTGCCCATGCCAACCATCAGGAATTGCTCAAGTCAGGTGGCAATAAAATATTCCATGAAAACCAATTACCCCCCAGGAGCAAAGTGTCGGAATGAAGGGGGGGCAAATCTGGCAAAACTCACACCTGTGAGAGTTTATAAGTCTTTGCTGAATGTAAAGGGGGGGAAAAAAGGAGAGAAGGCATTAAAAAGGCATGAGTGTGCACAAGAGAGTTGCAGAAAATAATAATTTAAAATAATAAACTTGTTACAACAGCAGCAATGATTGCTGTCTATCCAGGCTCTGAATAATTCAAAAGGTTCCTGCTTCACTTAGGATCTCAGGGAATTTTCAGACCTGCCAGAATTTTCTGCAGGTAAATAATGCATCTCTAGTGTTCAAACACTCCCAGTCCCCAATTAATACTATGGATTTAACACTGCTGATTTTGAAACAGGAGGAAGTCTGAGGAAGGTAAATTCCTACTGAGCTGCCTGAGCCTTCAGTCCTTCCCATTCCCACCTTGACTTTTGGGTGCTAAAATTGCTGGTGCCTCTCACGGTTGCCACTTTCACACAGGTAACAAGGAGTTAATGCAGCTGAATCTTTCAGCATTAACCTACAAAATAATTCACAGTAGGATTCCTAAAAGGGGAAAAAAAATAAGGAAAAAACAGGTGCACCTTTCTGAGCTTTTGTTCCTGCACTGGGGGTTGTCTGCTGGTGCTGACACGAGTGCCTGGAACACCCCAGGGGCTCTGGGCAGGGGTCACCAGGATTTTGCTGCTGTAGAGAAAATTCCTGGGTCCAGATTTGGAATCCAGCTCCTGCTTTACCTGAACTCAAAGCTAAGTGAATTAATTTACAGCACAACAATTCCAAGAGGGACTTGGAGAAAGCCTCTCCAAACATCCTCCTCCTGTTTTCCTGATAATTTCTATTCTACCCCATGAACACTGAAACAGAAGGACAAGCTGTTCCTCTGATTGATATGGCAATTTTAGGAACTTTCCTCTAGTGGAGATGCAACAACTTCCCTGGAAATAAAACCAAAGAATTGAGAAAGGGGGCGAGAGCCCAGCCCAAGAAAATCAACAGTGACCTGGGAAATGAATTAGTAAAGGCAAGGAGAGGACTGGTTTTTTATGCAGTATCAGGATTTTTCTTGAGACTGTATTTCAGATGAATTTTCTTCTAAAAATACCTGAACTTTTCACTGCCTGTGTTCACCACGGGGAGGGTGCACACGAGGCACAGCCTTGTACCAGCAGGACCCTACATTTCAGGAGCAGCCACGCAGTGCTCGTGTCCCAGCTTTTAAATCAGCAGAATTTCAGGATCAGGAGATCCTGGTGCTGGAATTTAAGAGCTGCAGGAGAGCACCCAGCTCTGCTCTGATCTCCAGGTGCTGCTGCCCTCCCCAGCCCCTGCTGGGGTCAGGTGCTTGTCCTCGTGGTTGTCCTCTTGTTGCTGGTCCCAGGGCACCCCAGCATCTCTGATTTCAGGGCACTTTGTCCAAACTTTTCTAGCCCTGGACTTTTAAAATATTTTGTTTGTCTTGCTGCTGTGGTTTCTATTGTTCCTAAGATGTTTTTCTTATTAAATTATAGAAGTTTCAAGTTGGAATAAACCCTCCTTTCCCAGTGTGCCCACTGTCGATTGGCTGCTGGGGAGAGAGAGGGCCAGGGGGAGAGGGAGCAGAGGAGAATTACAAGGTTTCAGATTCCTGTAAACAGAGAAACATTTTTCCAGCCATCAGTCTGAGCCCAGTGGAAATAGGGCTTCAGTTTCCTCCAGTTAAGGCCGGGGATCTGGTGGCAGAGCTGTTGACAAGCCTCTTTTTTCTCTGGCAGTCCCTGGGTGCTGTTTAGTCCGCAGCTGAGCAGCAGTTCCATGTGCTGGCATCACTGCTGCTGTTCCCTTCTCCTTCCACACTCTTCCAGCGTGCCCCCCCTGCATTCCCAGAGCAGGTGTCTCTGCTCCGGGGAAAATCCTGCAAAGGCTCCCGTTTTCCTCAAACCCTGGCTCCGAGGAAGCAGCCCCGGAGTGGCCTTGGGGACTGAACTCCCTTAAAGGGCAGCATCAGCTTCCCCAAATCACACAGAATCCCAGGGTCAGGCTGGAGGGACCCCAGAGGGTCACTGGTGCCACCTCCCTGCTCCAGCAGGGCCAGCCCAGAGCACAGGGCACAGCAGTGTGTCCACACAGCTCTGGAGTGAGACTGCACGGCCTCCCTGGTCTCTGCTCGGGGCTGGGCACTGCCCAGGGCACGAGTTCTGCCTCCTGTGCAGGGGGAATTGCTGGGCTCAGTCCCTGCCCGTTCCTCTGGTGCCACTGCTGGGCCCCGAGCAGAGCCTGGGCCCTGCCCTGAGCCCTCCCTGCACCCAGGGACACCCAGGGACACACAGGGACACCCAGGGATGGACAGGGACACCCAGGGGCACCCAGGGGCACCCAGGGACACCCAGGGACACCCAGGGACACACCCAGGGACACCCAGGGCTGAGGGCCCCTCTCAGCTGGGGCTCCTCTCCAGGCTGAGCAGCCCCAGCTCCCTCAGCCTTTCCTGGGCACGGAGATGCTCCAGGCCCTTCCTCAGCTCCGCAGCCTCCGCTGGCAGCGCTCCAGGAGCTCCCTGTCCCCATGTCCTGAGGATCCAGAGCTGGACACAGCACCCCCAGATGTGCCTCACAGGCCGGGCAGAGAAGCAGGATCACCTCCATGACCTGCTGGAAATGCTCTTCCTGATGCCTCCACTGCTGCTCCTGCACAATCCCAGCAGCCCTTCACTCTGCCCACGACTGTTCCCTGGCGGAGCCGTGCCTGCCCCGGGCTCTGGGTGAGGAAGGGTCTGTGCTGTGTTGTAGTGACAGCACCCGGTGCCCAGGTGGTCACACTCCAGCCCTGCTGTGTTTAGTGACCTCTGCAGTGCAAACACCCTGGATGCTGTAGCTGGGCCACCGTCACCAGACTCGCACATCCCTTTCCATCAGTCACTGTCCATATTTCCCAGCGTGGCCGTGCAAACACTGCTCATTGCAGAAGGATATCCTCTGACTGGCCGGTGGCGATATCCTCAGTGGTTTCCCATCAAGCACTGAACCAACTCAACTCAGATCTGCCTGCAAAAGTTGATCAACAGCCTCTGCACAGGCACAAGTTTTCCAAAAACATCACTGAACACCTCTCCAGGAGCAGCTGGGTATAAAAGAACACCAGAAATGACTAAAAGAGTGAAACCACAACGTGCAGACGTTCAGTTGGACATGCACACCAATAATATTAACTTAAACCTTCTGCATCTTGCTGCCTCTGGGGTTTACAATTCCTGTGTGTGCCATTCATTAATCCTGCCTGAAAGGGCAGAGAGTTTCAGTGCTGCATTTGCAGCTGACACACTTAGCAGGAAGGAGTTTTGTGGTTAGAGCTCCCGTCTGGGCACCAGGGCTGGGTTTATCCTTGGCTCTCTACGTCACCTGAAGTCACTTTGCTCAGTTCCCTCAGCAAGATGCCAGCAGTGGTGGCCGAGGTGCAGCCCAGCAAAGGATGGGGGCTCTAGAAGTGGCAATTGTATGTAAATATATATTTAGAAGCACCACAAATGCCTTGCTAGAAGGCCATTCAAGCATGCAAGTCACTTCCTAGAAACCTGTGTTTGTTTGGTGGCTTTGCACAGTGTGTGACAACATTTCCCTGCTGTCGCTGTGGGCACAGATCTCCAGATGCACCCAGGGCAAACAGCAGCTTCTCCAAAAGTATTCCTGGTGCACCTGTCAAAGATTACAATTAATTCATGACTGTTTGATGGCTTATGCTAAACGAGCTTGGCTCCAGGCCAGTTTCCATTGGGCAAGTGTCTCCATCTCAGGAGCACCGTGACATTTGGCATTTCTTGTCCTCGTGGCTGGCACTCCTTGCCAGGGCCACGTATGGAATGTGTCAGGGGAACAGACTGGCTTTTCAGGCCCCAATCTGCACCGAGGTGGGATGGCACAGAGGAGCCTTTTGTTGTTGTTATTCACATTTAACTTCCCTCTTAAAGACAGATGGAAGAGTTTGTGTTTTGTAGCTGTTAACACAGCACCTCTCACTACTGCAAAATCCTCCTCATGCTCCGTGTGACAATTCCCAGCCCAGTCTCCTCCTGATGCGAGATGCTTGTTCACAAAGACTGGCCCACGAGCTCTCCAGCAATGCTGAGATTGGCATGACATGATTCAGTAATTTCCTTTGTTGCCATCCCTCCCACCCTGTCAGCACATTCACTCGGTGTGGGTTTAAGCCGGGTCCTTGTGCGGGGTGACAGCCTCTGTCCCCTGCTCCGCCCCGAGCTGCACAAAACCAGTCAGACAGCAGCACTGCCGTGCCAGGCAGCGTTGTGGAGCACTCCTGAGAGCCATGGCAACGTGGCTTTCCAGCAGCTGACTGCCTCCAGCCCCCTCCTGTCCTCGTGCCCCTCACTGGTGGGTTTTTGGGGTGCCGGTGCCACCCCAGTGCCCGTGACCATTGGTGCTGAGCTTGGCTGAAGTTGCCTTTCCAGAGATTCCAGCCCAAGGGGAACAGGAGGTGGCAGCTGCCAGCCAAGCTGTCCCAGTGCCACCAGGCTGTGCTGCTGTGGGTGGCAGAGGGTGGCCAGCATGTCACTGCCACCCCTTCTCCAGCCCAGGACACCGAGTGAGTGGCTGTGAGAACCTGGCTCACTGGGTGGTGCAGGATGCTTTGGATGGCTGGGGGCCAAAATTTCCCCCAGGAGCCTTTCCCTCACGTGATACTGCAGACTCAGTGTCCAGCACGAAGCCTGCAGGTGTCCTACCCTGACCCAAACACATCCCACAGGTTACCTGTGCCCTCAACAGGCTGCAAATATCTCCCAGAGAAGCAGGACAAGACCCTATCATTGCTTCATCTCTGAAGATAGCCACACGAAGGGGGTCAGAGCAAGCCCAGATCCACTTATTCCTGCCACATTTGGGGCTTGAATACATCCACGGACTCCTCCCCAGCCCATGGGACACCCTGTGCTTCTCACTGCCATCCCATGAAGGCAGCAGGCTCAAGGTTTCTTTTCCTTGGCTCCAACCTGTGACCCAGAACTGGGGAAGTGTGCTCTGCTCTGTCACTCACAGAGACTTGGAGGCTGATTTCAGTTCCCGCTCCTGTAGAAAAGCAGTCACTGTCTGCCCAAAATCCCTGCAGCGTGACACCCCCAGCCAGCCCCCAGAGCCCTGGCATGGCAGGTCCCTGCTGTCCCAAAGGACAAGGACGGTCTCTGTGATGCTGGGCAGAGCAGGGTGCCCCCTCCAGCACCCACTAACCAAAGCTGGGCTCTTCTGCCTGATCAAAACCTGCCTCCTACACCCCAGATTCCTGAATTCAGAACCCTTCTAGAGGAATGTGTCAGCACCCAACCAGTGGGAGTGAAATGCCAACTTTTGCAGCAGATTGGAGTTTATTTTTAAGCAGCATAAAAAAACCCCACCATCCAAACCGAAGCAACCTCCCCAGACACTCACACACGAACGAAATCAGCAGGTAGAGACAACAAGCCCAACACTGCTGGCTCCCCAGGCACGATCCCAGCCTGCCTCAGCCACCTATTTGTGAAATTCGTCAAGGAGAAGTGCGGAGGAGACGGCCTGGCAGCTGCTAGGGAGGTGAAGCACCCTTTTTGGGCTCTCAGTAAACAGGACGACAGGGAGAGGAGATGTGGGAAATGTTTTCATTCCCTGGGCAGGCAGGGAGGGCAGAGCTGGGGAGTGCACTTGTGGCCATCCAGGTCTCCAGCATCCCTCCTGCTTTGCTGCAAGCTCAGCCCACCCCAGCCAGGCTCAGCTCCCCCAAATCCTCCCTGTGCTGGGGTGCTGCTAGGGGCACTCAGCAGCACACCAGCTCAACCCCAATGTTTTGGGGTCTCTCACCCTATTCTCTGCTGTGAGGTGACAGTGTATGGCCCCTCCTCAGTGACATTTAACCTGTACCCGCCCCAGGTGAGCCCTCTGTGTGTCTGAGTGCTTCCAGTTCACCTCTGCCAGGATAAGCCAAGTGTATTTTAAACATTCTCATCATTTATAAAACACAAAACTCCCTAACCACGAGTCCAAGACATTATTCCCTGTATTGCCCTCTAAACAGCAATCCATACAAGGGAGACAAAAGCTTTGTTACATCACCCAGCCCACCCCTTTATGTTTTCCCTCCTGATGTTGCCCATTTTCTCCAGGATACTCAAGACCCACACAGCTGCAAAGCTGGTTACAAATGGAGCTGCTGGAGAGGGCAAGGCTGTCCACAGTTCTGTGGTATTTATCCAGGGGATGGGGACGTTTCCTCAGCTGCAGAACTCGGGTATGTGCCAAGGTGAACTCTGTCTGTACAGTTAATGTTGTAATACCGTTGCAATAGCACAGGATTCAGACGTGCTGGACACCTGGAGGGGCAGGAGGATGTTTAAAGAGGAGCCTCTGGAGAAGGACTGGCCCTTTGCACGGGCAGTGTGTGGTGGCCAGGGCTTGTCCTGAGACTCTGGCCTGCTGAGGAGGAGCAGCCATCCACAGCCCAGAGACAAATACCCCCAGCGGGAGAGGAGGAATTAATGCATCTGGAAGTGGCAGGATGGAGGCTGAAGAACCACCAGCTGCCTCCTCGTCCTCCCTTGCGTGGACAAACCCTCCGAGAGAGCTCAGAGCGGCCAGGATCATTTCTAGAGGTACCTGCAGACAGCAGGTGAAAAACCCCCTCATTAAGCTCCTGCCCTGTGCCGTTGAGGCACATAAAGAGGCACCAACGCCACCTCCCAGCGCAGGCAAAGCCGCCTTGCTGCTGCATAAATCATGCATGGCCACATCATCTGCTCGGGGAGCACAAAGGCAGCGATCGCTAATTGTGCCGAGGGGTTCGTTACCTGCACGTGGCGTGTGCTGCTCTGTTTGAATATTATCTGGCTTTATCTCCTTCCCTACGTGCTGTTCATACATCTGCAAGAGGGTGCCGGGACTTTCCATGAAGTGAACACCGATGACTTCTGCTTTGTCACCCCAGAAAGGAACCATGGCACAAAAGGGCCCATGCAAGACCCTGGGTGAGTAAGGCCCAGATGTCTTATTACACACAGGCTTTTCAGAGACTATTTCCCACTTGGAAAGCATCTTAGGGAGCTAAAATTACACCCCTATCTACTGATATTTTGTGACATCTACTAGCCAGGCACAGAGCTGCTGTGAGAAAACCAGAACTGGCATTTAAGGGACACCGGAGGCATTTTTAAATGAAGATCAAAGAGGGGTCTGTGTAAGGGCACAGGACAGACCCCACACAGTGTGTCCTGGGCACAAATGCCAGTGGATGGGTGTACTGGCAATACCAGCAATGCAGCTGTAGCTGGAGTCCAGTTTGAAACCCTTAAATCTATTTAAAAGCTGTGGTAAGTGGCAGCAAGGTCCAGTGTTCTCCCCTAAATACCATGGTCCATGTTTAAATATCATGGAAAAAAAGTATCTCGGGTTCAACAGCTTCCCCTTGTAGCAGAATTTGCTTTAATGCTTCTCCCTGGCATCATTCACACTCTGCTGACTCTGGTTTCCAGGCTGTGGGTAGTGCTTGTGCTGCACTATAACAAATGCTCCATAATGCACAAGGAGTTCTGCTCTCTCCTGGACGTGCATTCACCTGGAAAGTTCATTACAAAGGCAAGTGATGTAGCCGAGATAGTGCTTCCAGATTCAAACCTGAGAGCTCAAAACAATCACGAGAGTGAAAGGAGCTGTGTTCAGACAAATAACTCAATCTGCTGTCAAATTCCCCACAGTGCCTCACCCCATCTCACCTCTAGCGTGCTTCGAGCCTGTGATCGCTCCTGGAATTTCACAGCACACCCCGAGGGTCCTCAAGGTGGCCAGGACTGAAGGCCCAGCCTGAAACATCCCCTACTGAAACAATCCCCTACTCATTCCCTGTTCACATGAAAGTCAGTCCCAGAAGCTGCACCAAACCACTCCGTCCTCAGCTACCTCCCATCTAACCTGATAAACGCCTGCTTCACTTTCAGACTCCGCTGCTCCTTTTCAGATTGCTGCGTTCTGGCTTTGCAGCTGCTCAGTTATTTTCTCCTCATCCCCCTATTCAAAGCACAAGCCAGCGATGCAAAGGTCATCCTCTTCCAAACCTATAGGCAGAGCTATACATCTCTGGTGTTCCTTTGCTGCTCAGTGTTCGTTCTCGTTACCCTGGCTCATAAATCTCTGGAGAGTTACAGGGGAATTCAGGTGCTTGCTGTCCTCAGACATTTCCCAGAGTGCCCAATGAAGGGATGGCACATCTCTGATATCAATATATTGCATGTGAACTTTGAAAGCAGCCTAAAAAAATGAGTCTAAAGCTCATCACCAGGAATAAGAATGGCAGAATGCATTTGATGTGCAGGTAGTTGAGAAGTCTTCAGCACTAATGGCTTGGAGTGGTTAAGGAAGCTGACAGACTCCAACATGGGACTTTTTTCCTCGTTCTCTGTGGAAATGACATTGATTGACTGGGCTTGGACTTGGCACAGTGCTGGCACAGAGAGCCCAAATGCCCCACGAGCTCTGTGGTTCACAGGCAATTTTAACGTGCTTAAAAATAGAAAACAAGCTTGAGAGCTGTTTGATACAAGCCATGACCTCTGAAAAATGAACTGCAGGCTTCCCCAGGGCCCGTGTGCGCCCGGAGGTGGACTGTCAGAAAATGGGCATCCGTGAAGTTGGGGAGTTTAATCACCTTTGTGCTCTTGGAGCATGTCAGGGGGCTGGAAAAATTGAGATATGCAAGCAGGCAACAGTTCCCTGAGGGCGGACTGTGCTCAGCACCAGGAGGGGTGAGGAAGGTGCAAAGGTGTGACCCCACAGTGGGTGCTCAGCACGATCCTCCCCCCGCTGTACATGAAGTGAGGACCCTGATAACACCTCATGGAAGTTCAGGAGGTTAACCTAATGCTTGTTCAACCTCTGGAAGTGTGGCACAAATCCTGCCAAGCTGCCTATCTGCCTCCAAAGGCTGATCTGCCATCCTGACCACACTTTACATCCTGCAAGCACCAGCAACTGTAAGGGAAGAAGGGGTTTTTTTCTCATCCTGCTCCCCAAACCTTAAAGCAAAGCTTTCAGGAATGAAACAGCTGTTCCAGGAGGCAGACAAAGCCCAGCCCTGTTCCTGGGACAGGTACCCACAACTGCCTGCACGCACAGCCTTGGCTGACTCACCCCAGCTGACCAGAAGCCCCACACCAGTGCCCAGCCTGTCCTGTGGACACGGTGCCAGCCCATCCCCTCCAGCAGCACGGCCTGGATTTACCACCCTCACCCCGCAGCTCCCGCTGAGGTTTGGGCAGCAGGACAGACTCGTTTGATGACCTGCCTTGGGGGCTGAGCAAATGAGATTTATTAGGATATGCAAAAAGCTGAGAGCAAAGCAGCCCTATCTCTCTGTCTGAGCCCTGCTGATCTGATAACAGCGAGTTGCTCCAACATGTCTGAAGGAAGATCTGAAGCTTTCTTCTTCCCATGCATTCCCAGATAGTCATTGCAACTAATAGACAAATAGGCCAGAATAAATAACAGCCCCCTCGTTTCCCCCAGCAAGCCAGTCTGGATGGCTTAAGTCGAGTGTTAATAAGAAACAAGGCTGCTGTAACAAGATGTCCTGATGCACTGCAAAGAATATGGAGCATAATGGCATCTTTCAGACGTACTTTTCACTAAAAGCTTGTCATTACCCAGACAGAGGAGACAGCATCTGCATAGGGAAGCAGAGGGAAAGCAGCTTGAATGAAGTGATCCAAAAATGGAGTCATCAAGTCGCTGCATTGTTGTATAAAATAATACAAAAGTGGATTTTGCTTAAGTTCAGCATTTTCATAGCAGCACAATAGGCAAAGTAAAATTACTAGACAGAGAGGGAGGGGTGTTGGAGGTACAAACCTGTTCTCTTATGGGGATCAAACACAGCCCTGTGGTGTAACTGGGTGATGGAGCAGACCCGTGTCGGTGTGTGTTGATTATCCTGATGTGGTTTTAGATGGAAATTCTGGTTTGCCCCATGGAAACTGGGAGGCAAGGTCTGGGGGAAGAGGGACCCCGGAGGAGCAGGCAGCAGGCAAAGCTCCTGGCTTCAGCTGGCAGTGCTTCACCTGAGCCCAGCGAGAGCAGAGCCACTGAAATATTGATTGTGGCTCCTTGGCTTCTCGACAACACATTTGGCCCCTGTGCCGGGGCGTTCGGCAGCGAGCAGAAGCTCTTAGCGAGCAGCTATTACTGAGAGCTCTCCTAAACCAGGGCAGGGGGAAGAACCAGAGGTGGAAAAATCTAAATTTAGCAGGCAGCAGTCGGGCTGCTCGCTCGGGCACGGCTCCGCTCCCACCCAGTGAAGGATTTTCGGTAGCAACCATCACCATGGTATCACAGAGCCGCTGCTGTGCAGCGATTTTGCCAATCCCTGTGGGTTTACTGGAACACTCGTGACATTTTAGGTGCAGGGAAGGGGCAGGTGGGTGGGAGGGATGTTTCTTAAAGCACCAGCTCCGGGAATCAAGGGGAAGCAACTGCAGCACTTCACATTTTCTCTATAAGAAGCACGTAGTCCTCCTGGTTGCAGAGCTCAGGAGACTCAGAGCATCCTTGTCTGAGGGGAGGGAGGAGGTTCTTGCACTGTCCCCCTAATTTTGAGGGGAAGAAGGGCTGAACCACAGGAGCCGAGCTCCTGGAATTGGCTGTCCAGAGACTGTTTCACTTCCTGCCTCCGACTGTCGCAATGTCCGGGTTGCAAACAGCGAGAGCAAACATTTCTAATGTAATTTCCATGTTGATTTTTCAGCTGTGGCTCTTTTAACACCCTCTCCCCCTGGGCCTGTTCTGTTCTCTGTGCCTTTCCTGCTGCCCGTTCCCCGGCGATGACAAACCGCAAAGCGTTTCCCAAGAGTGAGAAATCCTCACAGGAATCATCTGTTGCAAGTCCTGTCTGACAAAACCGTGTCAGAGCTTTGGGGACTTTCTCTCTATTTTTAATTGAGTGCATCTTTTCCCTGGCATTTCCCCCTGCTGGCTCCTTTCATCCCTGCTAATACAGCAGATCTGGGATGGGAAGCAGTGCTCGTGCCAGGATGGGGAAGAGCTGTTGCTCCCACCTGATTCCCTGTGAGGATTTTTCATACAAAAGGTGCACACGGGGCTCCCTCTCTCCCTTTATTCCTCCCGTGCAATCAGCACTCTTGATTTAGTTCCTTTCTTATCGTGGCCTTGCAGTATCGCATCTTGGCTTGGTATTTAGTCTTCCAGAGGCTTGAAAGGGCAGCTTCTCCTTGAGTTTATCAGCTCAGATGGGGGACGCTGCTTGATGGTTTGCCAGGGAGCTTCTGTGCGCTGCCTTTTATGTCTCGATCAAGTCAGGGCGTTCTGTTTAATTAAAGAGATGGGGATACAAAAGGCTCCTCTTGGATAAAATCTGGGGGGCAAATGTGCTACTGCCTCAGAGGGAAAAGGGGGATGGATTCCCAAAGCCAGCAGAGCCTGATGAGAGCTGAGGGCAGGGTAGCACGGGCTGGTTTAACAGAAGGGGAGGCAGCCGCTCTGCCAGCAGAAGCCCGTGAGCAGAGAGCCATGGAGCACAAAATTAACACACTGGCTCATCAGGAAATGTTAATGTGGGCAAGGTGGGGAATTGCTTCATATGGGCAAACAATCTGTGCAGGAGGGATGAGCGCCATCAAAACCTGGTACAAATCTGGGCACGTTTCTCCAAAATCTGCCCTCTGCCCTCAGCTTGAGGTTCAAGACAGGAAACGCAAAGCCCTGATGAAGGTGTTAAATCCTTATGGCACAAAAACAACAAAACATTTTGCTGAAATGGAACAAAATTAAAGAATCCAATGGGGCTTTTCTAGAAATGATTAAGGCACTGCTACACAGGTCCCAGGAGGGGAACTTTGCAGCTTGGAGTAAGTGGTTTGGACAACTTGATTCTCTTCAGAACAGTCCTAAACACAAATATTAACTGCTAATGAACTCATGTCCTCTGCAAATGCTGGCTCTGCTTTCATCTGCCACATTCTCCTGAAATTTAACTTGTACTCCTCGGCCTCCACCATTCCCCACTGCTCCCCTAATGGAGAGCCGGGACCAGCTCCACCCAGCCACCAGCTCACCTTTTTCCCATCACACAGGGCCTATTTCCCCCTTTGGAATGATGGCAGGGAAGCCAAGATCCACATAACCTGGTGCTGAACTTAGTCCCCTTCCATTTACAGTGTGCCTGGGAAGAGCAGAATGTCCAACGTTGTGGATGTTTGACAGAGAGACTCCGATTTCAACATCCCAGATGAGCAACTGCTTTATAGCCTGCTCAAAGCCTGTCTGGATAGGGCCACAGGCAAGGTAATGCTCACAGAACTTTTCAGGAAGAAGGCCAGAAGAACATTAAAAAGTAATTGAAAGGCCTGGGGGATCAGGGGAAGAAGAAGACAAGCTCAAAGAAACCAAGGAAAAAACCGGAGGCACGGCAGCGTGTGAGTGCACTTGTCTGAAAAGCCCTAAAAACAAGTCATGCTGAAGAAAGTGAGGAAACTGCCTCTGAAAGGATCCTTTGAAATGGTGGCAGTGGCTGGGAAGCATTAAATGGGAGACACTGGGAAAAGGAGGGAGTTCAGCTGCAAGATGTGTCTCCAGATCCACCACAGCCTTGCCTCCCGAGTCACAAACCACTTCAAGGAAAGGTGGGATGAACGTTCCCAATGCAAAAATAACCCTAAAAATATTAAGAGCACACCTTAGGTAGCACTTACTGTATGAAAGGAATGCTTCCTCTTCATCCAGAGAGACCTCAGAATTACACAGATGGCTAAAACATATCTATAGTAGTGGTAGTAATTTAGAAATCTCTCTGGAGGAAAACAAGGTTTTAGCCTTTTTTTTTTTTTTTCCTGCTTTTAAATGGCAGCAAGCTGAATTTTAAGGTGGAGTGAGTTTATTTCTGTCGTGGCTGACGCAGAGAAAGCTCCATCACCCACAGATAACGGCAGATGGTGAGCCGTGCCCAAATCCATCAGGCACAGGCCTCAAGTGGAGGCTCAAAGTAGGACTGGGGATGGCATTTCTCAATCAAGGGGCAGCCAGGATACAGAAATCCACGTGCTCCAAGCACCTCTGTGAGCGGCAGAGAAGCCTCTGAGCAGCCCAGGGGACAAAAGGCGACACGGGGTAAGAAAATGTGGCCGACTGAGGGCTGGTTTTACCCCAACCCCTGCGAACTCACTGGTACATCGTTAAGGTGGATGAACATGGCTCAACAGAGCTGATAATCCTGTGCCCACGGCGCTGTTGCAGAGGGTAGAACATTTTCTGGAGGTGGTGGAGGGGACTCTGAGGCACCATATGGTCTCCTGCAGCCCTTGCTCCGCGCCCGGGCTCGTGCTCTCATGTGACACCCCATTAGCGAGTCACACGGAGCAGAAAGCAATTTTATGGCCAGATCCTGCTCTTAGAAGCTATGATGACTAAACTAGCTAATCAAATCAGCATAAATTTGCAAACACCACCGTTTTAGCAGCTGCGGCCGTAAATATCATCAGCAGAACGCGAATAATCCCGAGCACACACGAGGAGTTGAGTAATGGGCTCCCAATGGGCGTCGGAGCCATCAGCCGCTGCCTGGCAACTCGGGGAGGGGGCCAGGGGGGCCGTGCTGATGAGCCTGCAGCAGCAGATGCAGCTATCACGACGAAGCAGCGAGAGCACGCACACCAGAAAAGGGGGGCAAAAAGCAAAAAAAAAAATAATAATAACAATAATTATGTCCAGAGACAAACGAGCGTGGTGGGTGCCCCGCCGGCGCCCCGCACGCGGGCACGTGTGCGCGCTCCATGTGGAGGGATGCGTGCGAGCGTTCCCAAAGTGACTCATTTGGCGTTTTCCAGGGACCCGCAAGAGGCTCCCCGCACACGCGCTCCCGTTTTGTCAACAAGCCATAAAAATAATCAGCCGAGGTGAAACTCGCTGCGAACGCAGGCACCGGGGCTAAATTAGTTTTTAATTTGTGCCAGCTCCCGCTAACGGGAGCCGGGCTGCGCGGAGCTCCCGGCACGAACAAAGGGGAGGGGGGAAAGCTGCCGGGATGAGCAGCCTCTACCTCCCCTCTGGTGAGGACCAGCAGCTCGTGGCCCCAGAGCAGATGGAGCAGGGCTGGGATGGGCACGGCCCGAGCGGAAGGACTGTCCCACGTCCCCGTGCCAAGGGCCCCCGGGAGCAGGCGGCTGGAGGCACGGCCAGCTCGGCCTCCTGCACAAGGGAAGAGGCTTTTGGGGCTCAGAGAATTGAATGGACCTCCCTGCACCTGCCAGCAGGAATTTGGCTCAGCCACATAGACATATTTACAAAAAAAAAAAAAAAAAAAGAAAAAA
>VZTF01003551.1:0-115476 GCA_013397755.1 Cnemophilus loriae | reverse complement strand
TAAAAAAAAAAAAAAAAAAAAAAAGAAAAAGAAAAAATCCAGGAAAAAAAAACCAGCAGTGATGTCCTTTTGGTAGGCTGGTAAAAACACTTTTTTTGGTAAAAACACTTGGCTGTTATGGACCATATCCTGGCCTGATGAGGATATCCCACCTACTCTGAGGTAAAATCCAGAGGGCAGAAGAAATATTGCGCTGTCTCTTGCATTGCATAAGGGTAAAGTTTGCTGGAATCATCAAAATCTCATGGAGAAAAGACCCAAGTGTGAAGATGTTCACACAACAGTCATTACACCTCACACCGATAAAGCAGCTTCTAGCTGAGCTCTAAAGCCAGTCTGCAGCAGTGCAGAAACCAAAGTGAACAAGGAATTAGAGCATTTCCAAGTTTCCAAGGAGCTGGCAGCTCAGCCTAGAGGCTTCATCTTGCTGCAACCAGGAATGTTGCTCGGAGATTAAAATGTGGAGATACCCCAGGCTGCTGCTTTAAAGCTTCCTTACACCCAAACCATGGTTTGCTGTATTTTCTTGGTTATGGTGATTATTATTATTATTATTACTATTATTATATTTCGTTTTCAAGCATTTCCAAAAGACTACGCCGTGCCCAGCATAGGGGGAGCCTTTCTGAGCTCATAAATCAGGAGATTTGAAGACACAGAATTCCCTGAGGAACCAGCAGACGTGGTGCATTCACCGTGCTTAGAAAATGGAGCTAAAAGGGAAAAAAAAAGCTCTTCCCTGGCCAAGAAGCAAAAGGGCAAGTGACAGAGTGCCTTGACATGCTGATGGAGCACATCAAAGGCAGGGGTGGTGCCAGCTGCTGGTTCCTCTGCTCAGGGCAGCCGCAGTTGATGCCAGGAAAGCTCATGCAAGCGCTGGCACCGTGTGCAGGGAGCGGCCCAGTAAATGTGTGGAAATGGGAAGAGACCAGAAACGAGCGCAGGGGATCGAGCTGCCTCCCATTCCAGCGCTGACGTGTGTCCCTCACAGCTTTCCCCAGAGAAGGTCTGTGGTTTGCATTTGTTTTTTTCACTTGTGCAGCATTTCCAATGACTTCTGTCCTCCTAAGGGGGAGTTTTCCAGCAGTGCCTCTCCACCAAAGCTGTTGGTTACCCACACAGACCTGAAACACTTCTACAGCTTCGTGCTCCTGGCACCAGATGAGAATGAGATGGAGGGAGGAGAGCTGCATCTCTGGGTGCAGAAAAGGGCTGTGGGCAGTCAGAACTGGGCTCTTGAGGCAAAACCAGCAGCGATATTTCTCCAGAGCATGGAGATAATTTGGAACAAAGGGATGCCCTCATCATGTTGGGCTCAATCCCAAAATAGACACCAAGGTCTCAGACCAAGGCAGCACAGCCACCGTGAGCCAGATCCATCAGGAGTAACCAGTTTCTCCTTAAAAAAACACACCCCGGTGGCCAAAGCCAGGGTGGAGAATTACTGTCAGAACCAGTACAAACCCTGGAACATGGTTTAAAGCCTTTTTTTCAAGGTCCAGAAAATTCCAGCTCGCTCTTCCCTGTGTCTCACTGCAGCATCAGCCTCCTGTCTGCACTGTGGCTGGGGCCGGGGCCACGAGGTGCCAGCTACTACAAAAGATTGCTCTCGTGCTTTTCCTGGTTTGATCCAAACCAAAACACACTGGAAATTTTGGAAGAACATCTGTTCCCATCAAGCATCCAGCCCAAGCCTCCCAGACCCACGAGCTGTGGGTAATTCAGTGGAAAAGCGAGGGAACATCTCAACTCGGAGATGCAGAATTTTTGGCAGTGTTTGCTGCTCTTTGCTGTGCACACAGAAAGCCTCTCCTTTGTGCACACAAGCAGCTCAGTTCAGGGCCTTTCAGGGAGAGCAGAAAAGAGCTGCCTTCCCCATACACATTTTTCCCTAGGAGACATAAACACGAAGGATACATTCACCAATTTTGAGAATGCTCACACTGATTTTAATTGATTAATGGGCTTGTTTGGAGGGGGAGGGGAATGGGATTGTTACTTATTTCAGTGCAAAAGAGCATCCAGAGCATCTCCCAGCCCAAGAGCTGCCACAGGCCCCACGTGACAGGATCCTGCCCAGACTGCAGCCATCGGGTTCATGAGATAACAAACCCTTTCTGTGGCTGCCTGTGCCTTCAGGCAGGGCATGACTTGGAGCAAGCCCACCCACAACAAGCAGCAGGTCTGTGAGGAGCAACCCAGCCACGGGGCCATGTGATTCCTCCCCCTTCCAGGGGATTTGGAAAGCCAAGCATCCTCGAGCTGCACCGAGCTTGGGCTCCTCTCCAGCCAGACATCGCTCGCCCAAGTCCCTCCCTTTCAAGCCCTCCCCTGCCCCAAGTCTGGTGTCCAGCTGAAGTGTGCAGGGACACTTTCTCCTGGGATTCCAGAAGACGCAGACTGCACGGGGTCTGGATGTTGGCACACTGCTGCAGAGACACGGTGCATAAAACAGTAATTTGTGGTCTTAGCTTAGAGCTGAAATAGACACGACAAACAAAGCAAGAGCAAATCTACTGCAGTTCCCATTATGGTGTGAAAGCTCTGAAAAATATAGAGGGAATCTCAGCTGTAGCTCCAGCTCCAGGATAGTTGCAGTTATGATATTTGCCACAGGCTGTACAGCCAGAATCACAGCCAGGCCCATGCAGGCAGCTGGGGAACGAGCAGAGTAAAGCTGCCTGCATCTACCCTACCCCTGGAGCTGTGTCTGATGAGCAGTTTACAACTAGCACCCAAAGATAAACCTAAACGAGGTGACAGTTTACCTCAGAAAGCCATAAACCCTCACAGTTTAGGAGAAGCCTGCACAGACCTTCTCCTTCATCTCCACGAGGGGCTGCAGGCTGGAGCCGGGTCACACTGGGACCAAGGGAAGGGGTTGGTGGGTCAGAACCCCTCATTTTCCACACCAAACCTCCTGTGAGGCCCAGCTGGTGGAGCAGGATGGCCTCCTCTGCTCTCTGCCCACTGCTGTGACCAGGGAGCACACAGTGAGGGGGATCAGTCCTGAATAAATCCCACTGGCAGAAAGAGGTGTTCCTGCAACATCCCAATTAGAGAGAGGTGCACGCAGCAAAGTCATCTGCTTCACACTCCATATTTTTTCCCAGCAGCAGGAAAAAGGATTTCCTGTCACCCCCTAAATCATCAGAGCTTCTTGCCTGACTGTTTCAAGCACGGCTTTATTATCCCTTACATCAACTTCTGCGGGCACTGTCCTTTTTTTTAAGAGAACATCAGCGTTTGAAGTTCCATGTGTTGGGGGTTTTTGGTTGGTTTTTGTTTTCTTCACCCACTCTGGTTTTGTTTCATTTTTTCCCTGGTAGGGGAACCAGTGACATTTCAAAGCAGCACATTTGCTGTATGCTCACTCAGAAAAGAATCGAGGTCCTGTCTCTGCACTTTCCCTTAGAAAACGCCTCCTGAGCTTGCGGCGCCACAGAAAAGAAAATCTGATTTCACAGCAGCACAAAGACACAAATTACTCCAAAGCAAGGCCGTGCAAAATAAAACCTACCATTAAATCCAAGAGACTGGAATCAGGAGATCCCATCTCTGATTATCCCCGTTCCCCAACAGAAGCTTTGCCCAAGTCGGAGCTGCCGGG
Source organism: Cnemophilus loriae (assembly GCA_013397755.1). Lineage (NCBI taxonomy): Eukaryota > Metazoa > Chordata > Aves > Passeriformes > Corvidae > Cnemophilus > Cnemophilus loriae. The sequence continues at coordinate 111,866 of VZTF01003551.1, read as the reverse complement.
TCACGTCCATTATTTTCTCACACGAACCATTAACCCAAGCAGGATCACCCACAGGGCATCCTGAGCACAAATGCAAAAGGCTTTGACATGGCACGGTTTTAATGCTCACACACAGCAATATCTTCTCACAAGAGGGAGAAGTGCCCAGGTATTGCCCTGGGCTACAAAAGCATCTCAGAGCAGAGGCACAGAGATTTCGGTGTTTCCTGTCCACCCTGTGCTTGACACCTCTGGGACTGAAGGCAGCCCACGCTGCCATCTCACATCTCAAATTTCAAGGCTGGGAGGGTTTCACCATCCCTGGTGCTGTGGGAGGGTGGATGCAGCGAGGTCAGGGAGTGGGACAGTCGTGCTTCGCTCAGGTTGGAAACAACAGGAGTAAAACCAAGTCTGAGCACAAGCTCGTCTCCACCCAAAGCAAAGCCATATGCAACCCGGCTCAGGAATGAGAACTATGCAGCCAGAGGTTTCCTCTAGTTATTGTTTTGGGTTTGGGCTGCAGTGGGCAGGGAGGGGAGGAACAAAAAACACAGAGGGTGCGGGAAAGGAGCCGAAACTCAGCAGAGCCACGAGAGCCTCAGCCTGACATCGAGCCCTGGTTTCGGGGTGCAAGGCACGAGGCGGTGATGCTCCCTGCAGTGATCCTCTCAGCCCCCACTGCTGCTGGCTGCCCCTGAGCTCAGCTCTACCTGCACAGCAGCTCGTGACACACCCGTGGCCGTGTGACATCCGTGGCCGTGTGACATCCGTGGCTGTGTGACACCCACATCTGTGTGACACCCATGTCTGTGTGACACCCGTGGCTGTGTGACACTCCTGTCTGTGTGACACCCCTGTCTGTGTGACACTCCTGTCTGTGAGACACCCCTGTCTGTGTGACACCCCTGTCTGTGTGACACGTACGTGTGACATCAATTTCTTTTGCACTGACACCCATCAGTTTGGCACGTTCGCTCCGCAGCAGAGCAGACGTGGCAATGTCTAAACAGGAACTGTGTTAAAAAGATCGAACTCCAGCAGAATTCTTTTCCCCACAAACACAGGCCCAGGAAGACCCCAGATTTTCAGCTTTGCATTTCGATACAGAAGATCCAACCTGAAGCACGTGGTGTGCTGGCTGAGAGGTGCTATAATTTCTCTTTCCTGCGCGTCCAGATCCAGCTAAACATTGTTTCAGCCCAATTTACAGACATTCTCCACTACCCTGGCTCCTTCCCAGACCCGCTGGGAATGCAGGGCTGTGGAGATTCATGGACATTGACCTCTTAACTAATAAGCTTCATGCAATCTGTGCCTAAAATCAGAGGTAAGGGATTGCAGTGTTATTGCCCAGCATTCCCTTCCAATATTCCCTGAGCTCCCAGCAAACACGGCAGTATTTCACCAGCTCCCTGTGCTCCTCATCCCAGCTCCTGGCTTTTCTGGTGCAGACAGTCAAGATTCAGGGAGCAGTGGTGTTTTAACTAAGCTGATTTTAGCTCAAACTGCCAAGGAAATGGGTATTTTCACTTTCTCCCTGCTCCTGTCCGTACCTTTTGTCCTTCTGTTGGCATGAGCATCAGCCAAGCCAGGGAACTGATCCAGCTGGAAACTCTCTACTTGTCTTTTCCCTTTCTGCTGGGTTAGTTTTCAGAAGGATCAGATTCCTAATCTGGCAGATCGCTCGAGAGCTGATTTTGGCACCGGAGAGAACACATGACCCAACAGCAGGGACTGAGATCAGCTGAAACCAAGCCTAAACCCACGTCCACGGAGAACTCCCATGGCCCACCCTGTGCCCACCCAGGCAAAGACCCTGTGCCTGCACAGGAGCCTCTTTCCACGGTACTGTTCTGCTCCCAGAGGGGAACGGGCATTTTTGGGTACTGGTGAGACGTGACCTCCCCTCTCTACCTGCTCCACTTGCTCATCCCTTGCTCTGCTGCCCCTCAGAAAAAGCCCAGGGCTCCACTCCAGCCTTCCAGAATATCTTTAGGCAGCACCACGCCACTAGCCAGGGATTTCTGTGCTCGTGGCCACTCGTGTATTTACCACAGGCACGTGTAAGATGTGCGTGTGCACGCCCTGGGCAGAAGCACACAAGCACGGACCTAAAATATCCCCAAAATATTCTGGTTCCCACAGGCTGAAGGAATGGCTTGTGCTGCTGTGAGCCATTACTACCAAGCACAGGGTGTTTCTATGGCTACACCTTCCCTGGGTTTCACTGCTGCTGTCAGCAACACATTCACCTGTCTGTCTGTCTCTCCCTCGCACACACACGAGCCAAACATCCCTTCTCTCCTCACTCAGCTCCCCCTCTCCACTCCAAATAACACCTCTGCTCTTCCTCCCACTCACAGCTAACAATTCAGCGTGGATGTTTCTTGGGACCCAGCAGAAGAAGGGGCAAAGATTCTGCTCCAAACTGCCCCCAAATGCCAGGAACCCCTCAGCAATCTCCTGAACCTCCAACCTCACTTACAGCAAAGCTGGACCTGGCCATGTTTACTGGAGATCTCTCGGGTTCTTTATGGTGGCACAGAACCAAGAGCAAGCAGACCCCTAAGCTGCTCCCAAAAATCTGGAGAACTGGCCTGCTGAGGGGGAATAAAGAAGAAAACCTCTCCCAGGAAGGCTCGAATCAGGAGCCACGTGCAGAGGGGGTCAGCAGTCCCCTGGCCCCAAGGTGACTCGTTGAAATGAAGATCTGGGCTGGATGTTGGGGGAAATGCTAATGGCTGCGAGCAGCTCACATCAAGCTCAATAAATCCCCTGCTCTCCATTCTGAAACACAATGGCACATGAATGACTAAGCAATTCTGATAACAATTCAATAGACAAATGTCAGCTTGCTTTGATTAAACATTACTTGTGGAGCTGTTTCAGGGCAGCTAAAGACACATCAGCCTGTCTGTCTCACCCCAGCCCACCCAGCCAGGGCAGAGAGACATTTATTTCACAACAACTACAACTGATTTTTTTTTTTTCCAAAGCAATTGGAACTCCTGTAACATCTGAACTAAGTCTAGATTTATGCAAGCAGAGCTGGGAAAAATTTAAAAAAAGCAAAATAGCCTCTCTCTATTTTAAGACCTGAGTTTCACTTCTCCCTTGCTCCATCAGTTATCCCTTAGCACAGTAATAACATGGTCCAGTTTGGAGATACAGGTGGAGCAGAGCCATGTAATTACCACATTTCCACATATATTCTTGAGTATTTGCAGCACTGAAATAACACTCCTCTAGCACAGGGCTAGTCCAGAAAAACAGTTCAGTTTAGGAATGTGGCTGAAACACGCACCTGGGCTTTGATATGCTGCAGCTCTAACCCATTTTTAATTACTCCTATCTGTGCTGTAGGTCAGCCCTTTACAGAACGATAACCCCTCCTTTCATTTCTGCAGAGCACATTTAGGTGAGCAGCTTCTCCCGTTTTGAAGCTTGCACCTTGCCAAGCCCCCAAACCCAGTGCTGGGAGCTGAGAGGAACAACCTCACCCTCACACACGGGCTGCTCCCCTCGGCTCCAGTCAGTTGTGAAATGAGCTGCTCAGCACTGCATCCGTAATGGGCACTGCAGTGCAGATGGCAAAAGCACAGTCACAACTCTGCTGTGCCTCCGCCAAGAGCCCTGGTGATGCAGCAGAGCAGCGAGGAGGAGCGAGGAGGGGAAGAGAGGCTGCTCCTCCTGAGGCATTTCCCCTTTCTGTCCATGCAAGAGGCTGCTTGGCTTAGCAATAACACAGAACGAGGTCCAGAAGATCCTGAGTGAAATCCTCTGCACTGCAGGCTGTGGGATTGAGGATTCCACCCTGGGATTAGTGCTAGGCTGTGGGATTGAGGATTCCACACTGTGGGGTTGAGGATTCCACCCTGGGATCAGTGCTAGGCTCTGGGATCGAGGATTCCACACTGTGGGGTTGAGGATTCCACCCTGGGATCAGTGCTAGGCTCTGGGATTGAGGATTCCACACTGTGGGGTTGAGGATTCCACCCTGGGATCAGTGCTGGGCTGTGTTTTAGTGATGCTCATTGCCTTGGAGTTGAGAGAACACAAGAATCTCCCACCCCTCTGCTGCACAGAGTTCTTGCATGTCACTGAAGAAGGAAAATAGACCTTGGCAAACATCCTCAGTCACCACCAGTCCCAGGGCTCTCACTGCTGCCCTTGACCTCAGTCTAGAACAGTGAGTGATAACGTTATTTCTCTAATTTCACTCTCAACAAAGTCCCTTGGCTGCTTTCCTTTCTCCATGGCTGGGAATGAGCCTGGGGAAGCAATCTGCCCTTGCACACACAGAACCCACCTTCACAAGGGCAAGTCTGTGAGCTTGGGCTGTTCCTTGAGTTGTTCCTCTGTGAGGCAGAGGCCTCAGAGGAGACATCCACACCAAGCACGTACAAAAATTCACAGGGGCAATGACCACACGTTGGTAGATGAGAGTAGGTACACACAGAGCAAATAACTAAAAGTCAGGAGAGTCCTGCTTGCCTCTGGCTGCAAAGGGGAATTCTCAGCTGATCTTTGCAGCTCCCATTCGAGAGCACAAAGCCACTTGCAAAATCACCAGGCTGGCCCTTGCAGCTTTGCTGTTTTCAGTATTCTTTGAGAGTTCCCTCTGATTTGCTTTATTAGAGAAACCCACTCAAAAGGGATTTGTGTGCATGCTCAGCTTGATTTGTGAACTCCAACAGGAGGGGCAGCCAGTAAAATTAATGAGGTTCTGGGCAAATGATTGCCCATGCAGACCCACAGACATAAAGCATTAACTGACTGTCTAATTAACAAAGGCCACGTGCCCGATTAAGCATGCAAGCGCCGCTGCTGCTACACACACATTGACACACATTAATGTCTCAGCGAGGATACATTTGCAAGTGTCTGCTTGGCACGATGATGGAGCACGCAGCCTGCTTCCATAAACACTTGTCAGGATGCAGGAAATACGTCCATGAGATAATCTGCTGCCCATTTTCTGTAACGAGCACGAATTCCTTCTGGGAAGCGGCACAGCAGGTCCCCAGGCCCACGCGGGCACTGCTTGAAAGCCACCTTCTAGAAAGGGGCAAACCAAGGACAAAGTGGCCTTGGGAGAAAAGTTCCAGCTGGGTTTCGGTGGTTTTGTCATGCAAGTGGAGGGCTGATTTCATTTTACAGCGTCTGCACTGGGTGATAAGGGGTCAGGGGCACATGGCCCTGTTCCTCACTCTGCTGTGTCCTTATCCCTCCGTAACACCCTCTATGTCCTCATCTTCTTCCTCATTAAAGCTCAGGAGTTTGGTTTTGTCAATTCATCAGTGTAATTTTTTTTTTTAAAAAAAGAGAGAAAAACGGTCTAAAACATCCAACAAAGGGGCCAGAAACAGCAGTGTCCAGGAGGGGGTTACAGTACAGGATACCTGTTCTCCATCAGCTCACACAACTCAATTAGAGATGCCAGATCACATCATTTTGGGACATGGATTTGAGCTGGGGAGGCCAGGAAGGCAAAATTCTGGAAAGCTCCTGGCAATCTCTGGTGCCAGAGGAGAAATTTTTGGCACCAGTTCCTGTCGTGGAGCAGGGTCAGACCAGCAGCCGACCTACAAAGGGAATTCCTGGGAACGCCACGGAGGCTGGGAGTGCAGGGGAGCTGTGGAGGATCCTGCTCTGTGATGGGATTGAACTTCCCCTCACCTGAGAGTCCTGAATGACCAGATCCTGCCCTGTCCCCTCTCTGCTCCCTGCAGCAGGAATTGCACACAGACACCTGAGCCTCGGCCCGTGCTGAGGGCTGCTGGGTTCACGGGGCTGAAGCTCAGGGTGTCCCTCAAGCCCGTGCTCAGCCCCACTCCTCCTAAATTCTCAGCAACTCCCATTTCTCCAAGGATCCAGGGCGGCCAAGGGGGCTGTTAGAATAACTGGTGATGCCTGTGATGTGTTTCCTTGCTGCTGGAAGGTTTCCAAAGACATTTCAGGTGCTGATGAGACCTTCCAGCACATCCATTTAGAGTCTGCAGCTTCCCTTCCTTCCTGCATTATTTACCACACAATCCCGAGCTGCTTAAAAGACTGTTTCAAGCTATTTTCTGAATCATCCTTTCCTCCCTTTGCTGCTTCATGTAATAATCTCTCCGAAATCTATTTTGGGAGTGGCATTTTGCAGCAGAGGCTTGTTTTGTTTGCTTTTTTTCCCCCAACAGTTCTGCTGCAGACGCAGAAAGTTGGTTCATTATTGGCAAGTTGCTGACAAGGACAGGGCTTACAGATCCTGTGTCCTGAGGCCTCGCCTTGCTCCACTCTCCTCTCTGGGATGGGGACGTGGAGGCTCAGAGTGACAAGAGCAAGGCTGTGCCCATTAACTGGCTCCTGCAGAGCAGCTCCTGGTGATCAGAGCTGCAGGCAAGGGCTTTTTGCAGAGCTCTGTGAGGATGGCAGCTCATACTGATTTCTCAGAGCAGGGTCCCCGGTAAAGGTTTGGGTTCCTGAATTATTCTGGTACTGTGCAGAGCATCTCGGCAGCCTGGTGAAAAGGAGGGTGGACATTGCCAGCAGCTGGGTTATAGAACAAAAATAACATGAGAGGGGGTATATTTTGAGCTGGACAAACTGGAAAATGCTTTTTTTTTTTTTCAGAAACAAACAGAAATCTTGAAAAATACCTCAGACCTTATCCTGGAACCGAAGCCACGTTTTGCATCAGAGAAGCTACACTTAATTTGCTACCTCAACTCAGTTTCTCAGCCACCCAACATTCACATTAGATTAATATTTGCAATTCAGCTGCCCTGCTCTTACCCTGAGAGCATCTGACCGGGAAGTGACTGCACTTCCACACCACAGGTTCAAAGCCAAAGTGCTGCGCTTGCCTCAGCAGTTTTTGGCAAAGTTCAGTGCAGTTCTCAGCTTCGAAGCATAATTGCCCAACTACAGCAGTGACTCTGGTCTCCAAAGGCCAAAAGGAGAGAGGGAAAAAGGAGGGAGGTGGGAGGACAGCTGAGAATTTGGGAGCTGAGAATTTGGGAGGACAGCAATTTTCAGATGTGGGATACAGCTATTTCTTTTTTGGAGGCCTATTTCTGGAAAACTGGACAGCTAAAACAAGACAGCAAATCTGAAATGAAAGATCACACTAGAAAGCACACACACCCAGACACCATGGCAGGCAAGAGCTGGGGGACCCGTGTAATCACAGCTATAATGATTCTATAATTTCACATCCAAACATAATTAGTCGAGGTACGTTCTTTGACAGCTAGAGATTTGCAAAATTAGGGTCAAGCAGGTTCATTTTTTTAATTGCTCTCATTTCCCCCCTCTGTGTTGTTTCTTGTCGCTTTATAGGCTCCTCCCCGGGCCAAATTCATCCCTGGGGTAACCCCCTTTTAAAAAAATCCCCCCCAAAGCTGATCCTTTGTACCCTGGAAGCGTGGAAGCATGGCAGCAAACAGCTCTGCCTGCGTGACTGGCCCGTCACGTGTTGGCACATCTGAAGGACTGTGTGTGCAGCTTGCCAGCCCTAAGAACCCAATTCCCTGGGAAAAAAAAAAATAAAAATCCAACTGTAGGCTGCTCTCTGCTTCATACATTATTGCTGTCAACAGCAGCAGCAGCAGCAGAATGTAGGCGAGCAGCCTAATTCCTGCAAGATTAGTGCCCGCCGTGCCGGGGGGCAGCAGGATGTGCGAGGGGCTGGTGGAATGTGCAGCCAGATTCCATTCTCTGGTTGGATCCCACCGAGCCAAACCAGCCAGGATGGGGAGTTTTCGGAGTTCTGACGTCCCATAAAATGGTCCCTCTCAAAGGTGATGCTCCCTTGGTTTGGGCACATCAGAGATTTGAATTGTGGATGCATTTGCTCACTCTGTATTGAAGCCACCAGTCCGTGGGCACCAGTGACCACCCGGCCCAGCCTCAGTCCCTGTGGGATTCTCTCACAGGGGTTTCCTCAGTCCAAACCAACAGGACCTGATGCCAGAGGCTCAGTCCCACCAGCCCTAGGAGCCCAGAGGCAGCATTGCCAGGCTGCTGTGGAGGCTGCTGAGGGAGATCAGCACCTGCCCCATTAACACAAGGGAGGAGCCACCCACTGACATCCCATTTTAGAGGGCAACACAGTCAACTCCATTGAGACGGAATCTAGGATGCCAGCTGAAAAGATAATATTCAGCCTGCCAGCAAAGGCAACACAGTCTGGGGGGAAATACAGTCAAAAAATCCCATTCTAGCATCTGCAGCCCGGGTGAGGACACCTGAAGTCTGCACATATGGCTACTCCTCTGGGACAGCCCTGCCTGCTCAGGAGGGGCAAATCCAAGTGTTTGCATCTCATTATCCAGGCTGGGACACATCGGTCAGGGCTGGGTGAGTGGCTGAGATCCCCCAGCGCTGTAATGGGGTGACAGTTTGGCAGCATCAGCACTCAGGCTGGCCTTTGTCCCTCTCAGATGTTGCTGTGCTGAGGACGAGGAGGTGTTTGTTTTGCAGGATGACGGTGCCTCGGCCTGTGGCACTCGGCCAAACGGCCCAAGGTCAGCTCTCCACACTCTGTAGGGTTTCTTTTGAATCTCTCCCAAGCAGCTTTCTTGGTTGCAGCACTGGTGGGGAAGGAGGGAGATTGGAATCCTCCAAGTCTGCAATGCCCAGGCTCTGCACAGCCCAAGGCAGTGACACCTCAGAGCTCACGTGCCCACTTGGCAGCTGTGGATCAGATGCTTTAGGTGCAATAAAAGAGAAAAATGTCATCTTATTATTCTCACTCATCTTCTTGTCATAACACCATTTATCTCCACTGATCCCACTTCAGGTGCAACCAGACTGGGGTGGGTGCACTGAAGTCCACTGAGCAAAGCCTGGGAAAAGAATCTCTGAGATATTCTCCTCTCCATGTGGGCTACAAAGCCAGAAAATATTTCCTTGGTAAGGGCCAAACCTTTGTCACTTGTGTCTGTGTCAGTGTAGAGTAACTGTGCTGAAGTTAATCATATTAATTTCTAGAACTGTCCGCTCACTACTTGAGAACTTTCTAAGTATCCAGAATTAACAGCTCCTGTGATTTCCAGTGGCGCAGATGGAATCAGGACCTGGCTTGGTTTTAATGCAGAGAGCAGAGGAGGATCAAAAAAAGCTTGGCACATCTCTGCCTTCATGGAAAGGCTCTGTGAGGTTCACTGTTTCCAGGTTTGGGGACATTTTGGAAGGAAATTCCTCCAAGTGACAGCTTTCCGTTTGCACTGCACTTTTACACACACTCAGCATTCCCAAACCAGAACATGTGGAGCTCCTGAATGAATTCAGAGGTTCCTGTTTGCTCATTTTAAACTCTGCATTAAGCAGCATTCCCCAATAGCTGCGACTGCCCACTGTGCACCAATTATTGATAAAATCAGCTCTCAGACTCCAAGTTTCTGTCTCGGTCTTAGATGACCTGATGCAGTGATCACTAAGGACAGACCTAGAAATCTTCACCCCGAGAGCCATGCTGAGTTCTCTGCATTTTAACAATGGAAAATGTAAATACTGCAGGAAGCACTGGTAAAAAAAACAGCACCTTGTTACTCCAGAAAGGCAAAAATACTTTAAAATGCAAATTGGCTTTATGTACTTTTGAACTGGAATATATCCTCACCTTCAAATCCACCCTCCCTCCTCCCCGAGCTTCAGCAGGGATTAATAGTCCTGTGTGCCAAGAGAGTTCAAACACTATTTTTAATCACATCTTACAACCACTCTGTCCCAAATGCTTTGCATGACAAAGCAACCGAGGCAGCGAAATGAGAGAGAACCGTGACGTGGGGAGAAATTCGTGCTTCGGATCCAAAGCCCTCTCAGGAAAGAGAGATCTCAAAAGGCAAGGCAGAAAGGAAATGGGGCTGGAGCAGAGCTGGAGAGCCTGACAAGGTGGAGAGAAGGAAGGGAATGTTTGGTGGGATGGATTAAGCTGCAGGAGCTCAGGCTGGGGCAGAGGGAGGGCACTCAAGGACACTGCAGAGCTCGCAGGCGCTCCGGGCTGGCGCTGAACTTTCTGTTCCCGGCTGCCTGTTTTGGAGAGTGTCCTGGGGATGCCTCCTCTTGGGAGTTTGCCTGCTGGGAGGAGGTTACAGAGCTGCCCAGGCCGTGCTCCCGCTGCAGGGTGACGGTGGCACATAGGCACGCTGTGACACTGCAGCTTTATATGGCACTGCCAGGTCCTGCTGGGGCAAAGCGCTGGGACTTGCAGGATTTACAGCTCCGGGGACCCTCGGTGGCCCACAGGAGCAGCCACTCAGCACTTCTGAAATCTGTTTCCAGGTCTGTTCCTTGTGTTGCTCAATTCTGCCCCACTCTCAGCAAACTCCCTCGCGCTGGGATTTGAATCTGGATAAACCTCAGCCAAAAAGAGAAGCCTCAAATGTTTCACCCAAATCTGTTCAGGGATCCCAGAGGTCATTACAAAAGTGAGTAAATATTAACACGCTCCCTTTCAAGGCAGCGTGTACAGTCAGTGTGTCAGACCTGGGAAACTTCCCTTTCTCCAGCATTGAAGCTGGTGTGGACAGGCTGGAGCAGAGAGGAGGTGGAAGCACAAGTTTGGGTCACCCTGTGGTCCTGCAGAGCTCCCCAGGCACTCAACCAGGGCTGGAGTCTGGGACAGACTTCAAAATGTGCATTGAGGGCCCACAGAGTCCAGCCACAGGTGAATAACAGAAATACAAACGGTTTGCCTCCCATCAAACCAAATTAATCAGATTTACAACATTTTAACCCTGATAGTCCCTAACACCAAGCCTCTGGCGGGGAAGTCAGCACCCACACGTGTTTGCCATGGCAGCACAGGGAAAGCTCCTGTTTTGCAGCCTCAGAGCTCCCCTCCAAGAGCTCTGCCATTCTCCTCATGCTCCCCAGTGCCACGTGAACCTTTGAGGGATGGATCCAGGCTCGGCACTTCCTGCAGCTCTTTTCTGTGTGCCGGGGCCTGTCCTCCGTGCACGAGGGGTTTTTGCTGTGTTCATTTTCCAGAAAGGAGCTAAAGGCAATCAGCCTGTTCCTTGGAAAAGGGCAGGAGGTGTCTCTGCAGGCAGCCAGCAGTGACCCGAGCTCGGGAGGATGGAAAGGAGGACAATGACACTTCTGTGCTGCTCGTCACCCGACCAGAAACAAACTGGCATTCACCTCACCCCTACGTGGGACAAACACAAATGCCAGGGCACGGAAATGGTGAGGGCTGTTTACAGTGGAAATGTCAGAGTATCTCAGCCCTGCTGGATACACAAAGGGCTGCTGCTTCCACCCCAGCACAAACGAAACCCTGCACAAGGGGTTCTGCTGCTTCTCACCCTGCACCACACACGGTCCATCAGCAAACCCTGCTCCTCAGCCTCATTAAACTTTCCTAGAATGATAAATCTGCCTCTAAGAAAAGCCGCTGAGAAGGTTTCAGGCTGGGGGAGAAGGATTTTGACAGCCCTGTGCTCAGATAAGCAACCTGTGCTGGATCCTCACTAGAACATCTCCTGAGAACCCTCACAGTAGTTATTATATAAGAAATAGTTTAATATGAGATTAAGTTCCTGCATCCTTTGTAGTCCACAGACAAAGTACGAGGCAGGCAAGGAAACGGAGGAGCTTTATAATGTCTCATGGTCACACACATGACTGCTATTGCTGCTCAGCTCTTAACTTGCACAACACAAACCTGAAGTCAGAATTCCCCGTGCACCCAATTCTTCCGTGAACTTCTCAATGCAAGGAATGCAGGACTGGGCACCGTCACGCAGGGTCAGTGTCCTTCCCCTGCTCTCTGCTTGCTGGGGACCCCTGGAAAGGCCCAGACTGAAACCTGCTGCTGCACTGAAGCAGATCCTGTTGCTCATAAAAACAGGCTGCACACACTGCTTTGTTTTTGTAGGGTTGCTAGGGAGCACTGTTACTATTATTGATTTCTGTAAGGCCTCTGAACCACTTATCAAAACAAGTTATTCCACACGCACCACAAGGAACGAAGCCTGGTTCCCTACAGCTCTGTGCCCTCCATCCCTGAACTTTAATTCCCAGTGCAGTGGCCTCTCCCTCTCCCCAAAGCCAGGATCTCCCTCCCACATCTCTCTTGTGCTTGGCAGAGCGAGAGGGAGCAGGAGCAAGAGCTGGGTCACCACTCCAAACTTGTTTATTGGCTGGCTGGGAGCTACGAACAGTGGCTGATTGCTAAATTTGGCCTATTTCACTCTCGCTAGGGGATTCATACTGGACTTGCTCTGCTATCCAGTCATCAGTTTGCAGAAAATTTGTAAGAACTCGTTCTCTCTGCGGTTTGATGAATTTAGCTGAAAATTGGCCGAAAGCTTTTTCAGAGAGGAAAAGGGGGCAGTGGATGGGCAGGAAGTCAAGCTGCACAGGCTGGAAGCACACACAGTAAGGAACTACCTCAATACACAGGGAAAAAACCAGAACACCTCATTAAGTCCCAGATAGTCAGGATCGTATTCGTAGCTGCCTCTGATAATGATTCTTCTGACACAGACTATTTACTGAACACACCTCTGGATCTGGCAGTTGTGGCTGTCAGAACACCGATGTGATGAATATTCACACATCAGGATGTTGCAATTTTAATGACACAGATACCATTAAAACACCAGGGTCCAGAGGGCAAAAGCAAATGGAAAAGACCCGAGAAACCCAAGCCCTGAAGCTGGCCACTCGTTAATGGCAGCTTTGCACCTTTTCTACCAGACAGCAGACATAAGTAGCCTTCACTTTCTCAATTTTTTTCCATTAAAGGACCTTTTTTGGGGAAATTTCTCATGGTTGCTAGCAAACATTGAGCTGCACCAGCCTTAGCAACACAGGGAGAGCGTAGGTGTGAGGCACCTGTGAACAGACTGCAACTGTGTCTTGGTGTGAGCGTGTGTTTGTGTGTGTCCTGACAAGGATTTCTGCGCAGGGATGGTGCACGGGGCTGCGCAGGAGCTGCCTCTCTGGCCACCTTTGCAACATAACGTGTGAGTAAATGTGGAAGGAAGGCAGCACTCCCAGGAGGAGGCAGGGCTGTGGAAACACACATCACGTCTCACACGCTGCTGGAGGTGGGCAGGCACCTCTGGACATTATTTGTTCAGGCAAGGCCACCCAGAGCCAGGTGTCCAAGACCATGTCCAGACAGCTCTTCAGTATCTCCAAGGATGGAGAAAGAGTCTTCAAACTCCTTGGGCAACTCGTGCCAGTGCTTTACAATGTTCAGACAAATGCTTTTGTGTTTTATTGGGAGTCCGCTCCCTCTTCTCCTGCCACTGGGCACCACAGCAAAGAGCCTGGCTCTGAATTCTTTACACCCTCCCTTCAGTTATTGGCACACAATGGAATGGAATCATTCAGGTTGGAAGAGCCCTCCCAGCCCACCGAGTCCAAGCTGTGCCCGATCCCCACCTTGTCCCCAGCCCAGAGCTCTGAGTGCCACCTCCAGCCCTTCCTTGGACACCTCCAGGGATGGGCACTCCAAACCTCCCTGGGCAGCCCTTTCCAAGGCCTGACCACCCTTTCCATGGGGAAATTCCTGCTGATGTCCACCCTGAGCCTCCCCTGGCCCAGCCTGAGGCCGTTCCCTCTCCTCCTGTCCCTGTTCCCTGCGAGCAGAGCCCGACCCCCCCGGCTGCCCCCTCCTGTCAGGGAGTTGTGCAGAGCCACAAGGTCCCCCTGAGCCTCCTTTTCTCCAGGCTGAGCCCCTTTCCCAGCTCCCTCATTGATGAGATCCCCTCTGAGCCTCCTTTTTCCACTCAGAACAGCCCCAGCTCTCAGCTTCTCCTCACAGGAGGGATGCTCCAGTGCTTTAATCATTTTTGTGGCCTTTCACTGCACTCCCTCCAGTAGCTCCACATCTCCCTGGTTCTGGGGAGCCCAGGACTGAACACAATACTCCAGACATGCTTAGGAGCACAATCCAGAGTTCCTAAGAATTGTCAAGGGGGACAGCACCACCAGCAGAGTGACAGGAATTTGGTTTTGTGAATATGTTTTTCCTAAATCTGGAGACTCCCTTCTCCTTGCCTTCCTGCTCTGATGTGACTCTGGGACAAAGAGCCTCAGGTGAGGAAGAAGTTGACGAGGAAAAGGAACCAGACCTGGAAATGCCCTGACCCTACAGAACAGGGCTGTGCACCATTCCCAGGCTCTCCAGGCAGGACTGAGGCAAGCAAGGACAAAGCAACAGCTCCTAGATCAGTATCTCAAAGAGGTCTTCAAACATTCCTACTCATCAACAACGAGAAGAGTTTCATCTCGTGTGAACAGCTCACTCCCCAGAGTCCCACCACATTCAGCAGGAATCTGTTTATACTGAAGAAGGCTTTTTATTGACTCTTTTCTCTCAAATAATTGATAAGCTCCTCCTGCCGCCCCACTTTGATCAGCCTCAACCCCAGTTGTGCCCAAGGTCTGGTCTAGTTCCAGCCCATCTCATTATCTCGAGCACCAGGAGCAGGTGGTGTTTACAGGACTTGGATTTCTGCACAAAGAACACAAATCTGGAGGCCACACTGGGAAACAAAACTCATTCGAGACAAACACAGCTGAATTTCATTATACATTCCTTTGCTGTATTCCCATCCCATTTCTTTTTCCTTCTGCTTTCCCTTTCTTTCTCTCCTTCCTCATTGTCTTTTCCCCTCTGAAGGATGGAGTCAGCATCCACTGAAATCAGGGAGGAAAATTCCACAGCCTTCAGGCCTTCGGAACCTTTCAAACCTTCTGCCCTCTCCTCCCTGGGCAGAAAAATCACCTCAGTGAGTTTCAGCTTTGGAGAGATCATTAAACCAGAGAACAAAATGAAGGCCATGAGAGATTCTAGACCTGTCTCCCTGATCCAGTTCAGACTTTTTTTCCCAGGGCTAAAAGTGAGGATTGTGTTATGCCAGGATGGCTCCAGGGAGTTGTGGAGAGCGAGAAGATCCCCCCCTGAGCCCCCTTTTCTCCAGGCTGAGCCCCTCATAGCCCTGACTCGTAATTCCGACTTCATTCCTAATTTCAGGGTATGAAGCTCCCCCTTTCACAGATGTTTGTGTCCCACCACACCCCACCCAGACCCAAACCCTGAACTCAACCCCAGTTCTGCTTCCCAGTTGCTGCCAGGGTCTGCCAAGCTTTCCATTCAGCCGTGCTCAGCTTGAAGCTGGGCTCTGTGCTAAGCACTATGGGAAGCTGCAATGGAACAAAATGGACTACAAGGTTGTCGGACTTATTTTTCACTCCTTACATTAACTAATTAGCTTTCTTCCTCATTAAAGTCCCTTCAAGCATATCAATTACCCAGCTCTGATGGCAAGGACGCTCCAATAGCCCTCGGTGCAATCAGATGAGTTGGAATTCAGCACAGCAGACCAACAGGGTGGAGGATTGGGTTACCCGTGTGTCAGCAAAAGGGCATTATTCTCCTGACCTCCCTTTTGCAACAGGAGCTCAATGGTGGCCGGGAGAGGGCAGAGGAAATGCCAGCAAAACAGCACAATAAGCATCTCCCAAGGAGCTGCAAGGGGAAACCAGGGCTGTGACAAAAGGCCAGAGAAATGTTGAAGCGTTGGTCTAAAATTAGGACAGCCTAAAACTTGGCCTCGGTCTTCTTTTGTTTCTATCTGATGGGAGCGGCTTTGCAATTCGTGGCTTGGTTAGAACAGTTCCACCTCTCCCCTCCAGGAAAATGGTGAAGAAAAGGGATCTGCCTGGGCTGTGCCCCTGCTCTCAGCACCTCGTGGCCCTGCACTCACCCGCACCGAACGTGTTTATCCAGCAGCTCAGCACAGCAGGTTTCCAGAGGAAAATTTCGGATCGGTTTGTTTCCCCAAGCCGGTTTGTCACAGCAACATCTCATTTACGCCCTGCTGCTTTACCTGGTCCTTGGCATTGTCCTGCACCTGAGCTGGCCGGTCCCCATCTGCCAGAGGCTGTCACAGCCCTGCTGCCCTCGAATGCAAACGCTCCCGTGGGCACCAACAAAACCCAGGCAGCAGCTCTGACACCGAACCCGCTCCTCCCAAACCCCCACGTTCAGCTGGGCACGGGGACGAGGCTGCGCTGCTCCGCGCAGCTGAATACTTAAAAGCACCCGGACAATAAGAATGCATTAAACTTTTATCTCCAGCGCTGCAGCTACAATAAGCAATCAAAGAAATTGCCGCTCTCCCAGGGCTCCCGATTGCCTAAAGGAAACCAACTTTTGTCTGGGTGTGTGGATGTGTGTGTGTGTGTGAAGAAAGATGGATAAAAGGATCTCAAACAGCAGCTGCAGTGTTTGGCTACTTTGCATTAGGCAAATGATGAGCACTGAGCGCAGCACAAAGCTCGGGCAAAGGCAGTTTTATGCTCTCACACACAGGGAAGAAGAAATAAGATATTTTTCACTCCAAAGATTTCATGATCAAGCCCAGTTTTTGGCCTGTTTTGGGTTGGTTTTTTTTTTTCCCCCTCAAATGTGAGCTTTATAGGAGATGATTACCAGCCTAAAATTCCTTTCAGAGCCACACTGTGAAAAAACCCTTTGCACAAGGCTGTCTTTTCCATGATGCAAATTTTGGGAGCCTGGATGTCACCACGGGCAGGTGTAACTCACCTTTCCATGAGTGGCAGCAATAGCAGGATTATCAAATCACATTATACTTTCTAAAACTACAACAAACTGATTGAAAAGCTCTCATAAGAATTACACACGTTCCTTTTCACTTTACTCTCTGGCCATTTAATGATGTAGAAATTTCATTTCTCATGAAATATCCACAAACTGGCCACTTTCCTCATGAAATATGCATGAATTATAGAATTCCTTATGCTCCTGAGAAAATAAACCACTTTAATTTGAGAAAATTCTCTATTTTATAATGTCAGAATGCTTTCTATTCCTTTTTTGACTCACAACCAGGGTGATTTCAGAAAAGATGGTGCTTGGCATGAACCAGCCTTTTCTCAAGAAGGGAAAATTTGTTAAAAAATAAAAATAAATAAAAAAACCAAAATTTAAAAAAAAAAAAAAACAAACAACAAGAGCTGATACAGATAATTTCAAAACAAATCTTTGCTTTTCAAACATTGTCTTCTTGTTTATTTTCCCACAATCCATTAATGGGCAAAATTCCCTGGTAAGAAATCATGGTATTGAAATAACTTTCTGTTTTCAATCCACTTTGTTTCTTGGTTTCCCGTTTCTCTGGGGATGTTTTTTTCTCTGTCCTGCAGATAAAACCGTGTGAGTAGGAACGAGGTATTTGCTCCAGGAACTGTAGCACCGATTTCCTCCATTTGATTTTAATACAGCTCTAGGGAAAAAAATAAAATTCCCCCATGTGCACGATTGTCTCACTTACAACAGCACCTCTCAGCAAAGGATCTGCACGAGCTCTACCAAGGAGAAGTGTGACGATTTACAGTCTGTCTGTTAAAAATACACTTTACAGCGTATTAAAAATAACCTTTTTGAGAAGTCCTTGATGTTCAGAGCATGGCTGGATGGAGCTCTGAGCACCCTGGGATAGTGGAAGGTGTCCCTACCCATGGCAGGGGGTGGGACTGGATGATTTTTAAGGTCCCTTCCACCCAAACCATTCCACATGAAATAACTTTTTTGCCTTTAGAGCCTTAAACATTTCCAGCTCTGCCGATATCTCCCCCAGTTTGGGATTTCTGCAGCAGCTTGGGCTGTTTCACACACCTTTCCTTTTCATTTTTTCATGGCTTTCCACTTCCAGAAAGACATCAAACTAACGTCCTCTCACCCCATCCCCAAAATATCAGGGGGATATTTTAAAATCAGAGGTAAAGAAACATTTCTATGTGCAAATAGCTGTGTGAAAAAGGAGAGTGTCTCCTTCTCAGGACGGGAAGGGATGAGGAGGGAAGGACAAACAAGGCTCAGGAAGGAGATTTCAGGAAGAAATGTGCTTTTTTTTCCCTGAGAATAAGCAGCATCTTCCTGAGAGCCATCATTTTGATTCACTGTTTCACGTGTAAATAATTTACCAGGCTGAAAGGTCAAGAGCTGCAGGTCCTTAGAGAAGGGGAGAAAAGTGCAAGCTGTAAATAAGGGACGAGTAACTTATGTGGAGCATAAAACACGTTATGGGCAACACGTAGATCCACAAATGCACAAACAGGGAAATCCCAGCTCCACAACCACCACACAGAAGCAGAAATAACATCTACCCAGTGCTGCATCCCCTTGAACTTGAGTGGAGAGCAGGAAGAACACCGAATACGATCTTTTGGGATGGAAATTACACTTTTAAATTGGCTCCATGACGGCCAGATGCGCTGCTGATGGATGCATGAAACAGAGGGGCAAAAGAAATTAATTTCCAGCCTCCTTGTTTTCATCTTTTCATCCTCTGGTGTCAGGGAAATTGCTCCCCTGCTCCTGGATGTGACAGTGCAGTCCTTGCCTCTCCCCAGAAGGTGAAGGAACAGCTGCTTTCCTCTCTGACACCAGTGGATTTCCAATCAGCTGTCAGGCAGCATTAGATCCCTGAATGCTTCCAGAAACTCCAAATGCGGGGCTGCACTGCCCAGTTTGAGGCAGAAAAGATCAAATCTGCACAGGCTCAAAACTATATCGAATTCCCGGGAAGAAATGCTGGAAAGACAAGCAGCAGAAACGAGCAAAGGGACCACCGAGGACCACAGGGTTATCCTGGCACAGACGTTCAGGTGGAAAGATCAGGAATGAGCAGCACTTTGTCCCACACACACCACTCCTCCCCGTGGTTTTTACAGCAGTGCTGCCCTCGCTAGTGAAACTTGTGCTATGGAAAATTTCTCAGGCTCGGGCGAGAAGAGTAAATAGCGGGCTTGGAGAAGTGGGATTTCATCCAGCAGTTTGCACAGGCAGCCCAGGTTTTTGGGTTCACTCCCACCTCTGACACCGCATTCCAGAGCAATCACAAGCTCTTCACTTCCCCAGCAAAAAGCCTGCATTTCCCTGCCTAGGGGGGCAGGTATTGACTCCATCAGCTCAATGGGCATTTTTCATAAACATTTATAAAACATGTGAAAACTTCAAATGCAAGGCAACTCTTCCAGGGGATAATATTACACAGATACACTCCAAGGCTTCATTGGATGATCTAGTATGGAAAATTACCCCTTCTGCATATATGGCAATAATGTTTATATTATTTTTGCCACATGCTTTCGGCCTTTCATAATAATGGAAACAATGATAGAAGAATGAACAACTGACATTTCTGTTTGAGGACACAGCATGCATCTCCTCTGAAAGGCTCTGCAGCAGCTTTGCAAATGTATTTTCCTTTGGTACTTGCAGATACTTTGAGCTCCAAATTGTTTCAGTTACAAGACAGAACCCACCAAAAAAACAGAGAATAAAACCTCATCCTGTGGAGGTGGGCATGTTGAACACAAATTCTGTTTACTTACATCTCTGTTATAACACCAGCCACTTCTATATGATGCATATGCATGCACACGCTCACATATATATATATTTACATATAAAACAAACCAATGTGTAAATTTCAGTGCAGTATTTCAGAAATAGAGTGATTCAGAAAGCGTGTGGTATATACAGCATATGCTCCACGGAAAATATGTTGCCCAGCACAAACGGCAAACATGCAGGGAACAGACATTTTCTTCCAGGGCTGGAAGGTTGGCAGGCTGGGTGCACGGTGCACATTCTTTGGGAGAGAATTACGGGCTGGGGAACATTCCTGCAGCTTCCCAGCTCTTTCAATAATGTGCCACCTGCATAGCCAAGCTGTTCGTTCTGTAAATCTCCAGGATCTCAAAACTCTGGCGCTTCCAGAGAAATCTCCCGGCAGCGCTGACCCCGAGCCACGCACACCCCCAGGGAACACGGCTTTAACTCCTTCAAAGCCTGGGGCAAAGATTAAACACGACTTTGGGACTGCTGACACCAAAAGGATCAAACCCAAGCACACATTTCCTCTGCTTCAGCAGGTCCTGCTCTCTCCTGACCAGCACAGTGCACAGGACCAGGTTGTGTTCCTGAGCTCAGCTCCAAACAGGCTCCCCAGGGAACGGGCACAGCCCCGAGGCTGCCAGAGCTCCAGGACAGTTTGGGCAATGCTCTCAGGGTGGGATTGTTGGGGTGTCCGTGCAGGGCCAGGAGTTTCACTGGCTGATCCCTATGGGTCCCTTCCAACCCAGAATATTCTGTGTGAATATTCCAGCTGAGCTTCTGCAAAACAATGCAAACCTACAAAAGGTAGGCAAAGGTGGCCCAAAGCCAGCAGGCACAGCTGGAACGCTCCTAAAGGACAGGAGCGAATTCAGCTGCACTGCCACCACTGCTGGATTCACCTTGGTTTGGATCAGCTCGTTCCAAACCTCACGTTTTTACAGTTCCCGTGCCCAGAGGCAGCAGGGCAGGATCTGGGTTGCAAACACACCTGGGAAAAAGCTCCCCTGCCGAGGACAGCAAAGCAGATTTGGGTCTGTGCTGCTGGAGGTGCCAGCACAGGGAGGAAGGGAAGCAGCTTCCTCAGCTCCTGCCTGGGAGCAGCTGGGTTTTGCCTCTGCGAGGGTGCCCATGGTAATTCCATCTGCATTCCAGCACTGGCAGTGCCTGGCCACAGCCACCTATCCCAGGTTTCTCCATCTTAATCACTGGCAGGGCCAAAGCTGAGAGAAATTGGACTCAGTGAGTGGCTTCTCATTTTGTGGCGGAGGTTGCCAGGGCAAGGAAGAGCAAACTGCCAACTATGTCTCTTCTGAACAGTTTGTCTTTCAACAGGGATGTGGAAAACCTCGAGAGAGGGAACAAACCTTCTCCTCTTCCCAGCCACAGTGATCACCCCCACTGCAAATCACAGAATCTCAGGATCACCGAGGCTGGAAAAGCCCTCCCAGACCATCGAGTCCAAGCTGTGCCCAATCCCCACCTTGTCCCCAGCCCAGAGCACGGAGTGCCATGTCCTTGGACACCTCCAGGGATGGAAACTCCAAACCCTCCTGGGCAGCCCCTTCCAGGGCCTGACCACCCTTTCCAGGAAGAAATCCTCATGATCAGGGGTGTTGGATCTCAACAAGCAACAACACAGGGTTCACAGGATGCTCTGCAATGTTGGCTTTTCCTGCCTCTCCAGCAGCTGCCCTGCTCCCTCCCGAGCACTGGAGATGGGCAGGATCACGCCAGGCCTGGTGCCAGGCCAAACACAGAGGTGCAAATCTGGTCCCCGCTGCTGAGGAAGGAACAAACCCCATCTCCACAGAGGATTAACACAGAACTCGCCCTGCAGCGGGAATTGATTTATATAAACCCAATGAAAATGAGAAGCTGGGGAAACAGGGACCCAAACGAGCGTGAGCACTGAGGGAAGCACAGGCAGGACTCCACTGCTGCGTATTCCACATGGGAATACACAGCCTGCCAGCTCCACACCCCTTCCAGGACCTGCCAGCTCCACACCTCTTCCAGGGCCTTCTGGCTCATGCAGGATGACAATGTGAGTTTTCAGTGAGAGCTTTAAGGAGCAGAAATGAGCACCCATGAAAAGAGATTTCATTCACACCACTTTTTGGGAACAACTTGGTTTCGACAGCCAATTGCAACAACCGTGAACTCTTTGCAGGCAGCTGTAGCAGAGGGTGGCTTTTCCCCTATGATATCAGAATTTCCATGGAAAAAGGTGCTGGTTTAAAGCTCTTGTGATTGTGGTGACAGGCAGGGGTGAGGAAAGGGGGCTGAGAAAGGAGGAAATGTGCAAGGCAGTGGTGACAAACACGGACAAAAAAAGGACTGACTTCTGGCTCTGATCATCTGTGACAGAAAGTGTGACTGGAATTCAGCTTTTCCACAAATTGAAATTACAATTAAAGACCCACATCTCCCTGGTCAGCCAAAGGAATGAGGTGCAGGGGGACTGTAATACAGGAAAATAAGATTAAAAATCTTTGGTTGCCATTTTGATCCAAGTAACTTTCTACACCAATTTTTTTTTCCCATTTATTTCACCTGAAATAATCTTTCTCCCTAAGCTTTACAAGTTTGCTTCCCCTCAGCCTAAGCATTTACCCTACCATGAGAACTGCATCTCCAAAGGAACAGCAAACAGGTAAAAATTCCTGTAAAGACTCCTTTCTTTGAGTCTTCTACTGACCTGAACTGTGCAAACTGCCTGGAGCTTTCCTTGAGGCCATGGATATAGGGAGAGTTCACAGATCTCATAAATTTTGTACTCGAGATGTGATTCAAGGAGAGGCTCACAGCTCTGCTCCCTGGGGGCCAGGCTGCTTTATCTAAGACACCGCAGTTTAATGCTCTCGCTGTGTGCTGTGATGTCGGGCAAAAACACACAGATAAAACAGATTAAACGCTCTGTTTTTCTCTTTCCCCCCTGCTACAGATCTCGAAACTGTTAAACACTGCTTGACCTCGACCCCACAGCTTGCAAGAGAACCCGTGAACCCTCATTATCTCATAACTACCTGGTTTGCCCCCTCTGTTCTGCCTTGAAACATCGATTGTGCCACCGTGAGAAACAGGTCACTGCGTCCGCCCACAGGAAAAGGCAGAGACCTCACACGGGGACTTGGAGAGGTGCTCTGCTCCTGCAGCAGGATCAGCACCAGTGACAAGGCAGTTCCAGACCAGCTGGGAGCACCCCGGCTACGAGAGGTCGCGCTGAGGCTTTTCCATGGATGCTCACAGTCTCTTCCAGTAATTTGTTAATTGGGAGGGATTTTCACTCGGGGCAGTCCCCAGTAAACCCTGGGCTGGATTCTGTGCTGCTGAAGGGTTGGTTTTGCCTTTGAGGTCGCTGCCTCTCAGCCCTTCCGCGGGAAGGAGCCATCCCAGGACCGCAGGAAAATCCCGCAAAAAGAAAAAATAAATATCCGCCTCCTCCATCGCTCCCTCGCTGCTGCGAGAGTCCCAAGAGAGGGACCACCCCTCCGCCTTCCGCTGCTGGTTCCATAATGAGGCTAAAATCCATGAATTACGTCCCTGCCGGGGGTGGCAGCGGAGGAGCGATCGGGAGGCGCCGGGATGGGGACCGGGATGGGGACCGGGATGGGGACCGCGGCCGCCGGGTGCCACCTGCCGGGACCGCCGCGCTGCTGCCCCCGCTCCCGAACCGGCAACGCGGCCACGGCTGCCGGGCCCTGCTCCTGTCCCTGTCCCCGAGCAGCAACCGCCCGCTGGGACCCGTGACAGCACCCAGGGAGGGGCTGGAGCTGGGCCAGGGGAGGCTTAGGCTGGAGATCAGGAAAGGTTCTTCCCCCAGAGGGTGCTGGGCACTGCCCAGGCTCCCCAGGGAACGGGCACGGCCCCGAGGCTGCCAGAGCTCCAGGAGCGTTCGGACAGCGCTGCCAGGGATGCCCAGGGTGGGGTTGTTGGGGGGTCTGTGCAGGGACAGGAGCTGGACTGGATGATCCCTTCCAACTCGGGATATTCTGTGATTCTCTGATTCCCCTGCCCACGGGAGAAACCAGAGCCATGTGCCCTAAAAACTAACACCCGCGCATCCCTGTGGGTCTCGCCGGAGCGGGGCACTTCCACAGTCCCAGCAACGCCTTCCTGCCGGGGTTATCGCCCCGTGCAAGGGCAGCGCTGCCCCGGCGCGACGCTCGGTGAGTGTCACACGGGGTGGGGACAGAGGGCTGCGGGCTGCTGTCCGCCAGGAATGCGGCTCCGGGGATACTTCTGAGTGCCGGGATGAGCCGTGGGGGTTTCATTGCCGACCCCGAGAGAGCCAGCACTGAGCAGTGACAGTGACCAGGCGGAGGGACAGATGGTGCTGCAGCAGGAGCTGGTGTGTCCCCAAAGCGCGGCTGTCACAGGAGCTGTCGGGGTCTGTACGCGCTGCCATTTGTCTCTCTCCTCCCCTCAAAGCGCCCCTGTGAGGGTGGGGAGGCCCTGGCACAGGGTGCCCAGAGAAGCTGTGGCTGCCCCTGGATCCCTGGCAGTGCCCAAGGCCAGGCTGGACAGGGCTTGGAGCAGCCTGGGACAGTGGAAGGTGACCCTGCCCAGGGCGCTGGGTGGTCTTTAGGGTCCCTCAGCTATTCTGGGATTCTGTGATTACACTCCTGCGCTGCTTGTCCTCCTGAATTAGGATGGGAATATCCTAATGAGCTAATTATTGCGTACAACATCGCTAGGGAGGAAGCAAACCCGACGTGCAGGATTGGTGCAGCTCCCAGGTGCCGCCAGGGTCAGCGATGGGCTCAGCACACACAGCCCTTGCTCGGGGCAGTCCCGTCAGTCTGTGTGGGACCGTCAGAAATACAGGACGATCCCACACAAATTGACATTTTTTGGCAATTTACGTTATCTCAGCGCTCACTACGGCACAGAAGAACACATGGAAGTCACAGCCCCGCTGTTATCGTGGGAGGGGGATCCCTGAGCATCCAGCCGCACATCTGGAGCATCCGTGCCATGCTGAGGAACACCCGGGCCCTCTGCCCGGCTGGCCCCGCTCCGGGGGGACACGGGGAGCCCTGCGACCGCCCCGGCCGGGCGATCCCAGCAGCGCCATCCCCGCCGCCGGGGGATGCGGGGAGGGTCCTCAGTGTCCCGCGAACTACAACTCCCAAGATGCACCGCAACAACAACGCGCCCGCCTTTCCGCTGCCTTGCGGGGCCGCGCCACGGTGCACGCTGGGGTTTGTAGTTCTCCGCTTTAACTCAGCGTATGGACTCTCTCCTGAGGAGAACTCGCCTCCCCGTGGTGCAGCGCGACGCGGTGACACAGTCGGCGCGCGCCAGCGGCGGCGCGGAGGCCGCGGGCGATGTCGGAGACGACCCCGCCTCGCTGCCGCCCGGGGACCCGCAGCTCATCGCCATCATCGTGGAGCAGCTCAAGAGCCGCGGCCTCTTCGACGGCTTCCGCCGCGACTGCCTGGCCGACGTGGACACCAAGGTACCGGGGCCGGGCACCGAGCCCAGGCGCTCCCCGCTCCCCGCCGCGTTCCGCAGCTGTGGGGCTGCTCCCGGGAGATGCTTGGAGCCACATCCGCACCCCGGGCACGAACGGGCAGAGAACGGGCTCAGCCTTTGCTGTCCCAGCCCAGGCTTTACCGGGAAAGCAGCTTCCCCTAAGAACAGCGCTGCTCTTAACTTGTATTTCAAAAATTCCCATGTTCTCAAGCGTCCCTGTATTCTCAAACCAAACCTTTCGCCTTTGCTTCTTGAGTAGGTGTTCTCAGACTTGTTTAACATTAATTTTTTTCTCAGCCACAACAAACTCCTCATCATGTGTCGCCAGTATTGGAGCTGGGCTGCTAGTGTCAGCCTGGGCTGTTGGCAGCGACTCTGTCGAAATTCAGCGCTTCTTGTTGAATTTTGCTTTCCCACAAGAGCCCTGTCCTGGGATGTGCCGTCCTCAGCCAGGGCCAGCACCTGGCCCTAAACCGTTCCCAAAGCTCTTGTGTCACCTGCAGGGAGCAGCTCTGGCAGTGCTGCCCGAGACAGACACCACAACACATCAAACTCGGAAATATCCCTGTTTCCCTCCTGTCCTTCCCTTGCATCCAGGATGTGGATGGTCCTGGCTATTTATATGGATTTGTTAGTTACATTCCTGTTCAGTGGAATTACATGTCCTCTGAGAAAACTCAGATCATTATAATTATCCTTAAAATTACAATTTTGTATTTTTATTCTTATCTTCTCTGCCAGTGCCACAGAAGCGAATAATTCAAGTTCTTGCTTAGTGACAGTATTGCTCAGCCAGTTTCCTAGGAATCCTGGGGTGGAGGGTTTCCAGACAACAAGAACTCTGCTTAAACAACCCCAGTCTGCACAGTTTGCATTTCACTGCAATTTCAGCCCCAATCTATCCGGCTGTTTGAATTATTACAACGACACACTGAGTGTTCTGTGCAATTTCCAGTTCTGTTCTCGGGGAAAACAGGATTATCTTTGTTCAGAGAGTGAAAGGAGGGAAGCACAGACAGCAGAGCAGTCTGTGTGTGACAATAGCTGCACTGTGAAGGGCTCTGGCAGGGGGGTGTTTGGAGGTATTTGAGCTGCTGAGCTGCATTTATTTGTATTTTTTCTAGCCAGCCTATCAGAACCTGAGGCAGAAAGTCGACAACTTTGTCTCGACCCACCTGGACAAGCAGGAGTGGAACCCAGCCATGAACAAGAACCAGTTACGGAATGGGCTGAGGCAGAGTGTGATCCAGTAAGTGAGCAGCAGCCTGCACAATAAATCATATTTGATAAGCCATAAATCACCTCATAAAGGCGAGGGAGAATTGGCAGAATTAAGTTTTTCACTCTCTGTTGTCCTCCCTGAGTCTTGTTGTAAGAGTGGGTGCAGTCTGAACCCTCCCAAAAATGCACATTATTGCTCTGCCTGAAATGGGTATTTTTGAGTGGTGAAATATTTCTATTTGCTGTCCAAATTATTGCTGCAAAAACGCCGTGCTTGATGTACTGAGCTGGATGACCTTGATCTTAACTTTCAGGAAAGAGAGGAGCCTTTAAAGAGTCTTTAAAGAAAAGGTCCTGAGGATGCCACAGGTTTGAGTGTAGACTCCAACCCCTGCCAGCAGCAATCTCTGAGCTCCTGCAGCACAGGACAGTTCCTGTCCAGCTGTTTTGGACACTGCACTGGGGACCACCAGGATGAGCAGAGGGATGGAGCAGCTCTGCTGGGAGGAAAGGCTGGGAGAGCTGGGATTGTTCACCTGGAGAGGAGAAGCTTTGGGGTGAGCTCACTGTGGCCTTCCAGTGCCTGAAGGAGCTGCAGGAAAGATGGAGAGAGACAAGTGACAAGGGATGGAGTGACAGGACAAGGGGGAATGGCTTCCCACTGACAGAGAGCAGGTTTAGATTGGGTATTGAGAATAAAACCTTCCCTGGGAGGGTGGGGAGGCCCTGGCACAGGGTGCCCAGAGAAGCTGTGGCTGCCCCTGGATCCCTGGCAGTGCCCAAGGCCAGGTTGGACGGGGCTTGGAGCAGCCTGGGACAGTGGAAGGTGTCCCTGCCCATGGCAGGGGTGGAACTGGATGAGCTTTGAGGTCCCTTCCAACCAAACCATTCTGTGACTCTGTGACAGCTTCAGCTGCTTCCCAGAGCTGCAGAATTTTAATCAGGGAGAGGAGCAAAATGTTGTAGTGTAAAGAACAGCCCCAGCCCTGGGGAGTTTGAAGAGTCCCTGTCACTCCTGGAGCAGCAGGGCTGAGCCCTGGGGGTGTCCAGGTGTGTGTCCTGGCCACCCAGGGTGCTGTTACCTGGAGGGGACACGAGGTGCCCTGTCCCTGCATCCTTCACAGCCTCATTATCCTGGGGCTGCTTCTCCCAGTGCCACGAACATTTCCATTTCCTGTCCCTGCTCCCTTGCAGACATGACTTAACCCTCCCAGACAGCCTGTGCCCCACAGTCCAGGAGCCTGACACAGCCCCTGAAGTCATCAGCCACTTCAGTTCCTGGTGCTCAGTCCAGAACCTCTGCTGTGTGCTCAGTGTCTTGTTTTTATAACTCATACCCATCTGTCTAGACTGCTGCAAGGAGCAAGTGACAGTCCTGTTCTTAGGGGGGCAGGGCTCTTCTCCCCCACTCTGCCAAAAAAAAGCCTGTGCTCTCACCTGCCCTCCTCTTCAGAACAACTTATTTCTCTTTTTGTGCCAAAATGTATTTGTGCCAAAACGTGTTTGTTTGCTTTCATGTTGACCTGGTTTCCACAGGAGCCCTGTTAAAAGTGGCTCTTGGCCAAGGTGTCATTTAAGTACCTGGGAGAGCAGATGTGAGTTGTTAATTCTGTAGGGAGCAGGGAGAGAAATAGGTGAGTGAAACAAGTCCCTGTTAAGGATCTCCTGAGTAGGCTGCAGTTCTCACCATGTTAATGCTAATTGCAGTTGACAGGAGGGCTCTGGAGAGTTGCTGGAGGAGATTGGGGAGAAGTTTTTCAGAGGAGCTGAATGACTTCTTTGTCTTTGTTCAAGGTCAGGAATGCTGGAAGCTGGAGTGGACAGAATTATTTCTCAGGTGGTGGATCCAAAACTAAACCACATCTTCAGGCCCCAGATAGAGAGGGCGATTCATGAATTTTTGGCTGCACAAAAGAAAGAGGAAAATGTGCCAGCACCTCCTCCAGAGCCTGAGAATAAGGATCCTCCTGCTCCATCTCAGGATGCCTCCTAAAGGTCTGGTATCTCTGCACTTACTGCTGATATTCCTGGTGCCTCATCTCTGTATTTGTCCAGTGCAAGATAGAGGAGGGCTTGGCAGGGGGGACACTTTGATCATGTTGTCGTTGTCACACGGCCCTCTGCCACTCCAGTGGCTGCTAAAAATAACTGGGACTAAGACACAGGGATGATGTAAATCAGCTATCAAGGAGCAGTGTGCACTCTGCCAGGGCTGGGTTTGGATCAGCCCAAAAGGCCTTTTATTCCAGTGAAGCACATCCAGAAAAAAAAGAAAAAGCATGTCCAGCAGCATTGACATGGAAGTGGCTGGATTGCCTTCAGAACTGTATCAAATGGATTAAAAATACACATCATTTACTGAGACACAGGTGGGAATAGAGTGGTGACAGGTTATTGTGGTGTAGCATTGAAAGTTTTAGATATCTCTGCTTCAGAACAAACTCTGGAGTGTCGAATTGTCACTGACCAAAATAGTCCTGCCGGAGTAAGGGCAGCATCTCTGGGAGTGAAAAACTGAAAAAAAAACTGATTTAAATAGAGCAACCTGGATCTTCTAGCTGCAAGGACTGAGGGTGCCTTTGTGGCAAACAAGTTCATTCTGGCTTTTGTGATTAAAATAACTCCAGGGGCCTCCAGGGGGCCATAACTGCTCCTCTGTCTTAGCACAAGATGTGCCCACCTTTGCTAAGGTTGCAGTGGTTGATTTGGATATTGAGGAACCACTGCCTTGGTGGGAAATTTCAATCTGCAGCTTTGCTGGGGGACTTCAAACCGTGCTGCATCAAAGGAAGTTAATTGTCAGTTGTTCCATCTGCCAGGGCTTTCTGAAAGCAAAAATACGCCACATAATCTACAGCTGATTTATTTAGAAGGAATAAGAACCTACAATAGCTGTTCTAATGCTTGGAATTATCAGAGCAACCAGCATGGGGGTTTAGCTTAATAGTGGAAGTTTAAGTGGCTGTAATATCATCCTGAGTTATTTACTTGTGACTTGGCAGCTTTAATGCCTTGAATTTTTGCATTTGTCTGGTTCAAGTAGTTTAAAAGTCCATTATAACCCACAGCAAAGTGCAGTTGTTGATATATCCTCATCTGTCCTAATGCACTGACTTGTGAAGGTACCTTTACATCCTCTAAACTGTCTTTTTTTTGTTTCCTTGCAGGGAGATCCTGCTGCTGAGCAGCTGCAGTTGCAACACGCCCTGTTAGACTGGCCATGGATTCCTCGTTCCCTTTGGTGCAGGATTGCTGTCTGCCAAAGATGATTAACCTTTATGAGGCCTGTGGGAAATAGGCACTGAAATGGGGAAATTCAGGTGCACCTGGAGTCCTGCCTGTGGAGGGACAGCCCGAGTGGGGAGAGATTTTTGCTGTGAACTGCAGCATGCATTCATTAGTCATGCCTTTGGGCAAGGGGGTGGGAAGGAAAAAAGGGAGTTGTCTGCTGTGTGCAGGGAGTGGTTTGAGATGCTACAAGGAGCACAAAGAGAGGAAGGAGGGTTTGGGGGTGGGGTATTTTTTGGAGACCAAGTAGAGCTGTCAGATTTCCTTTGCTAGAAGCCAGAGGAGAGGAAGCCTCGTGCGCCTCTGCTGGGTAACAGAGAGTAGCAGGTGCCAGGTCAGGTGGCACTCACTGCACTGCCTGCTTTGGGAAAGGCATTTCCTGGTCAAAACTGGAGCTGAAGCTTCAGGATCAATTGCCCAGATCAGTTCTGTTGAACACAGGAACCCGTTTACAGTTGGCTATGCCTATAGCTGATGTCACTCCTATTTCCCAGGGAACTCTGGGGAGCAAAGGGCACACCAGAGTAGGGGATCAGGTGGAAATTTGTCTTTTTCAGCTTGGAAGACTTTTCTTTCTCAGGTGCCTGGTGGAAACTGTCCTATGCTTTCAGCTTGAATGCATGCAGTGTCCTCTGGATGACAGTCAAATGGAGAATGTGATCACCTATTCTGCCAGCAAATGTCCACACCTTTTTGCAATAAAACACCTCAAAAAGCATCTCTGAGGCCTGGCTTCTTCAGAATTTTTTTCTTAAGGAGAAATTACTTGAAGAAATCCAGGAGTCCTGATGGCTGGAACCCTAAGGAAAGTGACCTTACACATTTTATGGGTTAATCCAGGTTTAACAATGTGAGGTTGTTTCTTATGATGAAATAAGATGGGTTTAGTATCCTTTCCACAGAAATGTCTCAAAAAATGTAAAATATTTTGAGGATTGTGTGAGTAAAGGGTTCTCTCCCAGATATTGGTTTGGGGGTTAAAGACTGCTCCAAATGTGTAATAAATGTTTTCCTTTAGGGCCTTAAGGGCAGCTCTTGACAAAAAAGAATCTTTTACCTCCTGGGAGGGTTCTCAACCACTTTTTTGGAACTGAGCCATTATTCAGGGGGAAAAAATGTTTAAGAGTGGAGAAAGAGCAAATGAAAAGGATTCTGACTGTGCTTAGGTAAATTCTGGATGACAATAGGAGTGGTCAGGGAGCAGGGACACCAGCTCAGGGGTTTCTATAGCAAGCAGAGCTGGATTTACTGCAGTGAGGAGGGAACCTGAACCTGCATTTCCTACCTGACAGCTGCTTTAAAAGATGAGTGAAGGAGAACAGACTCAGCCAGGGTGGTTTTTGAAAGGCTGTTGCATTGTTCTCTCTGTGTTAGCTCTGAGTTCTGACACTGCTGTGCATTCGGTGGGGCCCAGCCTGTGCACAGAGCATGGCTCCAGTGGCTGTGGGAACCCTCAGATCACAACAGAAGCACCTGAAGAGTTGGGGCAGCCAGTTTGGGATCACAGGCTTTAATGTTTGGGCTCTGAAGTCCTTGCTTTGGATCAGAGCCTTGGAAGCACCCCTGACACAACAGGACAGTGACAAAAGCCACCGAGTCCTCGTGCTGAAGGACTTGTGCAGTGCCTTTTGATTAAATTCTGTCAGTCACACAGCCAGAATCAGGATTCCAGCCTTAAAACCTCAGTGATGAAATAGAAATCTTCCAACCAGAACAAAAGAAAAAAGCTGTACCCACTGGAGAAGTGAAATTGTCCCTGCAGCAGGATATTGGACTAAAGCTGGGGAATGAGTCAGGTTTTGCTGTGCTGGGTGGGTTAAACACAGCCTGAGGAGTCTGGGGAGGCAGAGAGGTCTGAGACACTCGAGGAATCAAGAAGCTCACATTAAACTGAGATGTTTGCACAAGCATCACTTGCAGCACTGCAGAACTTCCCTTATTTTCCCACTCTTTTCCCTTCTGCCATCAAACCCTGGCCTGCAGCCTTACAACAGTTCTGATCTCTCTGTGCCTCTGACGGTGTCCCAAATGCTGTCATGTTAAAAAAACAGAGCAGAATTCCATTGCCTTCCCCCATTATTCCTGAAAAATGTACCTGTAACGCATACCAAACACACAGAGTAATCCATTTTTACAAATATACATATTTTAGCTGGAGATAAACTTAATTCCAAGTACTGAACAGGAGTTCAGTGATGAATAATATGTTTATAACACATTCGCGAAGTAAAACTAATTCTTGCTATAAATTAATAGGCATTTTTTTGGTTTTTTAGATAACTTCTTATGCAAATCTTATAAAGGGGTGATTCCTGAGGCACTGGCTATGTAACTGTTCTGGGATAACAACTCCAGGGCTGCTTTTCAGTGAAACCTGGAGCAGGTTACCAACAGAGCCAGGCAGAAACCACGGCTGCTGATCATCTCATCAAGGTCAGCTCCGCCTGAGTGCATTTTGGATTCCTCAAGCCCCTTTGCAACTTACAGAGAAAGTTTTTGAGATCACACTGACTCTAGCAGACTGCACCAGAAGGAGAAGAACCAAACTGCCCTTTTCTATGTGATCTTTAAGGTCCCTTCCAGCCCAAGCCATTCTAAGATTCCCTGATTATATCTTTGGCCAGTTCTGGGTTCAAGCTCACAGAGAACTGGTTTAACTCTTTCACGGATATTTTGTGGTTTATAGTGCTGTGAAGAACGTATTTTACCAGTGTCCCTAAAGAGAGCTCGGTTTAACTGTGAGCAGCCGGGGTCTCTCCACAACCACCGAGTGCACAAATTCCTGCTCCTTCCCTCCCTTTCCAAGCGCGGCTGTTCGGAGTTCGGCCGTAAGAGGGAGATAAACTCTTGCTTCATTTCTCAATTCCTCCCTGCAAATCCCGAGCAGATCCAGGATTCTTTCGCTGCCTCCTGAGTGAATCAACCCAGCAAGGTGTGGAGACAGCCTTCCCAAAGTGTTTCCATGAGCTCTGACTGTACTTGTCCAATGCAAATCACACAGCAGACACTGACGTTTCTCAAGAGGTTTAGCAATAGGAAACAAATACCAGGATTAGGGGAAAGGGAAGAGAGTCTATTCTCCTTTGCCCCAGTGATCAGGGACAAAATCACAGCTTTAGGATGCGAAGCTGTAAATCCTAAATCTGTAATTCACCGGTCTGGTGTGAACAAGGTGGAGGCTGAAGCTGTAGTGCCTGTGGCCCCAGCTGGTTGTGCCATGAGATTGTATCAGAACCATTGCTGCACTTCTTTCTGTGATTCAGGTGCTGAGCCCACAACAGAGCAGAGCTGTGGGCTCAGCCTCAGGAACATGACTGGGCAGTGACCAGCCCAGTCTAGACAGCAGCCAAGCCATGCACGGAGAAATGTGCTACCTCAGCCATCAGGCTGGGAGCTGGCTCCAGCAATCCCCTGCAGCACTGGGACACACCAGGCAAAAGCAAAATGCAACAAGTCCAGCCCACCTGAACAGGCTGAAGGACCTCATGTTTCACCAGTTCCATCCCCCTGACTCACAGAACTCAGTGCCTTTTGCACTGGTGTCTTTATAACAGATCCCTGCTCACTCAGGAAAAGAGGGGAAAAAAAATCCCCAAAGCACTTCAGGTGTTGGCCCTACAAAGAATTCACATGAGAACAGATGGCTGCAGTTTGCTGACCTTTGGCAATTCCAAGCAACTTTATACATTAAATATACTCATTTTGGAAGAGATTTCTAGCAGAAATAGAAAACCATCGCCATGAGTTTCATATTTCATTGCAGCTCTGCAAAAGGGAGATGAAACAATCGCAATTCCGAGAACACTCACAAAATTCCACATTTTCTACAAGGGGGCAGCACAACCGCAGCAAAAAAAGAAAACCCAGTGGGAACTCTTCCCCCACAGCCCTCCCTGTGAGACACCAGGACATTCAACACGCCCCTCTCTGCCAGCATTCACCTCCACCAGCTCCTCCTGCCAACACTTAGTCCTTCCTCCAGGCAGTTCTGCCCAACTTCTGCCATCCCAGTAAAACCAGGACTGCTTTGACCAAGCCAGAGAGCCTCGGATATCACCAACACCAGCTCCTGAGCTGCTCCTCACCAGCCTGAGCTCCACACCTTCACTCCCTGGCTTCTCCAACCACGCAAGACCTTGCAGAAAGCACCCCAGTAATACAAATCTTTTCAGGAAACCCCAAATAAAGTCCAGCTCAGCCTTACCTTGCTCTGGAGAGCTCCGTGCTCCTCTCCCCCCAGACTCTGGTACACTCTGTGCTCCCCCTGTGCCTCAGCTTCAGGGGTTCAGTGGAACAGTTGATCTCATCTCCCCTCACCCAAGGAACACCTGAGCCATTGCCTTCCCTCCCCTCCCCAACCCCGTCCCAGGGAAAAAGCTGAGCTGCTTCACCTGCAAGAAGGGATGACTGGTTATCTCCAACCCTGCCTGGATCTCTGCTTCCTACAGGGCAGCCTGGACGTAGCCATAATCTCCTGCAAAAGCCCCTCTTTCCCAAAATGGCTTGGAAAAGTGGGATCTGGCAGCTGCCAGCCCCACAGGTGACATCTGGCAGTTCCCTAAGGCTGACACTCCTCCCAAAACATCCCACCCGCTTCCTCCAGGGATGTCACGGATACTCAAGGGGTGTCCAGCAGCCACCCTCAGTGGTTTATTATGGGAACAGATTCCCTTTTCAACCAGCACTCGGCCCAGCGCCGGTTCCGCGGGTACCGGGATGTGGCTCCATCTGCAGCACACTGACACGAGCCTTCCCGGCCCCCGTGGCTGCCGGGGAGCCCCAGGGGTCCGGAGGGCAGGGCAGGGGGTTGCTGTGGCAACAGCACGGCCCGGTCAGCCCATCTCGAGCCCCCCTTGGCTCCCCGGCCGCCACTGCCGACGTGCGGGGCCGCAGGAGCAGCTCCGGCAGCGCTGGGCTCGGCGAGGGGCAGGGAAGCAGGAGGGAAGGAGCCGTGTCAAAAAGACAAGCCGAGGCAGGAGTTGAGATATGAGACTTGTGCGTTTTGGGGGGGTTTTTGAGGCAGAAAATCACGGTTTTCAGACCAAACCCAAATTCCGTCCCCGAGCCGCTGGGATTTTTCTGTTCGGCATCGCTCTCGCTGTGCGGCTGCTGAGGAAAATGAGGGGCTGAGATGGGGTTGGTCACCCCAAAACACAGCTCGCCCAGTGCTGCAGTGCTTTTTGGGTGGGATGTAAAACGTTTATCTGGTTATGAGAGCCACTGGATCTCAAGAGAAGTTTTCCGTGCTTTAGGAAAGCAGTCTGCTTCACACAAAACAAAAAGGTGAAGTTTGGTGGGTAAACCTGACCTCAGTCCCTGTCAATTAAGCCGTTTGTTATAGTTTTTGTATCAAGGCAGGGTTTGCTCTCAGGGTTTCATGGGTGTGCACATCCCTCCCAAAGCCCCCCTGCCCTGCAGAGCTGCCTGAAGCGGGTTACAGTGGGAATGTGGGCATGAGAACCGAGGAAGCACGTGAAGGAAGTTGTGCCACGTGTGGAAGAACCATCTTGATGGCAGGGTACCCTTAGGGGCAGGGGCTGGCAAGTCTGCACCACCACAGGGAGCCCCTGCATGGAAAAGTATAAAGAGGCAATTGATTTTTTTGGTCAATGCTGCAGACACAAGAAATTCAGGGAAGCAGCCATTTGGGTGTGTTTTCAATTAAATATTAGGTTCCTTTGCACTTTGTCCATCCCCACAGAACAGACACATGAGAGAAGTGCTCGCTATCCCAAAGTCAGGGAAATCTTCCAAGCTCATCATAAAGAAATGTGGCCCTAGGGAGTTTCCTGACCAGGATTATTCCAGGTCTAAGGACAAATCTGGTCTCTGCTTTGGTTTTCAGTCATCTCACCATGAGAAGCACTTGTGAGTTGATTTGCTGCCCTGACCCCAGGTCCTTCCAGATCAGATCAAGAGATTCCAGTCTGTCCTTCTCAAGCTCAGCTCCTTCTGCTACTGCCTGAAAGAGAAAAACTCTCCCAGCAGAAGAGTTTTACTCTGGAGGCTTCAGGATCTCTGAGAAGCAGTAGGAGAGATGACAGAGCTGCCTTTGAATCGAGCTGTGATGAATAATTTGTAATTTTGGTAGATGTAATATGTATGACATCCCTTACCTCTGTGAGAGCTTGAGACTTCTCTGCAAAGAGTGAAATCAAAGGGAAACTAAAGAAACTGAGCTGAAAGCAGAGCTCAGACACTAGCCTGCAGGACACCGAGGCACTGGGAGTTACTGGGAGGTGATCCGTGGAGGATAACCCCAGCCAAGCCAGCAGTGCAGAACTCTGCAGGCATCGACCGAGGGCAGTTGCAAAGTGAGAGCTCATCCAAGAGAAATAAAGGCATGGAAATAATGTTCTTGGGGAGTGGAAAAGGGCTCCAAAAGAAACGAGTTCATGAGATACTGGCTCATAATAGGAATTAAATTGCCCTCACTGAAAAGCAGCTGATGCACAGCAAAGACTTGGTCGAAATCTTTAAGGTTTTAATCGGGAATTAAAAAAACTGGAGAGCCTTTAGAGTGTTTCAGCAGAGGGCAGAGAGTCTGAATGGGCACAGATACTCTAAACAACGTTCTTCAGGAAAAGATTTGATGAGTATGAGGAGGAAGAGACAGAAAATGAGAAGATTTAAACTGCAAATGCAGCAGCAGCACCTTGCCCGAGCCCCAAGAGGCACAGGGTGGATTCTTGGGGTGTCCTGTTCTTGTGGGTCCCTTCCAGCTCAGGATATTCCATGATTCTGTGATCCTAAGATTCCCTCTGCTCACATCCAGCACTTCCCACTCTGCAGAAAGACACCTATTAACACTGCTCACACCAGATCATGCCGAAGATCTGGATTTTATTCACACAAAAAATCAGAGGGCAAGCCTAAGTGGCAGTAACGTTCCAGAAGGTCTTAAAAGTTCTAGGAATTCTGTGCCTTTTATTGGGTGAACCAGCAAATCTGCAGGAAAAAAACGGCTTTGGGATTTGCTGTTCCATCTTACTTTTCCACATTGCTTTGAGCTGTGAAGATGTTAAAGAGTTCAGCCTGCACTGCAGGCAGGGGATGCGTTTGTGAAACATTCCCTGCCACTTCTGCAGAATATGGGAGTCCTCCCCATCAGCCACGCGCTCTCCTTCCCAGCACAAGGTGGTAACAAGCACAAAAGGAGAACAAAAATCAAACTAATGGGACTTTAAACAACCAGAAATAAAATGATGACAGGGATTCTGACAGCTCAGTGCTTGGTAACACCTTCACCTCTCCCAGATGTCAGAGGATAAGCTATTTTTACCCAAAAGAGACGGTAGAAACGGGAGCTTATTTGGACACCTGCAGCAGAAATTGATTTAAAGTGATTTGAGCTTCGAAAATGGGGTTTGGAGGTGACTCACTGGGCTTTATTTTTCTGGAAGAGGGGACAGACCACCTGAGATTCTCAGTGCAGGATCAGTCTCTCCACTCTAATGCCTGTCAGTGATATTTAATTATGTGCAATATTTAACTTTTCCACTCTCTGGACCTAGACATTTAATAGGCTTTAATTTTAGACCTTGCCAGTGGACAAGATGAAAGTGGTGCTTCCTTTTTTTGGGCATATCAAGGCTCACTTTTTTTTTTTTTTCCGATTTTTTCTTTTCCAAGCTTTTTTTTCCTTGTTCCATATAGAGAACATAATTCCCCTGCCCCACTTCCACGTCAGCCAAATTCCACCTCCCACCACCACTGGGTGACCACTGAAGTGCAGCTCAGGTTTATCCATCCCTCAGCTCCATCATTCCCCACTCCAGGCCGTGGCTGAACCCTCTGCTCTCCCCGTGCTGAGTTCACCAAGTCCATCCAGGCAGCAGCTCCATGTGCCAGGAGCACTCGATCCATTGAAATATTAAATTTCATGCTGCAGCCTCCAGCTATGTGACCCAGAATGTCTGACCTGATGTCAGAGGGGCCTGGGGCTGTGCAGATTTTTCCCCAGGGCACCCTGCCCTCTTTCCACCAAAGGAATCCGATCCAGCTACAGGAAAGAGTAGGAATTTTCAGCTGTCCCATCCCCTGTGAGACAGTCTGTGCTGCATGAGTCTGATGTAAGGTGTTTCTCACCCACTCCCTTTCTCCTCTGTGCCTCTCTAGGTACTAATCCTGCACTGATTTCTACAAATATCCACATAAGGAACGTGTATTTTCCCTTTTCCAGCTCTAACAGCCAACACCCCACATGGGCTCCACACTTGGAAGGTGCTAAACAGCTCCGTCACCCACAGAAATCCAGGCTGGCCAAAGGCAGGCAGCATTTTGCAGAATTTCACCGCATTTGTGGGATTTGCTTCATCTTTCATGGAAATCCTGACGCCTCTGGGATCACAGAGTACCAGCTCAGCATCCATCCCACAAAGAACTGCACACGGAACAGGGAGATAATTCCTGACACCAAAACTCACAGGGGCTGGGAGTTGATCCCTCCTCCCCTATCCGTTATCCTTGTGTTTTCTAACTGGCTACAAAAGGTGAAGTCCAGAGCTTCACCAGCACCAGGAGAAGCAGGAAAATGCTTTTCAAGTTTATTTTCTTGCCATCAACTGTTTTCGAGCAAAGGGTGGTTTTTAAAGACCAAAGGATCTTGAAAATTAAGTATCTGGGTATAGAATTATTGCTGCTATTATTTAAAGAGGAGCATAATAAAAAGACTCAGTTTTTTTCAGACTTTAACAACTCAGAGGTGGAAAAACCCTCTCAAAGTTTTTACAGATGCTGAAACAGGCCTGGCTCGTGCAAAATGTCACCCCTGAATGGGCTTTTGCCCCTAAATGACACAAATTTCACAGCTGCCTGGTCTGTCTCCACCGTGCAGGGACACATCTCCAAGTAGCTGTTACTGGGCTGTGGATGCAGATGTTCCAAACATTCACACGTTGCCGATGGAAAAGAGATTTTTTTTTTTGGCCTTTTAACAGTGTGGGTGTGAGTGTCAGCCAGCAGTTGTTTCACCTGGCTCATCACTTGTCCACACGGCATCCAGGAACTGCTTCATCAGGCCAGAAGTGAACAAAAGGAAAGCACAGACTCAACACTGGGGATGGACTCGGGATCTCCTCTGTTCCTATCCCAGCTGCAGCCGGGATTCCATGCTTCACTTGTAAACCCCCTACATCATCACCCCGACTTAGAAAACAGAAAAAGCAGCCATAACCTCCCCACCCCCACCTCTCCAAACTGACTTTGTGAGAATTCAGGTTTGGAGGATGTTCTGCAGATTAAATCCAGCCCCAACACTCACCCCGAAACCCATCGGGGTTGCCCAAAACTGCATGGCACAATGGAGATAAGCAGAGCCACCGAGGCATTTGGCAAGTCCAGACAATGAGCTCGTCAATCAGAGCTGCTTCCAAGGCAGACATCTAAATAAATGCTAATGAAGTCATTGCTGCGACACCCCCGACCAACGGGGGCTGCAGCTCTTAGGGGTAATAACAGCCCCGAGAACAGACTGTCCGTTAAAAAACAAAACGCAACCCTGAAAAGCCCCCAAGGAAAGCAGCAGTTTGTGCACTTCAGGGCTCTGAGAAACACCGTACCTTCGAGCCAGGCTTTTGTCCGAGGGGAGGCTTTTCCCTTTCAGCCCTGCCTCACTCTCAGTGCCCGCTTTATCATCGCTGCTTTTCGCTTGCCGCGTACCCAGATGCTGCGAGAATGGGCAGGCTGTGGCTCCAGCTGAAGGCTCCTGACATCAAAAGGCTCCCGTTGACTTCAACGGACACTTAAGCAGCCCTCCATAAATCACTGGAAGTCAGCGATTAAACGGGCAGCCCCTTGTGAATAGAGCGGGGACTCGCAGAACGCCCCAGAGATTTGCTTGCTGCGCTCCCTGCAGCCCTGCGTGCTCGGGGGCACGTCTACCTCTGCTTTATCCCATGGGCTCCACGCTGAGAGCACTGCCAAAGGGGAGAACTCCTGTAAGTGTGGCCCTTTTTGGGGTGCTACATCACTTTTGCTGTGTTCTCCGGGAGTTGAGCATCCCCACAGCAAGGCCAAGCAGCCGATTCCCCCAGATCCTGGTTGTTAGGACAATTTCTGCACTGGACAGAGGTTTGTCAGCCACAGCCATCGATTTAACACCTGATTTTTGTGCCAACCCTTCTGTGCTGCACAAAGGAAGCCACCACAGCAGAAAACTTTTGTTCAAGGAGGCTGAATTCTTCCCTCAGCTGTACACAAGCAGCTTTTTGACCTAAGGATTCAGGTGGTAAAACCAGGAGGGAGAATTTGGTTTGACAGCCTCCAAACCTTTCCATTTCCCACCCAGTGCTAATTGCTCTGCTGGGTAATCAAGGCAAACACAATGGAAATGTGCAGCATTGAGGCCTCCTCAGTTACCCTGAACATCAGTGGATTTGGGAATAGCAAATTCCCAAATCTCCCGGTGACTGTGTTCAGCAGCTCCTGCTGCTCCCATCCATGCTCAGCTATTCCCGGTGAGTGCCCATGGGCACAACGGGAGCCGCTGCTCTCCTGCAGCTCTCTGATGTCCTGGAAACACAACCTGAGCGATTTCTCCTGCAACTTTTCCTGGCGTTTTCCACAGGGGGTGAAAACTGGGCCCAGCTTCCACGCGCGCTCCGGATAACACAGTCCCACAAAACCGCGGCTCATCCCTCCTTCCAGGAGCACTGCAGAACACCAGAGGAAGAATCCGAGCTGTTCTTTCCCCGTGCCAAGGGAGAGGGGCCGCATTGTGATGATCAGATGGAAAAGAGACCTCTTGGCAAAGCCCCTGGGCAGAGTGTCCCTGGTGGAGCCCAGCGGCCCAGCTCGGCCATCCTGCCCTGGCTCCTGAAGCACACAAGGTGCTGTGCCATCAGCCCCGAGCTTTCCGTACTTCTGGGGGTTTTTAAATCACATTGCAAACGAGCCGGGGGTGTTTTACAGCTTGCTGACAAGGCCACATTCTGCAGACTCAGGGGCAGCCCTGGAGGGTTCTGTTTTTACAAGCGTT
This sequence comes from Cnemophilus loriae, assembly GCA_013397755.1. Classification (NCBI taxonomy): domain Eukaryota; kingdom Metazoa; phylum Chordata; class Aves; order Passeriformes; family Corvidae; genus Cnemophilus; species Cnemophilus loriae. The sequence continues at coordinate 71,544 of VZTF01003551.1, read as the reverse complement.
TCCCAGCACAGTGCCAGGAATTCACAAGGAACGCTAACATTTACAGCAGCAGGGATCAGGGGGTGTTTGTCCCCTTCCACAGTTGGCCCAGAAGTGCTGCCAGCACTGCAAGCAGCCCATGGGGATGAGGTCTCTGGGGAAGGGCTGGTGTCTGTCCTCACTGGGGGTTTTAGGGTTGGTTCGGGGCACTGGCAGAGCATCTGTTGTCAGACCTGCTCCTCCCTCACTTGAGAAGTTATTTGCCTCATCAAGGGCCTGTTTGCTTGTTTAGAAAAGGAGATTATAATATTTATTTCCCAGCAGAGATGCAAAGCCTCATCAATCGTTACTTAAGCAACTGAGGGTTTTCATTTGGATGAGGCTAAATAGGTGTAAAATTATAGGGGGGATTAAGACAGATTAAGGGGTGCCTGTTAGTCAGAAGTGACTCCTGGTGGGCTGGGAATATTTCCAAGAGGCTAAACATAACTTGCAGCAGCAGCACAGAGCAAGCATCTTGTGCTACCCTGTGCTTAGAGTCAGCACCTCCAGCAACGCCTTGAAAAGCTTCTCCTGCCCTGCTGGCCACACCTGATGACAGCTTTAGTGACCACACTCAGCTGTCCCTGGAAGGGACACCTCACTCTGGCACTTTGGCTGAAAGGTTTCACTCAGAAGCAAGTGGAGATGAGCCCCAGACCCTGCTCACTGTCAGGTCTGGCACCACCCTGACCCATCACTCTCAGCAGCTTCACTGCCCACGGGTCCTTATCTCAGATCCGCCCCCTGCCCTGCTCACAGTGTTGGATTCTTTTAAACCAAAGTTATCCTTCTGAAAAAATGGTGCCACATCCCTTCTCTGTGTGCTGTCACAGCAGAGCGGCTGCAGGCCCTTGAAGGGTGTGCAAGTGCAGTTTATCAATAGCACTTTATCAGCGTTATCAATAACAGTTTATCAATAACCCCTTATCAGCGCTATCAATAACAGTTTATCAACAACCCTTTTTCATCCCTTCACTCATCTCAGCGCTGTCTGCTCCATTAGGAGGAGGAAATGCCACCTTTTACCCATCACAAAGTCCCCCGTGTGCCACATTTCTTGGACCTCACACGTCTTGAGAGTGGCAACAAATCAGAAAGTGCCAAGACTATGAACACTACCAGGGAATGAGATTTCTTTTGAAAAAAAGAAAAAAAAAATCTTAGTTTTTTATTTCCCTCCCCTCAACTTGCTTGAAAACTGTGCAACAAGCAAGTATTTCAGCCCAGATAACAGACAAGCTGCAGTTTCAAATTGCAAGGCAGCACTGGATTACCTCTGGACTGGATGTCAAAGAGGAGGGATTGCTTATTTTTTGAAAGAATAGGGGGAAAATATGATACTTTCAAATATTTCTGAGGTCCTGGGATTTCTGGTTGCGTAACAAGCAAAAACTTCTCTTGAGTCATTATCCCCTCCCCTTGTGAAGTTCTCATTTGTTTTCACACATATGACATATCAGCTTCCTACATCAGTGGGCAGGAAGATCGTACCTGCTTTAAAATCCTTTATAATGCTGCTTCTCCTTCCCTCAAATAATTTTTTTTTATTTAAAAAAAAACCCTTTCAGGTAATCAGTCAGCCCACAGATCTGAAGAGAATCGCTGTCTCCTGACAATGACATATTGCCTGTATTTTAGGAAATCTAAAAAAAAAAAAATACCAGGGAGTGTATTTACTGAACTGATCTGTACCTGGAATCCTCCTCTTGATGCTGCAAAGGCACACGGGGCCTGTGTGGAACACAAACCTCACAACACAAAGTGAGATTCTGAATAAAGGGCACATTTTTTTCCCAGTTTTTAGCAGAAACTGAATTGTGACACTCAGAGTGTCACACCCAAAGCTTCTCTGTGTAGAAGTGCCTCTGGAAAAGTTGTTTGCCTTTGGGATGAGATTCAGGACTAGGGTGGGTGCAGCATGCTCTGGGTGAAAGGAGGAGTCCACAGAGGGAAGCAAAAAGCAGAGAGATCCCAAAGGCACGAGAGCCTGAACAGCAGCACCTGCGAATATCTGCCCTCCTCCTCTCCTCACCTCTGCTGCTCTTGAATAAAAACATAACAGTGGGGAGGTTTTTGGTCAGTTTTGGAAAGAAGCAGGTCAGCCCTTGCATTTCAGGAGGCAGAGAATGGCCACAATCCCATGCAGAGGCTCGTGATCCCTGTGGGTCTCCTGCCCCTCCTGCCCTCAGCTGCTCGGCACTGCGCAGTCCCTGTCCTTGGTGGGCTGTATCACAGCCTGGCATTTCAGTCGTAATCAGCTGTGCCTTTTTCACTCTTAACACCTGAAATGTAATCCTTGAATGGCCATGTTTCTGTCCAGAATGAGGGAAGGGGATGGGAGCGATGGGATGCACACGAGGATGGAGCACAGGCAGGGCCCAGCTTCCTCATGCCCTCCAGGAGAGCTCTGCTGCCCAGCCCATCTCGCTGGCCTGAAATGCCTGGAGCAACCCAGGAGCTGGGTGCTGCCCCAAGGTTCTCCCTCTCTGAGGTTTCCAGCAGCCCCAGTGTCCATCCCCTCAAATCCAGGGAAAGCCAAGCGCTTCCCTGCTCTGTTCCAACACCACATCCAGCAGGGGGGCAAAGCTCCCTCCTGCAGGTGGGCACTGGACAGGCTCAGGAGCCCTTTCAGCTCCCAGTTTTGCCCCCTGAGGCTCTGCTCATTCCCAGGGCAGCTCCTGACAAGGGTTTATCCAGGACAACGGGGAATTTGTGCCAACAGAAACTGAGCCCAGCTCGGAAAGGAGGGGTCCCCCTTGTCTGTAACACAAGCCCAGCACAGCCAGGGATGTTTTCTCTGTAACCAGATCCTCTGACTGGAGCAGAAGGGGGCTCTGTCGGGAACCAGCCTTGCCTCCTCCAGCTTCCCGTCCTCCCTTTCCAATACAAGGATCCCTTCTCACCCCAAAGGAGCCCAGCAGTGCACAGCCCTGTTCTCAGTGCCAGCCATTCCCACTGCTTTCAAGATCTAGAAACAAGATCTAGATCTCAAAATCCAGAAACATCAGCCTCTTCTTCTCCTCCTGCTCCATAGCTCGCTTTCAGCTCCCTAAGGGCTCCCCTGATTTTCTCCAGAAAAAAAACCATGAGTTTAAGTGAGAGCTCACAGCCAAAATCTGTATTTTTTTTACACAGAGGAACAGGTACTAAATGAAAACTCTCCTAGGTGTTGTACAGGTCGATACTCCTCCAGAAACCAAATAATCAGGCCATGTTCATCATTAAATAACCCACCAATATATTCTATTAGCTTGGTGCTGCTAAAGGATGTTCCACTCCCTTTTCTTATCTTGGAAATAGCCTCTGGCTGTGATTGCAGATTTAAAGAGAAGGCTTAGAAGTGGTGATTTGGACACAGGGGCTGAAAGGCTACGACAGAAATGGATGGGAAAATAAAATAAGAGTTGGAATGAGATGAGTTTTAAGGTCTCTTCCAAGCCGAGCCATTCTGTGATTTCTAAGTGGCAGGAGAGGAGCCCCCAGAGCACTGGGGGGGTGTCTGCAGCACCTGCTGCTCCCTCTCTGCCATGGCGACACAGACCAGCACATCCCATTGTCTGCTGGGACCACAGGAAGATTCATCCCCTCACACAGCACATCCCAAACCGCTTCTCGTGCTCCATGCTGGCCTTGGAAGCTGCCAGTGAAACAGGAAACCCGTGCTGAAAAACAAACCAGTGCCACCCAGTAAGAGAAAATGAACCATTTCCCCAAGGAGCTGGCTCAGAGGGGACCTGGCTTTGTGTGGATAATTGGGAGGAACAAACGGCAAACCACAGTTCGTCCCATCCCAGGATGGACCCAGCGTTTCCACTGGCTCACATCAACCCCCCTTGGGCACTTGGCAGGAAATAAGAAGCAACTGCAGCAGCCCTGAGCGCTTTTGAAAGCAGAGCTGGATCGCTATGTACCAAGGGAACTGTGCCACCCATTGCCAGCTAATCCTGCTCCAAGAGCCCTACAAGGAAGAACCCCTATTAAGTACTGAGAAACTTAAACCAAACACGAGGTTCTTTTCTAAAGGGCCATTTATCCTCGCAGGGGAAGCAGGAAAACACACATGGCACCACTCGAAGCTGCGTGCTGCCTGCTTGGTACTGCGAGTTCTATTTTCACGTTTTTATAATTATCGCATAATGCATAATGAGACACAAACCAGGGGACGTCAGCTCTGTGCAGAGCCAAACCGAGCACAGGCAGGCACTGCATGGTCCCCACAGGGCAGCCAAACCCCGAACCGCTCCTCCTGGCCCCATCCCAGGAACACCAGCCACGTCCCTGTGCCCCAGGTCACCCCCCTGGAGCAGCACAGCCCTGCCCGGTGCAAATCTGCTCCTGCCCTCACAGTCTGCACAGGATAAACCCCTCATGCTGCATCCAGGGGGTTTGAATGAGGTGGCAGAGCCTGCAGCGGGTCACAGCCTCTCCTGGACATTCCCCAGCCTGCAGAGTCAGGTTTCCAAGCCAGGCAGGTGTGCTCTGAATTGAGAAAATCCAAACACAGCCCCGAGGTGCCCTGCAGGGTCTGGGCAGCACCGTGTCCTCAGGGCACGTGGTCATCCCGGCAGGACACCCACACCCTGCTCTTGTGCCTGTGTCTGGCCTTGTGAAATCCCCAAGATTCTTACTGGAGACATGGGATGAGTGAAACTTGTCACCACTGAGGGCTTCAGGCTCCTTCTCCTGAGGGTCCCTGCGCAGGGCACCCCTCTGGCTCTGCGTTCCCCCATTCAGGGATCTGTTCTCCAGTCCCTCTCCCAGCTCTGGCACTGCCCTTGGCACCCCCTTTGCTCTGCCACAGCACAGGCCAGCAGCTCCCTCTGTGGTCAGTGGCTGCCCTGAGACAGGGCACAAAACGTGGGAGTGGGATTTCATAAACCCTGGGAGATCTGCTCTGGGCTCGTGGCAGAGGATGGGGGCTCCAGCTCCGTGGAGCGCCTGGTCTGCTCCTTCCCAGCGTGATGAGGGATCCCTGCCTTGGCTCCGGCATCCTGGCACGGGCACACTCCTGTCACCAGGGCCACTCTCATACACAGAGCTGTGGTTTTCCTTATTAAAGGTCTCGTATCAACTTTCCATCCTCACACTCGATCCCAACCCTTGCTCTGCCATCAGGACCAGCTGAACCTCACTCTGGAAAAGCAGAGCTTGCAGCAGTGTGCACTCGAGCTTAGCCATGGCTGGCACAAGGCAGCAGCTTTGAGAGATCCCTGCAGCAGGACCTGCTGAGAAGAACAGAAATTATCCCGAGGAGAGCTTTCTCCTGTGTGAAAATTCCTTCATTTCCACAGAACTAAAAGGTTTTGTTCTCTCTCCCCACCCTGACCTGCGAGACACAGACAAATGTACAGTGCTGTGGAGCAAGGATGACCAAGGGGGAGGAATAAAGCACCTTTTTTTCCTCCTGTAGGAAAGTATTGTCCCAGTAACCAGCTGGACTGAGGGGGGGCTCCTCCAGAGGCACTGGCATGCTCTGCTGTTCCTAGACTAAATACATTGCTGGGCTTCTCCAGCCAATGCTGGTTTACAGAGAAGCTGTACAAAGTAAATATCTCCCTTCCAAGGCCAAACCCCTCCTGGTGCCAGCTCTGAGCTCGGAGCAGATGTCCCTGGTTGGGCTGCAGAGCCCCCGAGGAGCAGGGCCAGGTGTCCCCAGCTGTGCTGTGCAGCCCCTCGGGCAGCTGGAGGGGGCTGGGGGTGTCAGACAGGGAAAATTCCTCGCCAAGGAGATGGGAATACAGCCACCACTCAATCAGGGGTGTCTCAGTCATTCAGTGAAGCCAAAGAGTTGCTGTGTAACCTCGGGGAAGTAGCTTAAATTGTTAAGAGGCAGAGTTGAGCAGCACAGCGGGTCTGTGCTGAAGAAATCTGCTCTGGGAGGGAGTGTCCTTTGTCAGGCAGAGAGAGAAAATGTGATTTATTATTAGAGATGCATTAGGGAAAGAAATAGGATTCAGCAGTGCTAAGGTTGCTTCTAAGCCTGACGCAGGGAAAAGCTCCAGGCTGAGTAAGGACCCTCCTGAGATCAGCTTGGTTGGTCAGAGCATGTGTGAGGTGATGAAGCTTCACTCAGGAACTTCTCTGCCAGTTCCTCCACCACAGTGACCATGGAGAGCTGGGCACTGTCCAGAGGTGCAGCACGACCCCCAAAGCACCAGCCCCTCACCTCAGGGAATCCAAGATCCCACGTGATGCCAAGCGGGGAGTGAACGGTAAAGAAATCTGTCCTGAGTCGGATAAAACAAGAGGCCAGTTCATCCACAGGACACGCACGAAGGGGAAAAGCCAGCAGTCTGTGCACTTTTCTCCTGCTTTCAAGAAACTTGCAGCGTCAGGCAAAATTGGAGCTTTAACCCAGCAGCGATGAAATCGCCTTTCACAAAAAACCTCTGCCTGCATCTGAACCCTGCCCGCATCTGGTGGCTGAGAACACTGCCAAGGCTTTAACCCTCTGCTGTTAACAGAGAGAGATATTGATGAGCGTCCCTCTGGCGAGGGAAACCAAATGGTGTTTTTAACCTCAGTGGATTCTTTGCAGCTTTTCAATTCCTGAGCAGGGCCGTAGCTCCAGACGGGGGTGTAATTGAGATGCATTATCCTCCGACTCCGAAACTTTCCCAGGCACACATGTGCGCACACACAGACTGTGCATTCAGCTATAAATACATTCCGTACCTGCACAGGCATTAAGCTGCTGCTCAGGGGCTGTCTGGACATTCCCCTGCCAGCTCTGCAGTCACAGCACTCAGCGCTGCCAGCCCGACGTGACAAATGGAGCAAACACAGAAAGCCAGCTGGAAACCTGAGCACGGCCACGAAAAGCAGGAGAGGGTCTTTTAAGGACCAGTCCCCCGGAAAGACAAGGATTTGGGGTGTTTTCATCCTAAAAGGGATGGTGAATGTCTTTACCTCTCCTACAAACAAGAGCAGCAACTCGGTGATGAACCACCCACCCTCCTCCTCATCCTGAACCAGCCACCATCTGTGCCCAGCACGGCAGAAAATCTCCCTCCAAAATCTTCCAACCTCCTTTATTATATCAACCTTGACAAAAGGCCAAATTCCATCAGAATAGGCTGATCCCATCCATAGCACTGCATCTCCTGGGATGGAGGAAGTGTGTCCTTGAAGGGTTTCAGTGGCAGAAGGACCTGAAGCTGCACCACTGACATGAGCACACCTTAGCTCTGAAGGGCTGGGGTGCTCTCCAGACACAGCTCCTGCAACTCTGACTAATTGTGGGTTTTAGAGTACAGACCTCACTCAGAAATGGGGGTTCTGTGCAAGCAGAGTTTGCTTACAGACCAGAAACTACAGTGGAAACCTTTTAACAAAATATTTAATAACAGCTTTAGTCTTTCTCTTAGCCTGGGAGTGTAAATGGGTTACATTATAATGAGAGGCAACTTTCTAGAGACCTATAAGCTAAGAAAAACCATATCCTCCTCCTATGAAACACGAGATGCGCCAAGGGTTATTTCCACCTCAGAAGGGATGATCCATCAGTGAATCCTAAAGCACTTCATGAGAGCTAAACACCTCCACCAACAGCATCCACCTCTGTCCAGCTGCAGCACGGAGAATTAATACACAGAAAAGAAAAATGAGGCACAAAAATCTTACGATTGGTGTCTGAAAACATAATCCCGTAACCAAACCAGTATGGCAACCTGATCACGTGTGATTAGCAGGAGAAATTACATCCTTTCCTGGAGAAAAGGGGGAAACTCATTCTGAAGGGGACCAAGGGGTTTTGGACACAGAAATAAACAGTTTACAACTTACCACTGACAAAACCTCACAAATCTAAACAGCAAAGCTGACTAAAAGATTGTAGAAATAAACTGGCAAAGAGAGAGAATTTTTTCAGCTTTGTACCACAATGTCCAAAATGTTAATCCAAATTTTTAAATGTTTATTTGAAGCATTCTTCAGAGGTCCTCGAAATTTTGCTGTCTATCACTTTGAGGCCCATCATTTTCTTTCTTTTGCATTCTCCTCCCACACGCCCCCTTGCTGAATGACTTGCTGGGGTTGCTTTGCCTCTGGCACACCATGAAGTCTCACACAGCCAAATGTCTTCAGAAGTCTGTGCCCAGCTCAGTTTGAAGGTGTTTTATCTGGACATTCAGCCCCCAACCCATTTGCTCTTCAAAGAGGAGAGAAACTGAAGGCTGAACTGGCTAACTCAGAGAGGAAATAGCTCATTCTGAAGCAGCCAGTGAAGTGACCACTTCGATTACCTTGATGTAAAAGAACGGGATTTGGCCCAGCTGTTATTTTTCCACCAAGCATTTCACAGAAGCCAAGGAAAGCAGAAACGATATCAACTTGAGACCACTGTCAGGTCACCAGGCTCCTTCCCCTTCCAGGTCCTCAAAGCACTGGGCAACTACAGGCACCTCGTGTGCATGTGCTGTGCTGGCCTCGCTTCAGAGAGCTGCACCAGCAAAAGGAAAAAATTTTCCTCCATTAGAAATACCAGGGGAACAAAAAAAGAGGTTGAAAAATTGCAGAAGTCACCTCTCAGTGTTCAGGGACTTTACTCCTGTTTGCAAACAAACAGTGCACCTGCTCCCTATGTGTCTTCGAGTCACAGAGACAGAATTTTCCAACAAAAGTGTAACTCCAGGGAGGTCAGGATGCTGTTTTCCTTCCCGAATTTCCAACAGGTTCTCTACTCTTACCCGGGATCAGGACGCCACAGCTACTCTGGATTTCACAGCAGTGGCTCTCCAAGAACTCAGGTCTGTGTGTTCCAAAAACACAGACCTGCCCCACTCTGACCTCACAGCTGATTTCCCTCGATCTCGAGCACGAGGGAGCCTGTGGGACATAGCTGAGCAATTCAGACCATGTACCACAGAGGGCAATAATCCTTCTGCCCATTAATTAGGTGCATTTGTTACTGGAAATGATGCGAAAGCGATTCAAGTGGATGAAACAACAAAAGAAAACCTCTGGAATCAAGAGGCACTTGCCCAACCCTCACTTGTGCAGATGCCTGGCGGTCTGGCAGAGGTCAGGACTGTGGTGAAATGCCCCTTCCCAGAGAAAAAGCCAAATGTCATCACCAGATCCTGGAGGGAGTGGGAGAACCAACAGTCTGGCTTGAACTAAACCTTGGGAACCTGAGAAGGTTGCACGGGATTAGCCAGTGGGTAACACAAAACCCCAAAGCCACAATTACCGGCCGAGCAGCAGCCACTCTGCCCAAGCTGCTCTCAGCCATCCCAGCACTGCATTTGTGGGAAAAGCCAAGTGGAGAGTGCCTGATCCCTCCTGCCCAAAGGCAGCTCCAGTCTGGCTCTGCCCAGGGGAAGGAAGACAGGTTTTCAGTGCTGGCATCCCTTGGGAAAAGTGTCAGGAATCCCATGGGGTGGGCAGTGGAGCAAGGTGGGAGAGGGTCTGACATCCACTGAGCTAAAAAGCCTTAGGGAAGGGAAACCACCCCATATCTGTGCCTGTTCCTGGACGTTAAAGAGCCTTTTAAGCGTGTGAGATATTAGGGATCACAGCGCGCTTGATGCACAAGAGATGCTTTGAAATGGTTACAGCCTTTTTATTCACAGAAACTCCCTGTGAGTTGCCTTTTCTTCTCTCTGGGCAGCAGTTTACACCAAGGTTTTATTTGGCTTCAGGGCAAACATGATGCTTTGCAGGAAAGCACTGTCAGACAGACCCCTCTCCTAGACAAGTAATTACGAGAACAAATAGCTCCTTCTTAACCCACAGGGGAGGCTGCCAAGCCCTCTCTCTGCTATTCTCGGCTTCCTGGCTCGGAAAGGGTTACGTGCAATCTAAAAGAGTGGCTTGTGCTCCTCGGGCTGCTTGGGAAACCGTGCAGATTCCAGCTGGCAGCAGAGCTGGGCTGGGGATACTCTCTGCAGGTTACCCTGCCATGGTCACAGGAGACATCCTCTGCCCTCCCAGAGAGGAGCAGGGTGGGGCTGCTTTAGAAGTGTCAGGTGCTCCCCAAAAAACCAAGCCAGGCGGTTCCTGCCCTGGAGACCCTGCAGATGAAGTGCAAGGCGGTGCTGCAGGCAAAGAGAAATGTGCAGACCTAGTTTTAAGGATAAATATCCGGATTGCTGTGAGCTGGAGGGCAATTACGGTGCCAGACGTGGGTGCCGTGGTCAGAGCGTGGGGAAGTCCTGGAAGCAGGAGCAGCAGCTCTCCAGGGCTCTGTGGTGCTCTGTCTGCCTCTGAGTGCAACCAATTCCCAGCTGTGATGTCGGAATTTTAGTTTTGACTACGTGCAACGTTTTAGATTTGCTGTGAAATCTCTGTATTTTCCACTTTGTTTCCTAAATCCACGTGGAACATCCCTGATGCTTTCATTTTAACTGCAGTTCTACTGCTGTCTCTGCCAAACAGGCTTTACTTTTATCTCACCTGAGAATAGGCAGTGTAGGTCACAATTCAATGAATTTGTAAAGGTTCAGTGCTAAAACATATGAATATATTATAAAGCATATAAATAAATCCACAGAAGGACAGCCAAAACCTGCCCACAAGATGTCATATCCTTAATTTAATACCGAATCGAGCTTCATAAAGCAAGAGGATTTTAAAACAGTATCAAACACTAATTAAGGGTGGTGTCAATGAAGTGAAGAGCAGTTCTTAAGAAATAATGTGCAATTTGCTGTCAGTGAAACTCTCAAAACTTGGCTCCTCACTTTTATTGCCCAGTGAGTGCGAGAAGGTGCTGCTGTTCAAAGAGGACATCCTAGATCCAGCAGGAAAGAGAATAAATCCCAGAGCAGCCATGCATTAAAGCAGTTAAAAGTCTTCCCCAGAGCTGTGTGACTCCCCAGAGAGCAACTGATCAGGTGTTCTCGGAGGTATCTGATGATTTCTCTATTTTTGGGCACTTCCCTTTCTAACTCTGCTACCTGGAGTGCCCTTATTTCCCACACAAGAAAACCCAGAGGCAGGAAGCTGGACCCTGAGAGGGGATGGGTGAAAAAAGAGGGAATTTTCATTTCAGGGAAGCTTCCTACAGTTCAGCTGCTCCTCATAAAGCACCTCAGCTATCAGGACATCATCTGACCATGCCTCTGAGCTTTCCTCACGGGAATTCCAGCAAGGACCCCCAGCAGTTCTTCCCCCAAAAGCCACCAGCTTCACGGGTTTGAAACCTGATGCACGTGCAGGAGGCTCTGCTGGGATTCCCAGTCTGCCTTACTTGCAGGACAAATCAAGGTTTCCTCTTCCCATGACATCTGAGGCTTCTCCTGGAGCATCTGAGTCCTCAGGTGCAGAACAAGTAGGAAAGGTGTGAGTAGGGACAGGATCACCTTTAAATTAAAGGGGTAACAGAGAGACAACAGGACAAATGGGGGAGGGAAGTGAGGGACAGGAGTGGCAGCCTGTGTTATACTTGATGCAAGATATGCCTTATGATCCTGCTCTTGATCAGGACAAAACTCATATCCAGCCTTGGAAAGAGGTCAGTGTCAAAAAAACATGAAGCAAGGCTCTTATCATTCCCATTTTCTTAATGAACTGGAAATGCACAGGCCCTATTCCTAGAAAAAAAGGGGAGATCGCTCCTCTTTCTCTGTGTGAGAGTGAGGGGAAAACCCTTCAACCTTTCAAGATGTGGTTTGCAAATTCCCTCTCTCTGAGAAGCTCTGGATGAGTAAATATTACCAACAACCTCTCTGTGTTGTCCAGAAGGAACTGAAGAAGGGAGAGGACAAAACAAATCCTTGTGTTGAGACCATGGAATGGCTTTGGCTGTGCCTGGAGTCCAACAAACACTCCTGCTGCCCATTTTCTGCCTGGTGAGACCATCCACGGGCAGTGCAGCAGGATGGATCCAGGAGGATCACTGCCCATCCACCTCATCTCCATCACTGTTGCATGAAAGGCTCAAGAACACATTCCACTGGTAGAATCAAAAAGAAATTGCCCTCACTGGGATCCTGCATCGGTGCTTTTATGCTGTTGGGGTGAGAAGTGTCTATTTATCCTCTTTCATTTCTTGTTAAAAAGCAGAGCCCGTGTCAGAGCTGAGGAGAGCTGCAGCACAGAGGAGACATTATTCTCAGCTTTGGATTAAGATCAGTATTTTAATGAAAGCACTTATTAGCCCCAGCTGGGGCTCAATTTTCCAGTGAGTTGGGAAAAAAAAAAAATATATTGCCCTGGCCATTCTTCTGTGGAGATTGCACTGAGACATCTGAGAGTATCAATTACTGATCATAATTCTCTATTGGAAATGAACAGCTGGGGGAAAGCCGCTGGCTGGAAACGACTGGATTGCTTTACATTTGGAACTATAGTTCCTGCCTATTTGGTGTCCATTTTTTTCCCCACTCTGGGATGCTGACAGATCTCAGTGGGCTGCAGGAGCCCTGCCCTTGCCACCCTCTCCCACCAATGTCCCCTCAGCACCCAGCAGAGGGGCACTGGAGGTAGGATGTGCAGGCAAGTTTTGGGAGCTGGATCGTGTGGGAGGGTTGTCACTGCTGTCCCCTGCTCCTGGGAACATTTTTCAGCCAGAAGAGCTCAAAGGCCTCCCCCTTTCCTCCTGCAGTTATGGGGTGGAGGAATGACCACAGGGACACAAGGTTATTCCTGGAGAACACAGATCCTCATAGTCTCCTGGAATGTTTGCACCTTCTGGTGACTTAGGCACCCAGGCCCCATCAGAACAGGCTTAGGAAGGTTTGTGACTTAATGCAGGGATAAAAGGAAGGTGAATAAGCAATGCTGGAGGGGGCAGTGGCACGGAGGGGTCTGCATGTCCTTGAACACAGAGAGCTTTCCTCTGGACACACCCAGGAAAACAGACCCTGAGCTGGAAGCTTGCAGTGGGAAGGAAAAGTTAATTCCATCTCAGACCTTCTACGATAGCTGATGTAGAAATGGATGGAATCGGAGCAGAAGCTGGTATTTCAAAGGCAAACCTCACAAAAGGCACACAAGTTTCATAAGGAGGGGCAGAGCCCTGCCTGGTCAGCAAAGGAACCGGCACAAGGGGCAAGTGTCCACAGCAGCGGGTGTGATGTGTGGGGTGTGGGGGGCGTGGGGGGCGTGGGGGGTGTGTGCAGAGCCACCAGCCTCTCCCCCGTGGCCCCCAAGGGTGGAGGAGGTGGCAGCACCTCCCTCCTGCCCCGAGGGATGGAGCAAAGGGTGGAGGGAGAGACACCCACAGATGTGTGCCAGCTTTCGGGGAGAGTTTAGAGCTGTCTTCACGCGAACAGCTGCACTGACCCGGAATGGATGGGCACTCCCGAAGGCTCATTTCCCAAAGAACGGGCTCTGTGTGTGTGTACCACACGTCTTTCTGGGGCTGGGGGCTGTGTCAGGGACAGGGGGACAGGAGGGAAGCCCTTTCCAGCAGTGGCCAGGTTGAAGGCTTCACATTCTTTCAGCTGGAGTGGCTGGAGTTATTTTTTCTCCACTTGGAATGTCAGATCTGGGTGGGTTTTATCAGAATATCGAATCAATAAAATGCTCTGTCTGGGAACCTGTTCTTTAAATGCCATGGAAAAAACCCCACAGGCTCCAGGAGCTGGTCCCCAGCTAGCCTGGGACCAAGTAGCTCAGGAATTTCACATGAAAGCAAAGGAAATCCCAGGCATGTTGGCCTTGAGAACTGTGCTCCTGCCTGAGGTTTGATTAACTTTTTTCTTCCCCTCCTCATCCCCACAACCAGCTCATCCCAGCTGAACTGGCAGCCGGATTCCCTGCAGGGAACAGAAGGGAATCTGCATGGAAACCAAACCTTGGATGACTTTCCCACCTTTTAAAAGAGAAAAAAATCCTCACTGCTGGCCCTAGACTGTGATAACCCAGGGCTGAGGAGGCACCTGTTCAGACCCAAAGCCCAGCCAGTCTGACACGATCCATTCCAGCTCCCAAAAACCTTCCAGCCAAGGGACACAGCATCCACAGCTGCTCCCAGCCAAAGGCAGATGCTAATCCTCATCTCCTGGAAACAGGCACTGAGCACCTGAAAAGAAACCCAGTCCCAGCATCACACAGACCAGCCATTCAGCTCAGGCCAGTCCCATTAGATTTGGTTGACAAAAGAATCCAACGTGCACATTTATAATTTGCCAGGCGAAAAAAAAAAAAAAAGGGAAAGGGGAAAAAATTTTTAAAAAGGGAAGGCAAGCTTTCCTCGTCTGAATGGAGAGTTTCTGTGGCCCAGCCTCCCTCCTCGTCAGCAGACAGGCTGGAATTCCCAGGCTACGGGGGGAGATCTCCTGGGGCTGATCATGTTCTTAAAGGCATGTTCCCAATCAAGAAGGCTGGGATGAGGCATAATAATTGCATAGGCTTCCTGAGAACCGGCTTAATATCCCTCCAGACTGATTTAACCTAGTTTTTCATTCTGCTTTCACATCAAAAAATGAAGGTCTGTCTATATCTTGATATACTGCAAATCAGGAAATGGAGGCGTATGGTATATCTCATCCTCCCCTGCCTGGAGCTCTCCACGGCACGCTGCCAAGGCATTGTGTCAGCAAAGCTCTGCTGATTAACGCTGGGGAGAAAGAGAAACCAGTGGCCTGTGCAAGGTCTGAGAGTCAGGAGCCATCTAATCCCTGGCTGGCACGGGGCTTCATGTCCTTGAAATTGGTGGGGAATTATTAGTGTCATTAGCAGCCTGCATTACACTTCTGCTGGGCTGTAAAGACAAACGAGGGTGGAAAGTTTTGTAGGCTCAGGGCCATGGCTGGTTATAATTCTCATTAACACAAGAAAACTGGGAAATGTGCCTGTGTTACTGGGCAAGTGCCAAGCTTGTCCCTACCTCTGGAGCCTCTGGAGCACCTTGAGGCCATCCCGAAATCCAGAGGTGCACGCTGGTATTTCCCTTTCCAGCTGAGGCTGTCGACCTTCTGGAAGAGATCCCGAGGGGTTCAAGGAGAGACCCCAGAGCCTGTGCCTGCCTGATGCTGCACATGTCCTGCCACTGCCCCCCAGATGGGAGAGACAGAGGTTATCAGCTCCTGCAGCAGGGATCCGCACTGCCACGGGCAACTAAAACCGGAGAGAAACCCGCGGCTCCATCCCAGGGGTAAACCCCAGGCAGCACCCACAGATAAATGGTGGCAGTCTGGCCACAAAGCCACGCAGAAGGTCGGTGCAGACCCCCCCGTCTGGCTGGTTTGCAGAAACATTGGGTTCTTCTGTTCCCTGAGAGCGGGGTCAGCCTTTCCTGCAGAGACAGCCAGCAGTCCCTGTGGTGGCATCAGCACAGCCCATGCTGGTGTCAGAAGGGAGCTGGTGGCTGAAAAGTTGTCTTGAGACTGTGCTACACAGTCAGACCGTAATCACAACTGGCCTTCCTCACTGTAAGTGCTTCTAATCCTGTAATGAGGTGCTCTACAGAGCAAGGCACTGTTTTATGCTGAATGTTGGCAGCTTGGACGTGCAAGTCCAGCTTTAAAGACGCAGCTCTCTAACAGTGCAGTAAAAAGTCACCTCTGAGGTCTGTAAGAACACACACCTTGCAAATGTATCCCCAAACCCTACACACCTTCAGTACAACACATTTGGGAGGTTGCCTTCCGTTGCTGAGCTGGCTCAGCGTGGCAGAACCTCTCTGTGACAACTGGGCAAGCCACGTTGGATGCCACGTTTGTGACACCAAAGGGCATTTGCAAAACCTTTGAAAAAATAAAAAAAAAAAGTAGCAGATGAATTAAATTAGGGGACTTAGTATCATGAATATGAATTGCTGCTCTGAGCCATCCTGGTGGATACTCAACTTGGATTCTGGATAAAGCCACACCTCGTCTGGCTCAAGCTGCTGTGAGATCCCTGGACTTCCCTCAGCTCCCTTAGATCCAAGGTAGGAGGGAACAATAGTCCCTTAAAACATGTGGGGCCAGTTCCCAGGTTTCTTACTCACTCTGTGCTCAGTCCTTACTCCCACACTGTGGCAGTGGCAGCTTTATTTGAGCTCACAGCCCCAGCCCACACTCTGGCTGGTCCAGAGGCCACTGTACCCAAGCAAGAAACCAGCTCCAAGCCCACAACTTCACTAAAATTGCTGCAATCCCTCTCTGCTCTTTGCTGCACCCCACGACAGGACAGGGCAATGGAAGATAAACCAGGCAGCCCCCAGCAGCCCCCTGAGCAGACGTGAGTGAGCACAGGAACTCTACAGGCCATGTTTTTGGCAGATCCTGGCCTATCTGAACAAACAGGCAACGTGACCTGAGCGCCCATAAATTTCCTGAAAATCTTTAATGACTCTAAAGGCTTAATAAAGTGTTCCACGGCGGAGGCAGCGGGTGAAATTACAGGTTTGCAATCTGTGGAGTTGCAAGCTGAGGTCCAGCTCAGAGATTGCAAACGCAGGCAGCAATAACAGCTCTTTCAGAGCACAGCACACGTCTTTTGCCACCACATACCCTGTTTTTTGAGCTGCCGTGTCCCTAGCCAAGCATGCTGTCAGCAGGAGCTTTAATCAAACAGCAAAATACATTAAATACAGAGACAAATCCTTAAGGATGGAGTTGCAAGGCGTTGTGAAAGTGTCAACGGAGCGCTGGGAGACCATGATTTAGCAAAAAATTACAAAGGGGCAGCTAGAGGCTGTAAAAACCAGACTTCTGCTGGAATTAGGATGTGCAGGGAAGTTTTGGGACCTGCCATCGTGTGGGAGGGTTGTCACTGCTGTGCCCTGCTCCCAGGATCCACACGCAGGGACCCCAACACCACGTCTGCAGGTGGATCCACAGCAGCTGCAGCAGGTTTAAAAGAGGGGAAGGAGAGAGAGGGGTCACAGCTCCCACGGACACCCCTCAGGCTCGAGGGGAGCCACTGTCCCTGCCTGGTTATTCAGATCCTCGGCGCTGGGGAAGACACTCCCACAGGAAAACACAGCCTCACGCGTCGCTTGGAAAGGCCGCCAGTCCCAAATTACTCATCATCGCTCTGACTGCCTTTAAAATGTTTTTCATCAGCACTTTGGTCATCTTTTCACTTTTATACGTGGTGCTGTTTGCAGAGCCCCTCTTTAAAGCCGACTGACAGGTTTCTAAAGCAAGTGAGCCTGTTAGTTTTTCCTTTTGCCTGTCATTACACAAGAGTAGTGCTTGAAATCCACGTTGCTATTAAAAAAGAGGACTAAATTAAGCTCTTGCAGGAGGTCTCTAGAGATGCATCAGTCAGTGCTTTCTTACACACTCCTTTTACAGAACAGGGAAGTTTGTGTACCAACCCAACCATGGCTGTTCAACTGTCAAAGCCCCTAGAGCTACATCAATCCACAGAAGAGCAACCAAACTCCCTTGAAACTTCTGCAGTGAGGCAGGAGAGAAGAAGTTGGTGTTTAATGCTTTAATCATAGAGTTGGAGGCCTCCACTGATCCGTGGGACTGACGGCTGCAGGAGAGCTCGCACCACGTACGGGCAAAGAACTAAAGTTTAGATAAAGGGAACTTCAAGGATACAGAACTGAAGGGCACAGTGAGCCCTGCAATTCCAAGCATTAGAATTATTAGAAATATTAGAATGTTAGACTCCTTCTGGCAAGTGTCCCTTTTCAGAGAGCATTGCAGGATTTGGTAGTTGTTTCTACAAATTTAGAAAGAAAATATCTCACGCGGCCGCTGCGATCGGGAACGCGCCAAAGCAAGTAAACAGCACGTTGTTAATGTTTCCAGAGATCTTTCCATTCCATTGAACCATTCCATTGGTTCAGTCTGCACAACAAGAAAGCAAATGGCTCAGATTACTTATCTCATTTAAAAAAAAAAAAAAAACCAAACCAAACAAAACATGGATTTTGCAGTGCTGCATCCCACAGTCTCCAGAGCCAGCCCTGGGATGTGCTGAATAATGCAACCCTCAGTCCTGCTTTAGCAAAACAGATGAAGCCCTGACTTGTTCTTCTCTTGCTGGTGTTTTTGGAAAATGCAGGAAGGAAAAATCTGTCAGACAGAAATAGTCCGTGTGTCACTTCAAGCCAATCGCTGGGGACCTGGACTCAGAGCCCACTGAAGTCAGTGGAAAGATTCCTCCCGACCTCCACGGGGTTTGGCTCAGCCCCACACCAATGTGCTCCTTGCAGGTGTAAGTTTACATGTTCATTTTTGAACTGCCTGAACAAAGACTGCCCTCAAGAACCACCTTAACCACAGCTGCATTTGTCTCTAGCAGGGAGCTTCCACCCTGCCTTCAGCAATGTTCCTGGTCTGGGGCCAAATCTCCAAGCCAGCACATCCCTCTGTCTTCTTCTGCAGCCCTGCCCCTGTTGTAGGGCCACATTTCCAAGTGTCCAGTCACACAGGGCTGGCCTGGCTCTCCCCTGTGTTTTTTCCCTCCGTGGCTCACACCACTGGCACCCCAGCGCCTGCAGAACCATCCAAGGTTTCCTAGGAACTGCAGAGTTAACTTCTCACATTAACATTCCCCTTGGGAGAGGGCTCTGCTGTCTGCTGCTGGCTGGCGGGACTGGGCAGGGATAGAACAGTACGTGGTGACATTCATATAAATTTCTCTTTATAGATATGTATTAATAGCAGCACTTCTTTCATTTTATCCTTTTAGATAATCCCGAGCAAACTCTCTTCTGAATATATCACTTCATATTCCAGAATACTGAATGAGGAACTGGGGGTTTTTTATTCCAACTTGAGGTAAAAAAATCCAATTATTTTCACTTCTTAGCTTATTTTAGCTGGATCCTAACTCCAGAAAGGCTCCTCCAGGTGACAGAGATCACTGGCAACCCAGAATTAAGATCACCTCCGGAGTTTGGTGCAGGAGGAAGAGGTGCCTGCACTACCAGCAGTCCTGTGAACCAAACAGAAACGGAAATCTATGCGAACCTTGCCTAAATAAGTCAGTTATGTGCTTGGGTTTCCCCCCCTACTCCCCAAATGGTCTTTGAACACTCAGAGCTCTTCAAGTCACCGAAGGGACAATTCCACATTGAGCACAAAACCCAAACTTGCATAAGGCAGTGCTGAACTCCGAGGGTTAAGGGACGCCCCGGGGAGCAGCAGCAGTGACAAATGAGCACGGAGAATGTTCCTTCACCTTTCTGATTGCTCATTAAGCCTTGGCACAGCTCCAGGTTTGAACTCACTGCACCAGCACTGCCTTCCCCCTCCCGTGCTGCTGGTGTGTGTGTGCAATGCAAGCAGGGCCTGGTTTGGGCACGGGGATCCAGGTGTGCCAAAGGGAAGGCAGGCTCTGAGATCCACTGCAGGAGGTGACCTGGGGCTCTCCACGAGCTGCAAGTGAATACGGAATGTGCCAGGGGTGATCCATGCAAGAATTTATTAATTTTGCCACAATGGAAGTGGGATCCATCTGTAACTCTTGGGCACAGGACATGGAATCAGGAGAGACTGGCTCTCTGCCTGGCTCTGCTGCTCTCTCCTGCACTGACACTCTGCCACCTTCCAGCTCTGGGCCTTTCCCCGTGCCTCAGTTTCCCCATCTGCAGGTCTGGACATCAAAGCTGCTGGGTGTAATTTTTAAAGAAAGGAGCGAGCCAAAAGAGGGACGGAGGGAATGGAAAGGCAAATCCTTCCAATATTAGTCAGCCCTTACTTTGGCTGACTAAGCAGCACAGAGAGGCGGAAGGAGAAGGAAGCAGGAAGGCTGGAAGGGCTGGGTTTCAGGCAATTCCACCGTGGCAACGATGTCCCTTTAACACAGGGGACGGTTCACATCAGCAGCCCTAAGCTCGGTCCTGCTGGGCTTTGCTCCCTGCCAGCAGTGCTCAATGTGCTGCTTTGTCTCTCAGAGAGAACGTGGAATTGCTGCCGTTCATTATTTACAGATGTGCAGATATCTGAACCTGCTCAGCCACCAGACTGAGCTGCCGGCCAGAGCCAGGGGAGGTTCACAAGAGGCTTAGGAAGACTGTGCTGAGAGATGAGAGTTGGGTTTCTGGTGTTCAATTCATGCCATTTGCCCCTGGAAAACACCTGCTGCTTTCTTCCCTTGCACTCGTGGGGAAGCAAAAGACAATTTCATGCTACTCCTTATCTGCCTCCTCTGCATCCTCCAGTCAGTTCCCACCAGTGGTTCCCTATCAGGTGTCACATCTGGGAAGGATGGAAAGCTGACAGGCAGAGAGATGCCTGCCCAGCATCTCAGATTAACCATTTCCATGCTTTTCCCTGTGTAAACGTGAGTCTGCTCACAGGGTCAGTGGTAGGTAAACAACTGGAGACTGTGGAAGTTCTCCTCAGCTTGGGACTGTGTCAGTTGATGCGACCCTGGCCCTGCCAAAACTAACACCAAACATGTGTTGACTTCAACACTCCTGCAAAATTATAACAGCACAATGCTGTGACATTCCCCAGAGTGACTCCCTTCAGAACCGAGGCAGTGGGAAGATGAAATGTCCATCCCTGGGGGATGGAGTGTGGAGGAAAGGAGCAGCAGATCCCAAACTGCAGTGAGAGGAGCGGAGTTAAGGTGAGCATTTCTCTTTTTAATTTAAAGTCTTTGGAGGACAGACTGACAATCTTTCAGCATTGCTCTATCAGCCAAATTCTGGGAAAAGCCCGTGGGACCACTAAGGACAGGTAACTTCCCAGTGAAGACTGAAGCATTTGATGGCAAAGCAACCCAGAGCAGGTCCCAGATTCCTGGCAGGGACCGGTCATACATCTACAAAGCACTAAGGTTAAAAAATCCTGGTAATAAAAACCACAAGCTAAGACACTCGGGGCGCCCCCAAATTTCTGTGCATTTATCTGGCACTTGTCAGTTGAGATTCCTCTTTTACCTCAACACACAGAAGCAGAGGGACTTTCAGGGGAGCTCTGAAAACAATGGGGACTTGGAAATTAAAAAAATTCCCAGTTCCTGGGCTAATGCCCCAATGACTATTCACTTTCTTAAACACAAGGCAGCTAAGATACTGCTGAAGTCACAATAGTGAGGGGTAGAAGATAAAAGGATTTACAGGGTTAGGTTTAACAGGGTTGAAGGTTAACAGGATTTTAAGGTTAGGAATTAAAATAGCACAGCAAAAATGAAAATCCACAGTTACAAAGGACTGTGTGTATCATTCATTTCTTTCTCCCTGCCTCTGCACAGGCTGTAAATCAACCCAGATCAGGAGATGTCACCAGCCAGCGCTGTCCCCTGCAGCCCAGAGCACTGGGCTGGCAGACAGGATACACGGGAGCTTTATTTTCAGGGCCCTGACACTGAGCTGTTACATGACACCTGGAAGGTCACACCACATTTCTGCTGCTTCTCCCACCAGCTGCTGGGTTAGGTTCTGATTATTTCTATTATTTCTACCCCTGCTGCTGCAGGCACTACCAAGGAACCCCCCGCGGATACCAGGAGCTCACGGTGCAAATCACTGTGTGCACAAATTCTGTCCAAAAACTCTTCTCCCAGGAGAAACTGATGCCCTAAACCAAAGGAAAACAGGTGGAAACAGGCAGAGGTGCTGGCCTGGGGGGGCCAGGGCAGCCCCTCAGCCCGGGCTCAGTGTCCTGGCTGAAAGGACTGATCTCTTTTGGGGTTACTAATCATCGCCATGGTATCAGCAACACGCAGTTCATGTGCACAAAGCTCCTGGGTTGCACACAGGGGATTAAAACACAGGGAAACAGATCCCGAATGCCCAGAAGAAAACCCTCAATCCTCGCCTTCAGTCTTCCCTAACAACTGCGCTTTCGCGGATTTGAGCCGCGCTCCGAAGAACGCCGGGACAAGTATTTGACACAAAGTGATGCCAGGGAGCGCTTCTGCTCGCTTTTGTTTTTCCATGGATGCAGAATCCTGCCTAAAATAATCCCCAGCTAGAAACGCTGGGCTGCCGTGGCTGCATGGCCTGGATTTCTCTTCCAGCACCCTGAATTTCAGACACGGGGGTTCAGCTTCTGGGTGTGCTGTGCCTGGGATGTGCTGGGATTGATTATAGGTTTTCTTGCACTTCTATCCTCATTAGTTCTGTATCACAGAGAGCGTGGAATGCAGGCACTGCCAGCCCGAGAAAATTAAGATGTGACATTGTTTTTCAAGGACATATGCTTGGGGCATGTGTTTTTTCCCCCTTCCTCCATCAATGCAAATCCCAAATGGAACTGTCAACAAAAATAAAGGGAACAATCCTGACCCAGTTTAAAGTTGTGGGGATTTTTTTTTTCTTTCATTCTTTTGCTTCTCAAGGCCAGCAACAGAACAGAGGCCACAAGCAGAGCTGCCAAAACACATATGCATGTTGGATGCTTTTGTCTAAAGACACTATGAAGTGCTAAAATATTAAATATGTCAAGCAGAAAGGTTTCCTCTGGTCTTCAGAGCTCTGCAAAATGGCAATAAAAATGTGAAAGAAGAATGCTGACTAATCAAATGTGGTTTCTTTTTTAAAATGTAAATAGTAAAGGCTGAGTCCTGGATACTTCATGTTACGAGCAGAGACAGCTCAAGGATTTTCAGCCCTATTCCTTCCCCTGTGCTGGAGGGATCATTTTTAGGGATAAAGGACTTGTAGTGTCCCTCTAGCAAACATCCTGAATCATGAGCATCAGGACCAAACATCCTGTATCAGAGGGGGTTTTGCACCATCCAATCCAGGCCCTGAAATTCAGAATAAGCTTGGCTTTGCAGTCTGCCTGCCCAGCTCAGAGCTGTTCAGAGCCAGACTTTTGACTCGGGGCTGTTTTCCAGTCCTAATGATCTGCTCAGATCCTGACTTCTCCAGCAGGACTGCCAGTAAGGAGAGGTGCAGAGAGCAGGATATGTGGAAAAGCAAACACTCTCCTCAGGTGACCTCAGCAGTGACCCCCGAATGCGACCCCAAAGGTCAGCAAACAGCCCCTGAGTGGCCGTGACAGGCACTGCTGAGGGGTTCAAGGACAAGCTGGGACATAAAGTCCACTGTCCCTCCCCAAACCTGCCGTGCTGCTCATCACCCCTGCTGCTATTTAGCCGTTCAGACCACGCTTCCCCCTCCATCTCACAGCACCAGGGATGGAGCTCTCCGAGACACCAAAGGCTGGGGCTGCAGCAGAGCCCCTCTGCTCTGTTGGTGGCACTTGTGTTATTATCACTATTATTATTATTATTATTGTTATTGTTATTATTAATATTATTATTATTGTTGTCTGCAAGTAAATACCAAGCAATTATGGTGTTCTGAAGTGACCTTCTGGAGCATGTGCTCGAGTCCGTGGAGCTCAGCCAAAGCTACTATTGTGGATTTCATGCCAAGGCTTGGGAGAACCCTGGCTCCCTCCCATTGTTTTCTTTGGCCGGGCTCTACGGATTCTCAGCCTGGCAAGAAAGCCCCGTTTTAAAAGTACTGGCAAGCACCGTGCAGTTTGTCACAGCACGGCCCATGATTTAGGACCTTGATTTAGGCTCAACACTGGGCCCTTTTGTTCCGCGGCGCTGGGGCATCGCTCGCGACTCCGCGCGAGTTAATGAACGCCGGGCGGCAGGGGGGATCTTCCCCCCTGAATGTACAACCCAGAGTGGGCATGGCTGAGGGAGATTGAAGCAGCCTTATCCACCAGCCGCAGGCTTAGGCTGGTGCAAACAAGGGTTTCTCACACAATGGATGTTTCAGCGATAAAATTGCTGCATACCTGGGTAAAGCCAGAGCTGGAGGAGAAGGATTTGCACTTTTCTCTTTTTTTTTTTTTTTTTTTGTTTAATAGAAACTCGTTTTTATTTATGATTCGACCTCAGAAATAGAGGTGAAATTTGAAGGGATTAAAAAAAAAAACCAAAACCACCTCTCTGGCTCCACAAATCCTTCTTACAGGTCCCTCAGGCTTTGCTAGGACGTAGTTATAAGCAAAAAATGACTCTGCAGAAAACAGCCCTTTGGTAAAAACCAGCTCTTGCGCAATTTGTATATTTTGGAAGCCATATTTGACCATTTTACTGGCTGGGGATACCCAAAACCAGGCTTTGGGATCCAGACTCCTCCAAATCCTCTGTGCATGGGGAGGAGGGGGGAAAGGGCAGGCTGAATATTTAAAATCAAACCAGTGAAGGAGAAAAGTCTTCTTGTAGAAACAGAGTCAAATAGCTCAAAAATATCTGTACCTTTGTGAGTGGCACTGCTGAAACTCAGCAGAAAAATACAGCCCTGTCTGCTGCTCACTGATTGGAATTCATAAACCAGCCAGCCCTGAAATAACTGCCACCTTCTTCACTGTCAAACTAATCGAGAATAATTGAATACAATTAGCAAGTCATGGCTAAAAATGTAAATGAGGCACTAAACCAGCTAATTAATGACCATCCTGGATCATATCACCAGTGGCTGAGTTGGCAAATAACAGCAGAGATGAGGCTTAGACTGGGGTCAGTTCCTGCTAATACTGAGCCTAGAAAATCAAGGATGTGGTAGGTGCTACCCCTTGGCTCCTGCAGCCCCAGATTCCTGTGGGGTCCAAAGAGACAAGAAATGTTGAATTTCCTCCATTTATAGTCCACTGTCCCCACCTTTGCTACATAATGTGCTTGCAGCCTTCTCACAGGAGTGTATTTTACAGTCTCTGTGTGATTGCAGAGAGGACTCAGAGTCTGCGCTGGGAGATGAAAAGTGGTGCCACTCTAATACATCTGACTGCATGAAATGCTTTCAATTCCAGCTCTTACTGGCTCTTTAACACCTCAAAAGTGTAAGTGAGAGATATCAGAGGAACTGCCTGTATTTCTACATTGATAAAAGAGGGGGGAAAGGAGAAATGTCACAAGAGACAAGTGTGACATGACCCACTCCGGAACCTTATTGCATCAACATTTAATGATGTCTCCTCTGGTCTATATCTCACCCCAACAGCTTTCTCTGGGCTTCTGGCTGATGAGTTTGACCCAGCAGAGACCTTTTTTTTCTCTCCTTTCGTGCACCTTGTCTCAGAAAACGTGGAAACCATCCTTGCTTTGTGGTATAACGTTGGAAGTATGGGAGCGTGCCAGTGTTCTGCTCATACCTAACCGTGGTCATAACTCCACCTTGAGCCAGTCTCTGGCACTTACCCAGAGCATTTCCAACTGAACCATATCAGTAAAAGCCAATCCTGATCGAGACATGGCAAACCAGATCCCTGAACAGCTCGGAAAGTCCCTCTTGTTACATTGGTGGGTATTTTGCAGAACATTTCGAGGTTCAAGAAATTATGGGATAAACCAGAGCCTGGAGATGGAAGGCAACTCCTTCCCAGTGGCTCAGCCTCAACACACTCATGGACACAGCCTGGGGCCTGAGGAGCTGCTGTGGTTTCTCACTCAGGCTCAAACCCTCCCACAGCTTTTCTGCAAACACACCTTGAGGTTCCCCTGTGACCAACTGGAAGCTGATAAAACAACCATGGATTAACAAGGGAAAGGGTCAACTCCCAGGCACCCCAGCCCCGTGTCACAGCTCACTGGTGCAAATCCCAGTTAAGCTAAAGAAAACTAAAACCTGTGTTCACACAGGCCCTCTCTGATGTCTGTGTACACTTCACGCCCCTGCGATTTCTGGTCCCAAGTTCACACCCAAACAGGAAAAGGACAATCTTGTGCTTCAGGTGTGACTGAAATCTCACTCAGCTCCCCAAGCTCATGAGAATTCAAGGCTGGATCTCACTGAACAGCTGACCTGACTTCAGTCTTGCCACACGAGGCCAAACCCTAACAGAAACCACCTGTGGTATTTCAATAACATTAAATCCAAGCTGAATTCAGCCTTGTACCTGACTCGCATCCAGCATCAATTTCCTTGGCCCACTTCAAGTCTCTTGCTGTCAACACTCCAGGGCTGAGAGTCATGGAAGAATGAGCTGCATTCTGTTAAACCTCATGGCCAGTGCTGCCAGCTGAAGTGTTATCCCTGCTCCCCATGCTGAGGATGGGGTATGAAACAGAACAGTTTGTTTTCCAAACCTGATGCAAGGCTCCAGTTATTCAGCTTGCACTTCTGACTGCGAGAGGCTTTAGCCAGCTCTGACAACATATGGATGTGGTCCATGGTACTGGCTGTTTCCTATAGGATCTGGAAAGGCCTGAGGCGTGACTCTGTCTTTCTGCTGCACTTGGAATTTGCCGTGATGCGCAGGAGGAGGAATTCCTGGGAAAGGCCTCTCCGAGGACGGTCCCAGATGCTCCCTCTGCACACACCAGCTCGTGAGTGCAGTATTCCAAGGTTTGCGTGTTCAGCCAGCACCTGGCTGGCTGCAAACTCACCCCTGCTAGTGACAGAGTGGGAAAACTGGTTTATTGTTATCTCTTTTGGCCTTATTTATAGAACTCCCAATGCCTCAGCTGCTCCGTGCTGAGCAGCAGCAGGCCTTGTGCCCCATGAGCGTGTCACACACGCCACAGACCTGCCCACAGGGGAAGACGTGTGCAGGTATTCTAACCCCAGGCTAGAACTGCAGCCCCACCAGGCCTTACTGATCGTGGAATTTCAGCAGCAAGCATTTAAAGAGCCCACAGATTCCCTGTTTAAATACACCATCTTTTCAGCCCCATCTTCCCCAAATCTTGCAAAGCTGGCAGATCTCTTGAGGTGAAATGACATCTAAGGTGTCTTGGCATCTCCAGACTTTGGTTGTCCAGCAGCACCGGGTCCTGCCAACATCACGAGGTGACCAAAAAACGAGAATTTTGGCTGCGTGGTGTGGGTTCATCTCACCCATTTCGGTATAAACAAGCAGAAATGCAAACAACATTAGCCAGAATTGTTTGTGATGTGAACAGTGACCTGGCATCTGCCACAACATCACCTATTTCTGTCACAAGAGGTTCTCTTGTCTCTATTTGCCACCAGCACAGAGGAATTTGCTTCACTTATTTGGATAAATGTGCCAAATCAAGTTAAGGTAGTTATGCTTACATGGCAAAATGAGGGAGTTTCTGAGGACAGGAAGCAATTCCATCCTTGCACAGGAAATATCCACTGAAATTAAGATAACAAGAGCAAGAAGATGAATAGAAAATCAAAGGAGAACATACTGCATTTTCCCCTCAAGGGCCTGATACCACAACCATTAAATCAGTATCAAAATTTCCACTGCATTTAGAAAACAATTTAAATATTTCTGGAAAAACTATATTCTGTACAAAATGTCATTCGTGTCGAAAGAATGTTTGGGCAAGGAAACAGTGACTGTTATTATTGGCAGTATCACTGAAATAAGGCCCCAGTTGTCTTTTCCTAGAAGGGTTAAGCTTCTCCTATTATGAAACAAGAAAACAATCTCTGTAAGGAAAAATTTTCCAGCCAATGCCCATCCAAAACTCCAGGTCACCAGCAAATACATCCAAATACACAATAAGGTCAGAGGAAGAAATTCAGAGAACAGCCCTCTTTGTCTAGAATATTAAGTACTGGAACAAATAACAGCAACATCCCCATGAGTTGTTCATATTTTTCCCAGCACAGCTCTTCCATGCTGAGGGTTGCTTTCTTTTTCCTATCACTCTGTGTGGATTTTTCTCTCTCGTCATTTGTCTCCCCTCCATTCCAAGTAAAGCAAGGAGCGTGTCTTCTCCTGGAGACACCTATGAGACTGCAGATCCCTGCAGCTGGCCCAGCTAGAAGCCTTCTTTGTGTATTTGTTCGTTTGGGGTCTCTTTTAAATGAATAAAACACTTCAATAACCCTTCCCTCATTCCTCTTCTTGGTTTCCTACAACCCTCGTGCCACCAGGTCCCATCTTCTCCGCTGCTCCTTGGTCCTTTCCTTCTCAGAACATTTCTCACCCCAAGATTTTCAGCAGTGCCTGCTACAATTTCTTACCCAAGGCTAACCCCAACACTTCTCTTTATCCCGTGTAATTATTTCTCACAAATAGTGTCTCCAGGCTGGGACCTTGCAGATGGGGCAAAATCCTGCAGGACTTGTTTTTGCAATAGTAATTTCAGGTGGAGGGGTCTTAAAAGCTTCACGGGCTTTTCACAAATGTTTTATATATTGTATGGCAAGATAAAGGCAAAAAATGGAACTCTAAATGTTTGTATGCACCCAATTTCTTAATTGTACTTCTCCGATCCTGCTTTAAGTGGTATAAATACAAAGGAGAGTCAGAACCTGTTGAACCAAGGTCTGTTTTCTCAGTCCCCACATTATTCAAGATGTGAGCTCTAAAGAATTCCTTCTGTTCTCTCTTCTCTTAGTTTCCACATTTTGGACAACTTTTCAGCCAACAGATCAAGCACTATCTGCTTTCAAAGTGCCCCTAATGAGGTAATTACTGGGAGCATAAAATACACACATTTATTGTAACTGAAGCCACCACAGGCTGGGGCCAGGCAGTGCTCAGAGTTCACTCCACTGGCAGCTCAGAGATGTCCTGCCCTGTTCAAATCTTTTTTTCTGTAAAGGAGTAAGACATCTCCAGTGTCCATCACGCTGGAGTTACCCTGCTGACCCCTCCCTGAACAAACTTTGCAAACCACGAGCACCCACATCTGAGCAGACACCGAGATTAAACACAGTTGTTTGCAGAACTTCTTTTCCCGCAGAAGTGCTCGAAGTTCTTTTCCAAAACACCTCCCTCCCATCCCACAGACATCCTGTGCTGGGTCAGGAGCTCACCACCGGCCGTAGCTCAACCCACGCCAGGGACGGGAGGAACTTTTTGTTCCTTCAGCAGCTCCTGGGAGCCAGACCTCCCACTGCTCCCCACAGCCACAGCTCCAACCTGCCATTCCTGGGGTCAATCCTCTAAATCTCACCAGCTCCCCACGCCCTTCTTGGCTGAGTGAGATTATCCAGCCCTTGGTACCAGCAGAGTGCTCTCTGAGGAGCTACCCACGAGGGTGGGGGTCCCTGACACTGACTGGGAATAGAACTGGGCAAAATCCTTCAGGGGAAGGAAAATAAAACCGGCAGCAGCAGGTTGGCTGGGTGTAAATTCCTTCCAGTGCCTGAGGGAACTACAGCAACGATGGAGAGAGACTATTTGTGAGAGTCTAGAGTGAGAGGACAAGGCTCCAAACTGAAAATAAGTAGGTTAGACTGGATATTAGGAAGGAATCCTTCCCTGGGAGGGTGGGGAGGCCCTGGCACAGGGTGCCCAGAGAAGCTGTGGCTGCCCCTGGATCCCTGGCAGTGTCCAAGGCCAGGTTGGACGGGGTTTGGAGCAGCCTGGGACAGTGGAAGGTGTCCCTGCCCATGGGGTAGAACAAGATGATCTTAAAGGTCCCTTCCAACCCAGGCCATTCCACGATTCTATATTAATTCTAGCAAATTGTTTCCATTGAAAAATAGACATCTCAAAGTGGAAGGAAAAAAAAAAAGAAAAAAAAAAGAAAACAAACGTGAGTTAAACATCTTTTTTTTGACTTGAAGTGATTTCAGTTCTGAGTTAGTTTGGATTTTTTTATCCTGCCTGCTTAATTTAAAATCAAGACCTTTCTTCTGAATTTTCAGATCAGCTAAGCAAAGCTGAAAAATTTATCAGAAGCACAAGTCTGGTCGTGAATTATCTGATATTCTTGCATGAAAGACTTGTGTAATTATTTGGACATTTTATTTTCACCTAGAATTTCAGTTCCCAAAGGAAGGGCAAGTTGAGATTGACAGTTCATTCATCTCCCCAGGGACCAACCTAAAGCTGTGAAAGCAATTGTCCTTAAATGATTTCTTGCTGTTCTACAGCCACAATTAGCTCAGATCGTAATGTCGACTTTGCTTGGGCTTAGCTTCAAGACTAACATTAAACTGTACTGCTGCATAATCCTGTGGCTTGATACCTTAGTCATAATGTGAGCTAATAGGTCAACCTTGGCTTTTGGTAAGTCATAAAATGGGAAAAAAAAAACCCCTCAGTTATAAAAGCTTTAGAATTCTTACTAGACAGCACGCAGTGATTCTCGTTCCTGAGTCATACTGCAAAAGCTTTTTATAATACCTTGCATTTGCTCTCCGAGCGAGTGATTACACTTCTGTGCTCTTCCCCAGCCATCCAAAAAAGATATTTGAGGCTGTGTGTGCCAGGAGGGATGAATGTGCTGCAGGGAGCACTCCCACGGGCAGCACGTGCCGGGACTGCAAATCCTGCCGTGCCGGAGGAGGATCTGCAGCGCCGTGCGTGAGCCCAGCGCAGGAAATGCCACCACGTGCTCCATTCGCTGGGGGGGATTCTGGTGACCTTGTAGGGTAAATGCACCACTGACAGCAGGGACAGGCTTCAAAAAGCACTCACAGAACCTCTGTGCTCGCAGCCCAGGCTGCTGGGGGCAAACAGAGCCAACTCCTGTAGCTGCCCAGAGGATGGGACCCTTCAAAGCCATCTCGCTCACGGGTACACCCAGCGTGTGCCGTGCTGATCTGTTGAAGTTTCTTTTGGAAATGGGGCTAAATCCATAACCAGGAGTACTTGCCTTCCCAGGGTATCTGGCTGGTCCTAAAAGAAGCACCTGTGTGTAGATCTTAAGTATTAGGAGCAGAAGGCTGATGGTTTTTTGAGTCATTTTTTTTGTCCCTTTTCAGTATGAATTGAAAAGATTAGATATTTTTAAAGATACTATAAAATGACCCAGCAGAAAGCCAGGCCCTCACACGAAAGCAAGATTGGTGGAGCACATCCTGTGCGTTTGGAAGGCGTCAGCTCAACGCTGCTCCTTCAGCCTCTCCCTGGTGACCACTCTGGAAAAAGGTCTGGGAGATTCCCACTCCACGTGGGGCACACCACACAACAAATCTGGCAAACACCTGCCCCAAGGAGGAGGAATCAAGTGGTGTTTTGCAGAGAAGGAAGGCTGGAAGATCCAGTGTTGCTCATTTTGAGCACTATCCAAATTCCAGGCGTGTCCTTGCTCCCTGCTACCCAAATTCCAGGCGTGTCCTTGCTCCCTGCTACCCTGCTGTTCCTGAGCACTCACTGCACTGGGGGTTCACAGGGGAATTGCCATCCTGCTTACCAGTAGCTCAATCTGTGGGGCAGGGAGGGAGCTGATAATCGAACCAGATTCACTATTATTCACTTCATTATTTCCTATTCTCTCACTTTAAAAAAAAAACAAACAAAAAAACCCCTCAGCCATCTTACCTTGGAGCTCGAACGATGACCAGCAAATTTGCAAGAACAGTTCCAGGGCTGAAATCTGTTTGTATCAACCATCTGTCATTAATAACAGCTCCATGACACTCAGAGGGAAAACACGTACAATCCACCTTCCTGTTTTGGCACCTGGGTAGCACAATTTGCTTTTTAGAACCACTCAATACCAACAGTTTTCATGGCAGTCAACACGGCCATGACAGATAAGAAGCAAAATCAAGAGTGATCTTTGCTACGTCTGCCTCCACCAAGCTGGACTGATTTTCTTTCTCACATCCACACCAGAGGAAAGGCAGAGCCAGCAGCAGGGAAACAGCCAGGACACAGCATCTTAAAAAAAAAAAAAAAAAATCCCTCACGATTACTTTGTCATATTCCTGGAGGCAAAGGTGGACGCAGAGACAAGGTGTGCATAAAACCTCCTCATTTCCCCGCAGCTGGGGTTTATTATCAGCTTCGTATATCTGGATTGCTCTAAACTTTCCATTTAACAGATATATTCCTAGTAACCACTTCTAAACTAATAACATTTAAATGCAGGATATGGGCAGCCTGCAGCTACGGCTGCTGTGGAAGCAGATCTTGCAGGCCTGACTCATTGCAATAATGGCTTTGCTATCAGCTTCTTAATTATGATGGAAATTACTGGAGCAAATTACCATAAAGGTTTAGGAACATTCAGTCCATTCTGGCCCTTCCAGGTCTGTTGCAATACATATTTGCTTTTTCTTCATAAATGTTAAAATTCCTGCTTTTTTTTTTTAAATCTGTATTCTCCTTCTCTTGGGAACGTGGAAAAAAAAAAAAAAACTTCTTTTCACCGTGGCAAGGTCCCAAGAAAACAGGTGGCTTCATGGGTAAACAATGATAATTGGGAAAGAGGTGATAGAAATTCCAGCCTGCACACTTCCAAGTCCAGCACACAAGTTCTCCACAGCTTATGAGGTTGTGTCGGGCAGAAAGGGATTGACCACTCCACCAAATCCCAGCTCAAAATCCTTACCAAGTCTAGAACCCACTTTTGGATCTTTCTCCACTCCAGTTTGACAGCAAATTTCTCCACAAATCCACGGTCACACACTCACTTGGAGGAAAAAAGTGAGAACAACACCGGCTGAAGAAAGCAATTTTTGCAGCCATTACAGCCTGACCCAAGGATGCAAAGCCTTACACGGATGTATTTGTGTGCAAATCACAACTTTTGGGAAAGATAAGAGCCTGCACAAAACCTAACAATTCCCTGGGAAAGAGCTGCAGCACCACCAGTTTAACTTGATGCCTTTGTTCCTGCAAATGAAGTTTTAAAGGAGCCTGAGTCTTGAAAAATTACCATTTCTCTGCCTTCAGAGAACTACCATTACAAGCTAACTCAGAACAAATTCGAGGCATCAGTCCATTTTCAGTAGGGAATTCCTTCACGTTGTGCTAACCAAGATTTACTCAGTTTGCTGAAGTCCTGTGTGCTGGTGTTGTCTTTGTACGAGTTCCAGTGAGCTCCACTGGAATTAATGCCCTGATAGGGTCATGCCAGGGGAGCCTCCTCTGAGATAAACCAGATTCCCACTGGCACTTAGTGCTTCTTAATGGTGCATTTGAATTTACGCCTGTAGGCTGAGGGAAGGGGGGGCTTTAGGACCAGCAGCTCCTCACGTGAGCTTGTGTGGTGTGTTCAGTCACTGTGGCTTTTTTTGTCCCACAGACAAAGCACTTCCCCCTGTGTCCTCATCCCTCCCCGGGCTGGGAACACAGTGTTCCTTCCCGTGCTCCCACCAGGAGGACGGCGAGGGGCTGGCCCCGAGGGGTGATAATGAAAATGCCTCGGTAATGAACCCATCTGGTGATGTCCTCACCGGCCTGGCTCGCGGTGCCAAGAAGCTCGGCAGGGGTGCCCCACTCTTCAAAGCCAACATATGCACAAAACCTACGGATTTCACTTTCCCCGCGATTTCCACCCCGCTCCCCTGCTGCTCGTGTTTTAAATACTTTCCCCGAAAATACTTCACTGCAGGAGTGGCTGCTCAGCACATCTCCGACTCCGCTGCTACGCAACCTGCAGGCCTGACCTTTCCAAGGGAGGAGCGTCCCAAGCGCAGCCGAGCGCTCGGCACGACAGGTCCCACACTTCCAAACCAATCCAAGTCAGTGGATGTCAAGGCAACCCCCATGTTCGTAGTGTACGGAGGCCAGGATCTGCTCTCTGGCCCTGGGGCTGAGTGACAGCGAAGAATCCGTGTCCAGTCTTCAGCCGTGCAACCTCCAGACACACCTGGACATCGTCCAGCACAGCAATAACTGGCCCAGGCCATAAATTTGACCCCAGGGTGGCTACAACTGAAAAGTCAGTGGTGTGGCAGCCCCAGCCCTCCAGGCTGTGCCCTTTTCAGCCTACCAGCACAGGAGACTCTCAGGACATCAGCTGGCCCAGCCATCTCCTGCAGAAAAAGCTCCCGGCTTCCAGAGCCTGGAAGTGAGGCACCAGCGCCTTCATCCACACCCGAATTCTGCAGCGCAGGTCCGTCAGTGTGCCCAGGAGGGCAAGGAGGCTAATGGTCTGCATCAAAAATAGTGTGGCCAGCAGGAGCAGGGCGGCCACTGTCCCTCTCTGTTTGTCACTGGTGAGGCCCCTCGAGGGCTGTGTCCAGTTCTGGGCTCTGGAGAGCAACAGAGACGTTGAGGGGCTGGAGCGTGTCCAGGGCAGGGAACGGAGCTGGGGAAGNGCTCTGGGCTGGGGACAAGGTGGGGATGGGGCACAGCTTGGACTCGATGGCCTTGGAGCTCTTTTCCAACCTCACTGCTCCTGGGATTCTATCACTCCTCATAGACAAACCCTTGGCCCTTTGCCACCTCCTGACAGACAGAACCACAACTGGCGACCAAGAGAACAAAGTCTTGAAGGGATGGGAGCCACCACAACGCGTGCCAGGGGGCAGTCACCGACCCGAGCCTACTGCTGGAGGATTTTAAGAATGTGGCCAGCAAATAAAACTAATGGGACACGCGGCACCTTCGGCCCCACTGGCCCAGAGGTCTCCCAAAGCTCAAAAGTGCCCTCCTCTGGCTGATTCCGACAGGCTCCTCCGTGATTGCTGGGATAACACTTTCTGGGGGAAGAAAGGATTAAAAATCAGCCGCAAAGCGATCACTGATAAGCCAATTATTCTTCAGGATGAAGCTTTTCAAAATGGTTTGAGATGGGCCAGCTGCACCATGGGTCCCATCCCAGCCCATGGGAGGGAAGCAGCTCAGACCTGCAAGGGAACAGCTTCCCCTGGGATGGATCCTCAGCCAGGGATTGTGGTTCAGGTCAGGTTGTGGTTCTGAAACCTCGTGTTTTATGGCTCTCCACGTAGGTCTTTGAAAAAAAAGCCTCGGCTTTCAGAAGCGAGCTCTGAATTGCAGAACGCGATTTTCTGGCTCACAGATTTCCATACTGCTAAGTCATCTTTGGACTTCTGTCTCCAAGCAGTTGCCTGACATATCCCAGATGACTATTTTAGGAAAAGGCAAATCATGCCCTAGAAATGCCTGTTTGCTCCGTGCTGACTGTAAAGGCAGTCTAGACGAGCACAGATGGAGATCTCTGTATTTGGTCAGGTGAATCACACCTCCACAGACTCAGGGTTTCAAAATTTCACCCTTCATCCAAGCCCAAAAGTTGCTTTACTGGCTAAAGTTGTTCATGATGGAAACTATCCATGGGTATCTTGGGAATCACTGACTTATCTCTCTCACTGCATTATTCCACTGAGGTATGTCACAGCATTTTTTGCATTTTTTTTTTTCCATTTCATTTTAATATCATGAAGAAGTTCTCTACTTTCCTTAGAAGACAATTCCATAGACTTGGAAATCTTGGATTTATTCTCTTTCTCATCTTCCCTTATGGTATATCTTGGGTATTTCCCAGAGAAAATGTGTTTGCATTTAAAGATATTTGATGTACAATCAACATTTATGCTTATGTACCTTATGAACTTTTTTAATTAAATAAATGCATTTTTTAAATAAATCAATCTAGAATCTCATTACTCATTTCAATCTTCTCATGCCCTATTTTTCAGCTGAGCCTCAAGATTAGCCGATGTCAGTAAGGAGCTGACAGAACTACAATTTATAAGCCCCTCTCCATCTATTTAAGAATGCTGACAATTGCTTAAGAAAAATGAAACTGTTTTGTAAATCAATGAAATTGTATGTACAAGCAAACCTTAGACAGCTCTCCGTGGGCTGTTTTACATGTCGTTAACCTGATCTGCATGATACTTGGACAAAAGCATCACTAATTGCTTTTGTCTCTCAGAACTGAACCCATTCAAGGCAATTAGCAGGAGGCTGCTGCAGAAAGGTGAAATTCCTGCGGCAAGGCTTCATTTGGGAAGCCCTGGAATGCTCTTGTGGTGTTTCTAGAACGCTCTTATGATTTGAAAGGACAACCTGCAGGGCCAACACCGCCTTTTTTAGGGTGTATTTTTGCCAGAATAGTTTTTGCTTTTTGCCCAAGGCTCCTCTGTATTTAACCACACGTGCCCCATCACACATTTGGGATTTAAGGTCCCCTCCAGTTCGACACCAGCACTCCTCTATCACCATCAACCCGGCTAAAAAGCCCTCCCAAAACACGTTGATCACAGATTTTTTTTTTTTCCCCCCTGATAATTCGCCTCTCCACGTGGCAGGGAGTAGCCCTGGCTTTGCTTGGCAGCCCTGGCACGATGTGCAAACCACCCAAGATGTTTGCTTCCCTTCCCAGCAGTCAGGACAGGGTATATTTGAGCTTCTTGGAACACGCCAGGCTTTGGGGTTTCTTGCATGTACTCCTAAGTGAGCTTCCTCTCTTTGATTTGTGCACCAAGCCATGGGTGACAGAAATACTCTTCATTTTTCACTGACGTGGGCAGCTCCTCTCTCAGATGTAATTGCAGGAGTCTGCCTGGCCGGCTCAGACAGGCCACTTTGTTCCCTCCACAGCCCTGCCCACACCCATCCTCCCGAGCTTGGGACTTGGCTTGGCCTTTTCCAAACAGCCTGCTAAGGATTTATTAAATCTAGACCCTCCATTTAAAAANAGAATACATAAGGGATTATAAAAATCAACTGCCTGGCTTTGGTTTTTTCCAGTTTGGTGATCTTAGAGCTGCATCACGCAGTCTCCTGTCCCTGACTGCCTGAAGCTGTCTGGGTGTAACTGATGCTACAGCTTGGCCTGGAGGCTCTGCTGCCCCTGGCTACTGCAGAGCAGGATAAAAGCCAATTATAGCCCAGAAACTTCAAATCTTCTTGCCTTACCATTAGCACTGGGAGCTTTATTATTGTGAAACATTTTTAACACGGCACCATCAAAAAGCCAAGAGTGAGGCTCTCTGGACACTAAACATCCACGGGGAGGTAACAGCCCCTGCCTAGCTTGGGATTTTTCATATAAAATTTTAAAAAAAGAGACAAACAGGGCAGGCAAAAGGTGTTCTGGATCTGATTCTGAGATCACGTGAACTAATTGTAAAAGTTTCTCCCTGTAAGTCTCTTGAACAGCTGCTATGGGAGACATCTCTGTACTTCTGATGGTCTGTAAAGGGTAATAATAATTAAAGCACATTTTTAATAGAAGATAAAAGTATATGTCTCAGAATTTCTGCCAAGAAATAGCGTGGCTTGGCTTGGCAAAATGGGGAAAAAAATGGAATATTGTGTCAATATCACAAGATCTGCCTTTCTCTAAATATATAAAATCTTTGATTTTTACAGTTTACCATGTAACCATCCTCTTTCAAATTCTGCTTGCAATAGTTTCTCAAAATCAGGACTCAGCTTCTTCTATTCCAGTCATTTTTCACTGCAGCCAAGTCTACAAAAAGACTTTAACACTTCACAAGTTCAGAATTACTTTAATCAGAGAACTTTAAAGAGCTGTGCAAACGTTTATTAACACTTGCAACAGCTCCCCAGGTCTGTTGTAGGGGGTTCTCATTTTATCCCCAGCGTGCAGACAGGGTAACTAAGGTAACAGCAGGCAAAAAGGATTTGACTTCCCACTTCCAAGCTGGAGTGTGTTAACTATTAGATAATTATTCTTCTCCCGAGAACAGTTTAAAGCTGTAACGTACAAATATTGACTATTTGTGCTCTCAGAGCTCTCCCTCAGAGGTGGCTGCATCGGGCTGGTTTCACACAGAAGTTGTGGTCTCTCTGCAAAGTTTGCCCAGGGATTTTGGCTGCCAGGCCGTGGCAGTCCGGGCTGGAGGCATCGGCTCAGAGCCTGTAGGGGAGCAGTGCTGGGCTTTGGGGTCGCAGCGCTGAAATCCCTTCGGTGCACACCCGCCCTGAGCAGGGACACGGGGCTGGCACAGGGTCACTGTGCCCCTTCCGCTGTCCCCAGAGACCCTCAGCAGAGCCCTTTCCTTGGCAGAGGGTGGCCAGAGGGGCAGCCCCACCCCAGTGCCAGCCCCTGCCCTCTCTGCCGCATTTGGGGGGAGTTTTTCTGACAATGAGCTGCAAAAAACCCGAACTGTGCACCTTTTCCAGGCTGGGAAAACATCGTGAACCACTGCCTCCCTTCCACCCCATTACTAATCACTGTAAACAGCTGTTCCCTCTTTTCTCCCTTGTTTTTTTCATTACTCTCTAACACCATTCTGATCAACTGTTTCTGGCAAAGACAGAACAAGAGAAGGAAAATCCTACATCCCACTCCACACAGCTAATCCATGTGATTCTTCAGCTCCCTGGAAATTGAACTGAAACACCTTAAACTCGTCTCA
The DNA here is from genome assembly GCA_013397755.1 of Cnemophilus loriae. Taxonomy (NCBI): domain Eukaryota; kingdom Metazoa; phylum Chordata; class Aves; order Passeriformes; family Corvidae; genus Cnemophilus; species Cnemophilus loriae. The sequence continues at coordinate 33,797 of VZTF01003551.1, read as the reverse complement.
TAATTTGCAATATTCAGGCTGCCTGGTATTCAAATTCACACCAGAACCCAAGGGGGAAAAAAAAAACCGACCAAACTATTTTCCATTTCCAGTCCTCTGACCCATCCAGGTCTCTTGAACGAGAGCTCATGAAGTAATAGGTTCAGATTTTGCCAGTACCTACCAGGGTAGATCAACCTAGAACAGCTTGAAGCTATTAAAATGGTTCTATATATTTCTGTGAACACATGTATCATAAAGTCAAAATGATGAAGTGCCTGGTGGAGATAGATTTTGAAAACAGTCAAGAACTGTTTGTTCCCAGCTCTGGAGGAGTTAGGGATCCCTGAGATGAACCATAGCTGCCAAATGATTCTAGTGCTCAGGAGAGCCTTTAATCTTCATCTCCTTCAAGGCTCAGACAGAGATGAAAGCCCATTTTGGTTATCAGCAAAACCTTCAAAGCTGAAGGTGATGCAACTCATGTACTGTTAAAAAAAAAAAAAAGAAAAGAAAAAACACCACACAGATGGCAAAATAAATGCAGAAAGGAAGAGCCAACTGTGAATTTGTGTGTGTGGACAGGCCAGCTCCTCCACTGCTCAGTGAGACCAGTTTCTACAAACTGAGAGCCTGACTCTCTAAGTGGGGTGGGCTTTTTTATTTGGTTGGAAATTTTTGCAGTCGTTGGTCGGGAGGTTTTTGTTTGGGGTTTTTTTGGGGGGGTGATTTGGAAGGGGTTTTTTGTTGATTTTGTTTGTTTGTTTGTTTGTTTGTTTGTTTTTAAGATGAATATCAAGCTGTTCAGGGATGCTTTTTCCTACACCCATTCTCATCCACCCCACACCTGCTGCCATAAAGATGAACAAATTCCCATAAAATCATGGAATGGTTTGGTTTGGAAGGGACCCTAGAGATCATCTAATTCCAACCCCCCACCATGGGCAGGGCCACCTTCCACCACCCCAGGCTGCTCCAAGCCCTGTCCAGCCTGGCCTTGGACACTTCCAGAGATGGAAAAAGCCAAGCAGCTTTTCTGTATGAATACATCCACCAGTACAGCACCACTGGTGGCAGCTGGGATATAAAACTGAAGGACAATCCTACTCCAAGCAAATAACAAATATATCTAAGCAAAAATACAGCCCAGTTCTCAGTTTTGATTAGGCAGGACTCAGGTGGTTAGAGGTCAGCATTAAAACAAAACCCCTCACGTCACCAAGCCAAACACCTTCCAAAATGTCACTTTACCTTCTTCTGGGTCTTGCAAGAATTGTTTCATGATGGTCAGCCCTCAATTCCACCTTTTGTATCTTGACAGCCCTTTGCACATGAGAACAGAAGAGCAGGGTTTGTTCCCAGGTGGATAAAGGAATGGGCCAATTTTTGAGGGATTGGCAATTTTTTGGAAAAAAAATAAACACCTGAGTTTGAACAGCAGGCCTTGCAGACAGGGGACACTCAGGAATTAAAAAGGGAGCAGAGCTCCTGAGGGTCTTCTGATTCTTTGTTGGTTTTGGGGGGTTTTGCACTGAACAAGGAACAGGTGTTCAGCTATTTCATAGCCAGGAGCATCATTCCAGTCAGAGATGCCTCTCCAAGGGTTTTCCAGGAACACATTTGCACTCATTAGCAGTTTTTGCCACAATGGAACAAGTCAGCACAAGCTTGGGGTGCTGGCACAGACACAGACTTGGTTGCTGTCCAGGAAAGCACACTAAGTTGGTTTGAATGAAGGAAAGGGAGCTACAGCAGAACAAAGCATCCTCTAGGTACCTTCAGCTAATCAGGAAAAAAAATTAAAAAGGTAGAGGAAAAAGGAAACAAAAGTAATTGTCTGTGGACTTGTGTGTCCAAATCTCATCATTGAAGACACTTTGCCAGGCCTAATGCTCACACTCACACTCAGACTTGCCCCTTCAAGCACTGGGACTGTGGATATACCCCAGGTACCTCTCTAGAAAATGCTCCTAATCAGCTTTTTGCACAGATCTCCTCACGTGCTCAGACTTAGAGGCCTTGTGCTTGGAAACAATCCTCTGGTTGTGCACCCTACACTGCTTCAGTCTCTGGGCCTGTGTTTTCACAGATTTTGACATTTATTCGATAACACCATACCTCGTACTGAGCCAGCAGTTCGCTTTTTCAGGAAAAAAAAAATCCCTTTTCAATGCGTATCCAAAGGCATTGCCTTGTACCACTCCTCAGACACAGCACGCTGGTTTAACTAGGCTCTAACTAATTTTGTTTAGGCATTAACTCATTACATCAGTTAATCTGATCTCTGACAGTAATTGCTCTCTAACAGCCCCTGCCTGGCCCCCTCAGCTCTGCATCTCCTCAGCAGCAGCCTCACGGGAGAGGCTCTGGTCCTGATGGACATCAAACCCAAACCTGTCTGTCCTTCTGTCCACATGTGCCAGCCAGAAGCCAGGCCAGGAACTACAGCACAGAGTGAAACATCAGAAGCAACCAGGCTTTCTGGACCAATTTTCAAAGAATTTTCAAAGCCCTGTGTTTTGGATAAATGAATACACGAGTTACTGGTCAAGAGCATTAACTCCACATTACTCCCATTTTCCATCTGCCTCCTGCCTCTGAGCTTCTCCTCAGCGATGCAAACAACTGGCACATCCTTCACCTCCCTCAGCCTTTGGGGAGATAGCTTGCTCTTCCCTTTTCCTCAGGAATTCCGAATCCTGACAGCAGGAAAGGGCAGATTTATCCCAAAAGATTGTGCGTCCAAGAAAGCACCTTGTTCACAGCCTCTTTGCTGTAGTGAGGGCAAATCTAAAGGTCTCATGCAGCCTCTGAGGAGCCAAGGAAGGCTGTGGAGAAGTGGTTGTGCTCTGAACCACAATTTTGGTGCCACAGGAGGCACAGAACAGCCCCAGCTGCAAGCCATGAAGGCAGGAAGGAAATACCTCCCTCAGGAGCTCAACAGCTTCCTGCGGAGAGCTGCGATGAGGGAGAAGTGACACATCCATGCCATGGTTTAGAAAAAACACCAGGATCCTGACTGAAAATGCCACAGCCACATGGATAAGACATAAAGGTGTAAGTCAGCTCCACTTTGTTCAAAACATTTCAACACATCAACTTTGTACCAGCAGGCTTTGTGCCAGGGCAAACACCACCTGCCTGCACCACTCTAACTTCTGCCAGGTCAAGTGTTCTCCATCCTCCTGCTACGGCATAAATCTGCAATAAAGTGACCAAACAGAGAGTCACGGGATCACTGAGGTTGGAAAAGACCTCCAAGATCATCCAGTCCAACCTGTGACCAATCCCCTCCTTGTCACCCAGACCAGAGCACTGGGTGCCACACCCAGTTGTTTCTTAATCCTGCTTGGATTCTGCATCTCGTGTTCAACAGAAAAGCAACTGCATTCCCAACGCTGACCTACACCAGTTCACTACCTGTGGATGCACACATCTGGTACTGTACAACCACAACCTGGAGACGTATTTATACAACCTCTTTTCCAGCAAAAAATCAAATTCGAGAAGTTCCTACCTCCCTGCCTGACCCAGGTCTCCTGTTCCCATCCCTACACCTCGGTTCACCTCCTGTTTCCAGGTGCTGATGCAACTGGTTGTGGGGCTCTGTGATAAACTGAGACAGGGAAAATTCTTTTGAGCCGCAGTCAGGTTGGGTTTTTTTTTAATTTTGGATGATTTCATGTCTCCACAAAGAGCTGCCTCAGCACAACTAGGGGGCAATGAACTGCGTGGGACGGTGCCAAGAGCAAGTGGCCAAACGTGGGGGCAAAACTAAATTGCCTCTGCTGCTGGGGAAAACATTCATGGAACTGCTCCAGAGCAGCTTCCAACCTCCGGAGCAAGTGATCAGCATAGCATTTGCATTTGAATTGAGGGAAAAATCCCCAAGGAGCGTGTCTAGGCAGGTGGCTGTCTGGAGTTGGTCAGAGGTGGGATGGAAGGAGGGCATTCTGCATGAAAATTGGGTAAACAGTTCCCCGGGCTGCTCCACACTACAAGGATTTTAGGTTGTTTCCAAAACTTCTACCTATGTATCCGTACCTTTGCCTTAAGCTTTAATAAATAAATCTTCCCTTTGCCTCGCAATGAAAGCTGTCTTGGGTCATGGGACCGGGCTCTGCGCAATGGAAAAGCTCATCCAGCTAATTAATTACTGCTCCTGCCTCCCCCAGCATCAGAGCACGGATCCTTTGGCTCCAGCTACACGGACTAATAGGAAGGCATTTTTAATTACAGCTGGGCACTGCATCCTCCCTTTGCAGTCCCTGAGCTGGGTCCGCAGCGGGGAATTTTCCGTGTTCGGAGCTCGTGGGAAATGCACGGGAGCCACAAGCATGGGCCAGGCTGTGGGAAACCTGGATCCCACCTGGGCTCTGCATCTTGCCCAGGGTGGTGAATACGCAGCCCTGCTGCCAGCCAAGCCTGCCTAAGCCCGGCTCGGATCCTGCCTGCTGCTGGGTTTTGATTTGCTTGCCTGGTTCAGGGGGGAAAAGGGGTGAGGAAGGTGGTGGGGATGGCAGCGGGATTACCACATCTGCTCGTTAGAATCATTAAGCGCGGCGCGCTAAATGAATCATTAGGCATCCCAGCAGATCCGCACACGCTTTGCTTCCCAAAGCTCCCTGACTCCAGTCCCTGCTCTCTGTGCAAATAAATGCCCGGTGATTGTTTCAAGCAGCCGTGCCCATTCCCAGCGTTACTGCTGCGACTCCTTCCAAAAAAAAAAAAATTGCTAAACAGATGAAGCTCTGCTGAAGGAACAGATCTGTTTATGGAACATACTTTTCTTTCACTAGACCAAATATATTCAGCCCTCTCAAATAAATGTGTGCATTAAAAACTCCCTAACTGGCTAAACGAGGAGAAAGAAATAGCAAATGGGAAATTATATAGCAAAGAGCGACTACAGTAAGAAGGTGCATTTTAAAATGCTTTATTGCATGTTCTTTTGAGGCTAAATCTGAGAGCAATTTTAAAAAAATTCAGATATCAAAGGCTGAATAAATGGTTCCACTAGAAACTGAACAAATATGTGAAGGAAAGGGATTATTATATTTAAAAAAATAAATAAGCCCTCAGCCTGTATTATTACAACCTAAATGTTGTCTTAGCCTGGAATATAAGAATCTGAAAACAGATCAAACTAGGCAAATAAAGCAATACTGACTTGTTTGTTTTTATTACCCAAGCTCGATTTTTTAAAAAAATAATACTATAAATCATATATATTTTTTTTTTCAAATTCTATTGTTCTTATTACTCAAGCAGCTATTTCCACAGTCATATGCTTGCAAGAGTACCTGGCAGCCGTTTCAATAAGTTATCTGAGTATTACAAAACAGCTTTACAACAGCAGACAAAACCACTCCATTCAACGCTGCTCCACTGATCCCCTCTTGGCTCCCGTTCCGCCCCAGCCCCTCTGGAACAGCCCTCCCCATATCACAAGGCTGCTGAGATCACGCCAGCCAAATCAAAACCCCAGGAAATCACAATAGGATTAAAAAATCCTGAGGACGGAAGCCAGCCAGCAGTTTTTCCACGGACACTAATAAAAGCAGGAGAAACACACCACTGAAACCTCCCAAGCTTTACTCAGGTGTGGAGGGCTGGGCTGCGGCTTCCCTCGTGTTTGCACACACTCAGCAGGCTGAGAGCTGCAAGGAATTCTGCAAGTCACAGTTGGCTGCTTTGATTCAGCTCTGTTGCGGGAGCAGGCTCAGGGTTATTTATCCTGTTTTTCCAACCCTTGAGTTTATTCTGACTGAACAGAGAGAAGGTGGGCAACATCCATCAGCAGAGCCCTGAGTGCCCAGGCGAGCCAAGAATAATCCCCACAGCTCTGTCAGTGAAGATAATATCAAATCTATCAGCTGCCTGCAGTTCGTGGGAGCTGCTTATCTCCAGGAGCTGTTAGATCTGACTTGAGTTCAGCCTGTTGTTTGGTCTTGTTTTCTTCTGCCTCCAACGGCAGCTCCACATATTGTGCTTTTCATTCCGCACAGAAATGCATCAGGGCCTTGAATTTTATCCCTGATGCAATGTGGCCTTAGCAACAATGAGAACAGTGAGCAAGTCATAAAAATAATAAACCATGCTAGGTCTGGAGGCTATGAAATCAGTTCAAACCTACTGCGGGGAGCTGTGCTGCCTGCACAGAGCCACATGGCTTTCCATGGGCACCAGCCCATTTATGAGTCATGAAACATAATAGAGTATTGTTGAAAGCTTTGGGACCATGAGAAATTATCTACTGCCCGGCATGGGGAATGGTATAAACTGGCAAGGAGCTGGAGTTACATTCTTTTACAGAAATGAAATCAGGCAGCCTTGGCCTGCTTGCCAGTATACAAAACCACAAATCACGAGGACAACTCCTTAATTAGGACTAATTTTTTTTTTTTTTAATTTTTTTCTTTTTTTTCAGAAGAGTTGCCACTGCACTAAGCAGCCAGGGAAGCCAACATTTTCTCTGTCCCTCGCTGAGTTATAATAAGGCAGAAAAGACAGGGAAGACAAAAAGGAGTGGTAGGTGAGACAGTGTCTCAGCACGAGCTCCCAGGTGACATCCCCTCGTGCCAAGGGTTGGGGACACGTGTCCAAGGAGAACAAAAGCCATTTGCCAAATATTCTGGTGTGATAACACCGGGGTGCCACAGGTGTGCTTATCTCCACGCAGAGGAGAGCGGGAGGCAGCGTCCTGCAGGGGAGAGCACAGAGCTGGAGATCATCTCTAATCCAAATGCCACGTTCCTCCTGGTTCCTGTGCCTAGAGGAGAAATGCTAAACGACCCTCTGACTGAGAAAGCAAAAATCCTGTTTTTAAATGAGCAGTGAAGGCTTCAGGACACTGTGTAACTGCAGGAATACAGCTTAGTGGATAAATACCTGACGGGGAGAGAAAACGAGACAAAGTCAGAACCTTCCCAGTGTTATCCAGGGAATGCACAAGGGGCAATGGGCACAGCGAAATGCAGGAAATTTCGTTAAAACACAAGAAAAAATTTGCTTTACTTTGAGGGTGGTTTGAAACAAAAGAACAAGTGGAGTCTCAATCCTCAGATGGAGGATCCCTGCTAACTTTGGGAATGCCACACACTCCTCCAGTCAAGGAGAAAATAACATTATGTGTATTCTTTAACAAATTTCAGCTAATTTATTTAATCTGGATATTGAGTTTTAATGTATTAGTGAGGCCAAAAAGGTGAATAAAATCCCAAAGGCTAATATGTCTTAGCAAATGAGTTGCTAGCCTGGAATTAAAATATGCTGAAGGAAATTACGGCCTTGTGTGCCAGTGATGAATGAGCAGGAGAGGCCAAAACTGAATGGAAATTCAGCTAGGAATCATTCAGTCTACAAATGCAACCACATTTTCTATTGTGCAGCAGTTGCATCATGTTACACCCAGCCAATAACAGTAAATCAGGAGCTCACTTCCCTCCTCCTGCCGTGGATTATCTGAGATGGGACCACTCTCTTCCCTTCCCCCAGGAAATCCCAAATTGATCAAAGCATAAACGCTGCTTGAAGCACGTGACTGCGTTTGACTGTGATGAGATATTTATGCAAGTTCTAGAATGTATTGATAGATAGACAGAGATACTCTGAGACCACAGTTTGTATTTATAGATAGACAGAGATATTCTGAGACCACAGTTTGGCTTGATAGATAGACAGAGATGATACTCTGAGACCACAGTTTGGCTTGATAGATACACAGAGATATTCTGAGACCACAGTTTGTATTTATAGATAGACAGAGATACTCTGAGACCACAGTTAGGCTTCAAATTTACTTCAAAACAGAGAAGATCAGGCAGGTGCAACCCTGGGAGCTGAGGACAGACATCACTTCCAAAGGTGGCCCTCCTTAATAGGACCAAAATTAAATGGATGCATCCCACTTGTGGCACTCAGGGTTTCAACTACAGCTTCAGCAGAATGTTGTTGTTCTGGGAGATGCTCTGGAAGAGGGAGGGAAGCACCAGCAGGCTGAGCATTTCGCTGGGATTCAGTGAGCACTGGGACTCCATTCCCAGCTCAAACCCCAGCTGCCTGCGAGTCCCTGGGAAGCTGTTCCAGCCAGCAAAGCAGAGGCTGCAGGCTCTGGGCCAAAAAATACCAGGACAATATGCCTGAAATAGAGAGAGAGAGGCACTCAGAGGTCACAGTCCCAGGCAAGCAGGGCAGGAGGGGAGAGGTGATCACATGCAGCACCTGAAATCAGTCTGAGGAAAGGTGGAAGAGGAACTCTCATGAAAGTCTTCAGCTTGAAGCTGATCTGAATCAAGAAAAAAACCCCTCTCCCTGAGGACAGGTACAGTCCTTGGGGAAGGGAACACACGTTCTCCACGCAGATATTGCAAATATATTTGGCCACTAAACAGCTGCCAGTGCTGTCACACCTCTGCTGGTACAGGGACACGAGGGGAGCAACCACACCTTCAGCTGGACATACCCCGGGGGACAGAATAAACACTGAAGACCCAGGAATCAGGCAGCTCTGGGGAACAAAGGAGGAGAGTGTGAGTTTGGGGAGGCCTGAGGCAAAGGCTTTGGATGGGTGGATGTCTGGGTTCCACGCCAAGGGTGAGATATCTTTCGTTATATTGGAAACCATCACTTCATAAAATTTTATATTCTCCCCACACACGTAGAACTGAGAACTCTTGCATGGTACTGTTGTTCCTGGATAACCAAAATGTCACCTTCACAGCTCCTTGTGGGCTGCAGTTCCACCTCAGACTCTCTGAAAGTGTAGCTGGTTCATTAAGAAAAAAAAAACAAAACAAACCACAATAAAAAATGAAACCCTCAATGTTTGTGACAATCACATCGACTTTAATGTCTTCCAGGTTCTTGGCTGGGATGACACATCTCAATAAAACAGCAAAAGAAAATGTCCTCTTTCATACAAACTAGACTTTTGTTTTCCACAAGGCTGTTCCAAGCCCTGGACACACGGTCATAGTAAATTCAACCTCTCTGACTTTACCTCTCTGGTCCAGCAATAACTGGGAGAGGAGACTGAACCAGAGTTTCAAACCACGTCACCACCAAGCATCTTTGGAAGAAAGAGAGAGGATCCAGAAGGGATTTGATCTCTAACCTACCAAGTAGGGTTACGGAAATAAAATCTGAAGTCCTAGAACTTTGTGAATTTGAATAAGTGGGGAGTTTTGGCCAAGGAAAGCAACGAAGGTGAAAGCTGGACTTCAAAACAAATATTTTCCTGCATTCCTAAAAGGCCTTTAGTTTAAAAAAAGCATTTGTAATAAAACCTAAAACAAGTTTTAAAAACTTCAGAAGCCAAGGGCACAAATAAGTTCCAAGACAGTGAGAAGAGCTGTATCACTGCATAAACTGTGGGGAGAAAAAACCCATTAACTTGAGGACATTGGTCAAAAAGTAAAGCATGAAATCAGAGCGGGGTTTGTTTGTTTATTTGTTTTAAAAGGACCCACACATTCTAAAAAGGGTTTTGGTTGGGGGCCTCTCCTTTTAATGTCTGCCTTTTCCTCCAGCTACTTTGTGCCACTGATTATTCTGGAACAAATTCTCACCTCCCTGAACTACAGCGCTTTTCTAAAGTTACGCAACATAGGAAGCAAAAACTCAGTAATTGTCAATATTGAAGAATGTCCCTTGCATCAGCCAGTCCATCTGTGAAGTTTTGTTCCTTATGTAGATCACACCACTGACATATGGGAGAGACATTTCTGTGGGAGCCTAAATGAAAGAAGTTAGAAATGTTTTATTTCTCAACTAAAAAAAAAAAAAAAATCACATGGAGAGCTTCACGATTTTACAGGGGCTCCCAATATGTTTTGCCTTTATCCTTTTGTATACCCTTCTTTCATTATTTTTTTCCCCCTCAATATGTAGACTAATTACAGTGATAAAACAACTCCTATAAAGATGTGACTCACACAGCCCTTAAGAGAACAATACAGCAGCACTACCCTCAGCCAGGGAAACAGCCCAGCTCTCAGCAGGCAACAGCTCCAGGCCTGGGGATCATTCCCACGGATGCTTAGATATCGAGCTTAATTGAAGGTTAGGTAAGTCTAATTTTAGACTCATTTCGTGCCCACACGTCCAGGTCCAAACCCTTGTTCTGGGAAGCTGCAGATCAAAATGGATTGCTTTGTGTTTCGTATTTGCATGCAGAGCATTGGGGGAAGAAAGCGACCCTCGGTGTTTTCGAGCAAATTCTGGCCCTGGGTGTGGCTGCCCAATGCCTTCTGCGTGGAATTCGCCCAGAGATACCAGGCAAGATGCAACTCATTCAGCTCCTAGGAGAGCAACACGAACCACAAGTGCATTGCATCGACTGAGAGGCAGCAGCTTGGCCTTGTTGAAATGAGGATCAAAACAGGCACTTAATAAGTAATAAAACCCAACTTGAAGCACTCACGGCCGTACTAAGAAGGTGTCCAGTCTCATCTCAGCCATGCCCCTGTCCTGCCACAGCTGTTCCAGTGCTCTGAGCCATCTCCCACCTCAGGACCAGCTGGATCACCCAGCCCCAAAGCCTTGTGCTCATTCCCGTGGCGACTGAGGGAGGGAGAGCCCAGGCACCTGAGACCCTGAGAGTGTCCTTGGGTGTGGATCCAGCCTCCCACCTTTTGGCTGCTCCTCCAGCACTGCCACTGCAGCCCACTCACATGTGCGAGGTGCCAGCGCACCTGCTGATCGCTTTTCCTCCTGATAAATCCATAGGGAAGTCACTCGGTGCGTGATTGTGAAAGGACGAGCATAAAACTGGAGTGGGGAAGCAAAGATGAAGAAAAGCAAGAGATGGAGTTTAGGAAGAGAGGCTGAGAAAGCTGGGGCTGGTCAACCTGGAGAAAAGAAGGTTGTGTTGAGGCCTCACAGCCCCTTCCAGTGCCTGAAGAGGCTACAAGGGAGTGGGAGAGGGACCTTCATCAGGAGCTGGAGTGACAGGACCAGGGGAATGGGTTCACACTGACAGAGGGGGACAATAGGTTAAATATTAGGAAGAAATTCTTCCCCATGAGGGTGGTGAGGCCCTGGCACAGGTTGCCTGAAAATGTCCAAGGCCAGGCTGGACAGGGCTTGGAGCAGCCTGGTCTAGTGGAAGGTGTCCCTGCCCATGGCACGGGTTGGAACTGGGTGAAATTCAAGGTCCCTTCCAACCCAAACCACTCCATAGCTCTATGCGAGTTTAAGTTAGTAAAAAGCAAATCACAATTACAGACAGTATTCCAAAGCCTCTCCCATGCCCTTTGCTGCAGCCATCGGATGGCAGCTCCCTGCCATTCCCCTGGATTCCCATCCCAGCTGTTAAACCCCCCCTTGCTGTCCTCATCTTCTGTGACATGCAGAGCACGTGCCAAAGGCCCCACATCACAAAAGACTTCAACCTATGCACGGCCTGAGCCCCCCCTGCTCAGCTGTCACAGCCACAGCTCGTTGGGAGACAAACTACGGATTTCTTTCCAGAAATGCTGTATTTCACACAGTTTCCACAAGGCCGTTCATCACTCTCTCAGGAAGAAGCAACTGTGTTGAGAGGACAAACCCAACTTCTCTGCACATGTGTTTACCCAGCTAATGAGAAATGAGGAATGTCTGGCTGAATGCAAAGTCAAATTCCTCCAGAGATCAAGTATGCTTAGATCTGGCCACGAGAGCAACTAATAATATGCAAGTGTTAGGAACTATTTACAGGCTTAACCCAAAGGCAGTGAAGTCAGTGTTTTAACTCTCCCTGCCTTCAAAGGGAGAGGGATCTGGCCTTGGCACATGCTCGAGGCACAGCTCCCTGCCAGGCTGGCTCATCTCCCTGCCACCAGTTTAGGAGCTGTAGGCTGAACAGGAGAAACCCCCAAATGACACCATTTACCATTACAGCAAATCCTGATTCCCTGCCTTGCCCCTCTCTGAATGCCTTTGTTTGAAACAGAGGTACTAAATCATGTAACCAGATACATGTGAACACCTCAGGGTGAGCAGAAGGGCTGAAAACAGTGAATTCTTCCTGGACCAACAGATGGAGGCTGTGTCTCGATCCCTTTGCCCACCAGGCAGAAGGCAGGCTGCAGCATCCTGTGAGCTCCTGCTCGCCAGAGCCTGCCGTAAAGAGCAGCACCAAACACCCCTGCAGCTCTGTTCCCTGACAAGACGCAATTAAGATGCCCTTCCACCTCTACAACAGGCTCACCAGCACGAGCTCTTTCTATACAGGAACGGATTTAATTTGGCAGTGGGAGCACAGGAATGGCATCCAGAGCTCCCGAGCCTTGCCAGCCATTTGTCCCATTTGTTCAACCATCTTGCACAAGACACCTAATCCCATTTTATTTTTTTTTTTTCTTTTTCCAAGCTGGTTACCTGAAATAGGGCCTGATCCAATCCCCCGAAAGGCAAATGGGAAGTTTCCAGTCCACTTCAACGGTACCCATGGGCTCCTAGGCCTCTGTGTCTATATTTAGGCACTTAAATATAGTAGTCTGGGCTTCAGAGATTACTGAGTGCCCACAGCTGCCACTGACCTCAGAGGGGGAAAAAGGGGAACAAATCTCTGGTTCAAAAAGTTTCTCAGCTGCAGACTGGGAAGGCATAATCAAGGGAAATATCACTGTATTCTTGCTGTGATATGGATTTCTCCTTACACGGTTGCTGTGACCCAGATCAGACCCGAGCTGCAGGAATTCTGCTGGGATGACACAGCACAGCTCTGCCTGTGTTCCTTCCCACAGATTCAAGCACTCAAGATTGCAATTCCCTGTAAAAACTGTGCTTGAATTCCCCAATCCGTGGTCACAGTCGTTGTGAAGGTTTAGAAAAATTCACGCGGGCAAACCGAGCAAATTGTTGGAGAAATGGAAGAAACCCCATTCTCCAAAAACCATCATGACCAGTTCTGCCCAGTTCCACTGGTGTTGTGGACAATATCCTCGTTTTGACAAAGCTGCAGAAACCCACTGAACTGATATTCCCCAGTAGCCAAATCCTCAGCACCAGGATCTTAAATAGGCAGAGTTAGCAGGAAAGTGATGGGCACGTGGCTGGAATTGCTCCATTGCCACGAGAACCAGCACAGCAGAAAAACAGGCAGAGGTAAGGAAAGAGACAGGGCTCAAACTGCTCTAATTTGTCCTAATTTTTAAAGCAGAAGTTACGTGGATCCCTTGTCCATGTCCTCACTCATCCTTTCATTTCTGACATTGAGAAATTCACAGTAAGTGGTTTTAGTTACGGAGATCTAAGTTACCTTAGGTTCCATATGAACCGTTTTGCTACATTTTGGGGACTTGTCAGAGGTGTAATTCAACCACTGTTTGTGCCTTGAATGGGCCCTAAACATTAAAAAAAAAAAAATCAGAAAAAAGCTTTGGTTGCTTATTATCTTCCTGTGAAGTTTCCATTTGGGTTCACCACAGATTTCCAGTTTACATTGTGCCACCCCAAAACTTGTCACAGAACCGGATGCACAAAGATGCTGGACTGAGTCTACAAAACCAGGATAAAAATTATTCCTGTGCTTATCCTCCTTCAGCTGCAAGCCTCAAGTTCAAAGGACACCCCAGTTTCTTACACCAACACAGAAAACAAATCAGCTGAACTCCATCTCAAAGGGGAATAAGCTTTTTGCAAATAATACATGGAATCTGGACACAACAAATTCTCTTTCCAACTGCATAATATAAAATATTCTAATTGTGGCATTTAAGGTAAAAGGGGAAGACAACAAAAATCTGATTAGAAATAAATAGCAACACATTCCCTCCTGAAAGGACTTTTAGAAGTTGATGGACATTAAGCCAAAGTGACAGCCTGATTTTTCATTTACAAATAATAACTAATTATCACATATATCAAGATCATTTAGTGCTTTTTTGGTGCATTTCTCTGCCCCAAAAGCCAGGCCAAAGAGAGACACACACAAACAAAAACCTGAAAAAAAAAAACCCCTAGCAGCTCTCAAGGGCAGGGTGAAAGTCTGGACTTGTAAAAATGCTTGGGCACCAGTCCAAGCAAAAGGCCCAGTCCTTAGAACAACTAAACCCAGGAGAGCAGGATCCTGTCCCACCCCAGTCTTTAGGGGACAGTGAGAATCTGCAGAACCGTGGTCCCAAAGCATTTAACATCAGCGGGTGTGAAGAACAGCCTCCTCCAAGGAATTGGGAATGCTGCCCAGAACCCACCGCCAGCTGAATGGACACGGAAGGAGAAAGGTAACCCAGACACTGATCAGTGAAAGTCAACTTATTTTTAAACCTGCTGCGCAATAACCGAGAGCTGAAGTGCAGCAGGCAGGACTGGGGGCACTGGGGCTTGTGTCACTTGGCTGTGCTTTGCTTCACCCCCTCACACCAGCCGAAATACACTTTATTAGCAAAAATGCTGAGATCAAGGCAGGAATCGTCAGTGCAACCCACCAAACGCAGCTTCACTCGGGGAAGGGATAAAGGCACTTTGTTCCCACTCCACAAACCCCCCTGGCCACGAGTGACGGATGTCCACAGCAGAGCAGAGGGCCATGCACAGCCAGGTCTGGGAGATGCTCATTTGCTGGTAACCTCTGTGCTCAAAATACCCAGCCACTCACTTCCTTGGGAGTTTATTTTGCCCTCAGGAGAATTATCTGATTCCGTGAATCCTCTTCATTTTCCGTTCAAGTTCCCAGATTGTGCAACTTCCCCGCTGCACCTCCTTTCATAAACCAGAGAGGACCAAAATTACCAGCAGCAGTGCAGACATTGGCTTCCTCATCTGCCCCTTTGAAGTTGTGGCTGATGCTCTTCTGAGTGACTGAATTGATGCTCTTTGCTGAGTGTTTTCATACAACAAATCAGGACAGATCTGTCAAATAGCCCCAAGCAGACGACAGGAGCGTCAGAGCTGCAGCCAAGCTCGGCAGAACACGAGGCAATGCCTGTGCTCAGCCACCGCCTCGAGTCTTCCCTCCCTTCTCCTCCTCCCCTCCAGTCCCTCTGGTCTCAGTGGCCACTCCAAAGGGCACATCCGTGCTCAGTTCCAAAGGAGTTGGTGCTCTTGAAGCATGGGCAATGCTTGATTCCTCTGCACCACGATCCTGGCCAGTGTCCAGGTTTTTCCCCGCACTCCAGCCCCACGCAAGGACGCTCAGGAACCTTCCCTGTCTGACCACGTATCCCTCAAAGAGAATGGAGAGCGAAGTTGCCCTTTGCAGTGAGTCTAACACGGGTTGGAGAGTCCTGGGAATGTCATTTTCCCATACTCTGAGCTCCATCCAACCCGCTGACATCACCTGTCCCAACAAAACCAAAAGAAACAGCAAAAAACCCCCACTTTTTCAAGGAACAGGGGTTTTTTTTGCCAGCAGAGGGGTCTCCATGAGGCAAGTGGAAAGTTACTGGGAGTTTTTCTGTCCCAGTGTTATGCCACAGTGCAGGACTGCAATGTCCCAAGAAGATTTAGATCTCCACTGGTGCCACTGATGTCAGAACTGGGCTGGCATGTACAAATAAATACGAAGTATTTCGGTGCTGTGTCACAATGGCAGCAGTCTCTTTCCCATATTTATGCCTGCAAAACGTTGCCCTGCAGTATCAGAGAGGACTTCTGTGCAATCCAGGAACTGGTGACAAGACTCCTTTAATTGCACTCAGAAATGTATTTTTAGGGATAAGACCAAGAAGTCAACGCAGCTTCCTTCTTGTTAAAAACTAAAATAAAATGCCTGGTGGGCTGGGAGTGAAGAAAAATGAAAGTATTGATCAGCTCGACAGCTGGAAAAATGACTACTAGTTCAAATAAAATTTTTAAAACCCTGTTAACATTTTAAAGATTGTGTGGCTGGGGAAAAAAAAAGCAAATTTTTGTTTGTTTGTTATTGTTAGGAACTTAAAGCTTCTGGAGAATCAGGTTTCCATAAAAACCTATCTACTGTTTAATGCCACTAAAAGTCTGGAAAATCAACTTCTGAGATACTTAACATTTTACTCACTGGAAAATTAACAAACCTGTAAAGGAGATGTGACAGCTACAGAGGGGATTTTATTAATTTCAACATCAAGGGGGATATGGGGAACTTTTTAAAGAGAAAACCACGCTTGTCCTTGACCCCAGAGAGCCTTTTGTTGCTCCCACCTACCAACAGGGAAGAGCAGGCTGCGAGATGAAATATAGGAGACGTGGGAAATTGGGTTATTTCAGCTCTGAGTGCCCCCGTAACACGAGCAAGTGTGTCAGACAGGTGCTGAAATGTGTCTTGTCGTCCTGAATGTCCAACCTCAGGGGCAAAGCAGGCCTGGTTTTCACTGATAATCACCTTTCTTTTCCAGCTAAAGCCAAGGAAAGCTGCGGATGCTCCCAAGCTCAGCTCAAGGACTTGAGATCAAGCGTTTCAGAGGGGAGGTTCCCAAAAATCACAGGCTCCTTCTGAAAAGGGCTTCTATTTCTCTGCAGGTCACACAGCAGCACATGAAATTTCCAGAGCATTTGTTTTTAGACTTTTAAGTCACCTTAAGCAAAGCTAAATGTCAGTTTTAATAGATGACAAAACCTCCTCGCAATTCCAGTGCCAGCAGTCAGAAAAACTGGGAAGCAGAACTGCTCCTGCCAGCACAACTCACCCCTCATTTCTTCTGAGCAGTGCAGCAAAGTCTTAACTTTACTGTTAAATGCAGTTTTGGCTGCTTCCTTTAGAAATGACAAACAGCTGGTCCATTTGTTTCAAAGTTGGTAATAGTAAAAAAAAAAAATTCAGAAGTCATAAACACAGCCTGGTGATGTTGAACTCCCACTTTCTTCATTTCTTAAAGAGATCAGAGAGCATTTCTACGGAAAAATCACACTTTCTCAAAGACCTTAACCTGCAGTTAAGTGCTATCTGCTACTTTTTCCAGCTGAAATTCCAGTCCAGTCAGAGAATCCAAGCAAAAGAGCCATCAGAAAACAACAGAGGCTTTAATCTGCATCATCTATGATTTATATTGATGATCATACTAAAGCAGGAAACAAAGCAGATTAATTTTTATAAATGCCAGTGTTGCAACCATCGTGCTGCTGCCCGAAAGTCACTTCTGTTCACTTTTGAACAGGGCAAATTTACTCTGGGCTCCATATCACAAAAAAATGAATGAAAAAAAGATGGGAGACTGATGCCAACCTCCCATGGATCATTTCCAGATTCCAGCCTCCGTTTCACGTTCTTTTGTCTTTGATCCTCACACGAGTTCAAAAGTACTTGTTTACATCAAGGTCATTCCAGCTGACTCAATATTTCGTCAAGACAAAATGTTTGAAAGAAAACAAGTGGTTAAAGAAACTACTGGGGGGGGGTTGTTATCTGTTTGTGTCATGCCATAAAGTGGAAAATTACCTTAAATATTGAAGGGAAAGACACGCATGAGAGATAAAGCTCAGGCAGCCAAAAGCACTGGGGTTCTGGATAACAATTTACAGCAGCAAACACTCTTGAACTGTTTAACTTTTGCATGGTTTCAGAGCAGGAGAAAGTCTAACTCTGCAGCAGGCAGACTTTAACCCTGAAAAAACCTGCTCAAAACCACGAGGCTCTTCCATTGTGCCTCACTTGATTTTTGTGTTCTTTCAGTTCTTTTCTGTGTGAACGATGAAAAGTTTGAGGGTTGCTTTTCCCACTCCCCTCCACATGAACTTGCAGGCTCTCTCATGGGCATAGACCTCCCAGTTTGGCTGGAAAATGAGTTAACAGGGGAAAATGACAAATGTCCTGCAACAGCTTCCTTTCCACTGGGCCATCACCCTGCATAAACCAGAATAGACACCAGCAAATTGTGCCCCGCTCCCCCTGAGGTTTTTGACTTGGAGGCAGCACTAAACCCTATCAAGGAGCAGTGACTTTCCCACCTATATTTAGGAGCAGTGCTTCTCAGCATCCCTTGCACAACAGCAAAGACAGGAGAGCAACAGCAGAAGTAATTTAGTGCACGCTGTGATCTGCATTTATCCAGAATTCCAAGAATTTCACGGCTCTGGAGGCTGAAGGGATGAGCTCCCTTCGGTAGCACTGATCACCTGGTGGGACCTGACTCTGATTCCAGAGAAGTGCAGCTCTGTGTTTGCTGCTTTTGTGTCATGTGGGACCTGTGTGCACACATGTGCTTCCCCATCGTGGCAAGAAAAGAATCCAAACCCCCTCTGTTGCAAATCTGATCGGATTTCCCAAATCTAGGGAAAGAGAAAATAGAGTGCAGGTTTGAGAGCTGAAAGAACAATTCCGGGATTTGTCAGAGAGGACACAGGTGCCACAGGGAAGGAGTTTTCTCATTGGAATGACTGTTTAGCCAAAACCCCAGCTATGTACAAAAACCCCTCCAGTCCCAGGTTTAACCCAGGATTATCAGTCCTCTATGCACACTAAACTTTCTCCCCATCACTCATCCACCAAGGCGTATCCTTTCCACGATCCCCATTTCTTCACTGGTTTAACATTTCCCTAAAGCCGGGCTTAGCCCCATGCCCCGTACCTGAACCCAGTCCCAAATGTCTCCCCAGCACAGTGGATGACTGGGAATGCTCTGAACTGAACCTTATTCCTCCTACAGCCCCTGCTCAGCCCAGCTTTAACCTCTAGGGACCACCGTGCAGGTGTCCTCCCTTTTTCACTGTGTCACTGAAAGAACGGCATCCTCATGGTGAAATCACCCTTCTGCCTTCAGAGCTTTCTAGAACTGATAAAAAGACTCATTAACTGCATCAAGCTCCTAATAATGAGTTGCCATTTTGCGTATCACAGTGCTTAAATACAATGGGGAACCAGCACCTACAACTACCAAAACTTTTTACAGCAACTCTTAAAAGTTGCTGAGAAAATTAACATTACACCCTTAATCCAGCAGGAATATCCCTTTAGGTCACACTCGAGTAGAGCCACATTTGACCACGTGATTTACCCTCAGTTCCCCCATGCTGACACCCTTCCCTCTATTTGATGGACAGGCTCCAACAATATAAGTTACCTCCACCTAATTTTACTGAGCCCATGGCCCAGCACACTCCACTGGACAGGAATTCAGCTCCTCAAGTGCCTTTGCAGGTCAGACTCCTGCGGCCACACGAAAGCTCTGACGGAGAACAGCAATTACTGGAACGTGTGAGATGTGGCAGGGGAGCAGCCTGCAAAGAGTGTGGCCACCCTGGCAGCACCTACAGAAACTCCTGTGAGGTGGGGATTTAAACTCAGCCAGGTCTTGTGTCATCATCCATCCGTCTTCTTGGCTTTCCCTCTCCGGGAGCAAATGATGAATGTGACCTTCTTTGTTTGAGTTCTCGCAATGAAGCACTGTTTGCATAAGGCTCTTTTTTATTTATTTTTTTCCTGCGGCTTGTTGACTTTTATAAGACATTCATAAATTTGTTCTGAGTGCCAGTGAGATGCTTAATGGTGCTAAAGGGAAGGTATTAAGGATAGTCGACTCATGTTAGAACAAGCCACTTGAAAGTAGCCATAAATATTTGTCTGGATTTCATTTTGCTAACAAACAGCTTCTTTTCTTCTCCTCCTCCCACCGCCCCCCTTAAAGGGTTGATCTCATAAACAACAGAAGAATTTTCTCATTAATAAAAAAGCACATGTCTGGATTGGGGTTTTTTAATAGAAACTTTCCTACTGGGGACATTTGAGTCCTTGTATTCTGTCTGCATGGAGTCGGCTCCCTTTTCAGGAAAACCTTGGCAGCTTAAGACCTCCAGGGTGAGCTCATGTTCTTTTGCACTCCCTCAAACTCATCCCTGCTCTTTCATTGCTCTGGCAATGAGTTTAGGCTAGACTTAGGGACTGCAGTGTCCTAGAACCAAGCCAGTAGCTACACATTCCTCCTCATTTTGCTCATGAGCACACTGGAGGGTTTTGGATCCCTTCAGGACTGGAGCCACTTGCCACACAGATTGGGAACTCCACCCTCCAGTCCTGTTGCTCCAAGGTCACGTTGACACAGACACACAGAATATCCTGCTCTTATTGTCCTTGGGACCAAAGTCCCTCTCACTGGCAGCTAGGACTGGTAACTGGGGGCTACCACACGTGCAGCCCCCTCCAGATCCCTGCCGGCCCCAGGGCAGCAGAGACAGCTTTTCACACAAGAACAGTCCAAAGCTGCTTCTTGGAATCAGCAGGGATCGATGCTGAGGGCTTGTCCCTGCCTCTGGCTTTGGGCAGGCAGAGCCCTTTCCTTCCCAGAATAGTCTCTGCTTGTGTTTTAGCACTGGAAGACCAAAGTTGTGTTGGGCTGCAACCAACACTGGAGGTCTGAGAAGCTCCGAACAGCTCCTGCTGGTTCAGATGAGCAGATAGCTCAGCACGCAGCCAGCAGGAGAGCCAAGGAAAATGGGGTGCCCAGAGGAGCCAGATGGGAAGGAGAGGAGGCCTCGCTCTTTGAAAAGCAACTAGGAGGCCAACAAGAGTGGGAAAACAAGGTTTGGGAGGGTCTTTATGTTTGGTTCATTTAACTCTGTGGGAAGAATGAGTTGTCAATGCAGTTTTTTTATTTGTTTTCTTGCTGTTCTCACAGACCAGAGCTCATTACAGCAGTCCAGAAAGGACCAGCAAGGAAATCTTGAACACTGTCACCTCAGACAAGCCCCGTAAGAGCCAGGGTGAGTTTTACGTCGGGAAGGACTGCCAGCTTTGGTCTGAGCCAGCAAACCCACTTCGATTTGCAGCTTACAGTCACTGCTAAAAATATTCAAATCCCCCAGAGAACTACCCCAGACAGCAAGGAAAGCATAAGAGAAAATAAACTTTCTAATACAGAGCTCTAAACAGTCTCCAGTGTTTTTTCTGGATCCTTTCGGATTTTCTGGATATGTGCACGGCTACATCCCAGCACTCTCCGTTATAAGGCATCATTATGGCACAAACAAAGCCTGCCTCCAGCACAGGGATGGAAAAGACCTGGCAGATGGTCCAGATCAGCAGAGATAAGAGCAAACTACCACACAGGTAAGGCACCTGCCCGGGAGAAGGCTGCAGTTCCCTGCCAGCATTCAGCTCCCTGCTTCTCTTGTCCTCCCTCCTCTCTTTTTTTCCTTTTTTTTTCTTTAAACTCATGTATATCACTCAAGCAGCTTTCCCAGTGCCTGCAAATGCTAATTGCCATGGTTTGTAACATTCTGTACCCCACTAGAATTAGATGGCAGCCCAGCAGCCCTGATGATATCGTGGTGAATGATTTATCCACCGTGTACCACATTCCTGCACTGTGCTGAAGCAATGAGGCTGGGGAGAACTTGGAGTGATTAGTTTGCCTCTGGTGTGGGCTACAATCAAAGGTTAATGGCCTTGAGCACCCAGGAAGTTCAATTAATGCCTTGAAATGGCCTAGCTGGAAGGCCTCTATTAAATGGACCATTAACACAAGGAACACTATTTCATGCCTTTGTAAACATGAGTAAAACACTCCTCACGTCCAAGGCACGCTGGCCATGTGCTAAATTAGCAAGCACCTGAAGAACTCTTTGTTCAGAGATGGGCCCCAGCTCCATTATGGACACACATTTCCACCATCACCACAAGTTTAAACTCTCTAGAGGGTCAAAGTCTTGGGAAAAACCTGTAGTTTCTGGCACTACCAGCAAGCAGCAGTTTTATACCTCCTCCTCTACCTCTTCAGTCTCTGCTCCCAACCAAAATTCCCAAAAGCCTGAAATGAGCACGGTGAAGAAGAGTATCCTTCAGAGTCCTCCTGGGGAAGGAAAAGGAGTGCTGATACTCCTTGAAGGAGCTTTGCTAATGACTGTGGGGACGGACCCATCCCATCCACCATAAAAACTTCATCTCCTTGCTCTGCTCATCCTCCTCACTAAGCGTGAGGGGAAAAATGTGGATGGCAGCAACCAAGAGCTGCTTCAGCAGCTGATCTATCAAAATGCTCTGTGGACAGATTTTTCTATTGATCCATCTAAGCAACCCTTCAGACCTTCCAGCTGATGCCACCAACAGTCACATCCCTCCACGCCGCCGGAGGAGGGCAGGGAGAAGCAGCCAGCTCACTCAGGGGCCACGAGATAATTCCCAGAGATGGTTCTAGCATGGATGGAGCTGGGAAGAAACCTCCGAGGCCAACGACCTGCACAGGAACCAGCCGCCCCCTCGGTGCCCTTGAAGTCATTGAGCTGCTCTTAATTGCCCAGCCCCAGCTTCTTCCTCGGCTGGAGACTGATGCAAGGCCCTTTCTCCACAGGCCATCCATCCGTTTTTAGTTCACTTATAAACCTTAACCCACAAAACCTTCCTAGCCAGGACCAAGCCAGCTGTGACGCAACGAGGCAGGAGAATGTCCCGGTGCAGCCAGCACAGGTTTGCTTTCTGAGGCTGCCCATCCCAGCCAAAAAACTCCCTGCCAAGGCAGGCTGGATTAAGCTCAGATCAGATCATGTGAGAGCTGGGCTGTGGGGACTTTTCACTCCGGCCTTTCTTCAGCAAAAAGAGCTCCAGAGGCTCAGCGTGACAACAAGAGAAGGGAAAAGGGAGGGAGACTGAAGCCATGAAGAGAGAGCTGAGCTCCTGGGGAGAGGAGAACAAAGGGAGATAAGATGCAAGGTAAATAAAAAGGCACGAGGGCTTAGTTGTGACTTCAGAGAGAGAAAGTGGGGGGCAAGGGGTCAAACTTTACACTAATTAACCTTGTATCAGCAAACCTTGAAAGCCTGAACCGCCCCAGGGGCTGCAGCACGGGCGGTCAACCTGGGCCATCTTCATCTTTGAAAGCAAGGATGAAAAGAGTGACAAAAAAGGGACAGCTCCACCTTCAGACCCCAGGCAGTTTGCAACGCTGCGGGTCTGGCCTGAAAATGGGAGTTTGCTCTGGAATCTCCTCACGGCATCGTTTAAATTTGTCAAAAAAATAATTTAAATAAAAAGCATGGTGAAAATGTGCACCTGCTCCCTGATCCACCAAAGCAGGGATCTGTGAGCTCACCTTTAAACACAGGGCACTGCTAACCCAGACAATCTGAAATCATTACACATTTGCTTAAATACTTTTCTGGATCAGTCAAAGGATTGCCATGGGTGTCCTCAGGCTGCACAGTTATTTGAAGCAATACCTGGTTCTGTCAATGCTGTTGACACAACAGTAAAAATCATGCAGCAGCTCACAGAGACATAGAAATTATGAAGACTAAAGCATAAAATACATTGAAAATCCATGTCTTGTACAGTGTATATATATAGAGGATATAGAAAAAGGGTAATTCTATCTCTAGTTCTCAGTGGTTAATAGGAAAATAGTAAGACTGGTTTGGGTGTTCTGGCTAGAGGAAACACAGCATAATTGCCATTTAATGCCTTTACTTGTTGGCTTGGAAAGAGAGTTCAAATTCTTGGTGCATTAACACTGAAAAAGCATCAGAGGGAAAGGTGATTTATTCAAACACTGAATACCCAGCTTTACTCTGATAAAGAAAACCAAGCTCCATAGCATCTTCCTTATTTCCCCCCCTGAGCACAGGGGATCCCCAAAGCCACTGGGGGATCCACTCAGAGCTTCTGCACACAAAATAGAGGGAGATTTTTTTCCCATTATTGGGGGAGTCCTGAATTACAACCACGAACACCTGGAGTTACTGCAGGACAAATTAACTCTGCTAAAGAGTCACCAGGAGGATCAACCCCACAAACAACACTGAGGGGACCTCTCTCTATGGAGCTTCTGTCTGGAAATTCTGCACACCTTCCTCCCCCTGGCACAGAATAAAAATTCCAATTTTTCAGGATTTGGGGGAGGTAGTGCCAGCTCTGCCTGGCCCCTAGGACACACCAAACTAACTAATGGTGCCAGCAGAAGGAAGAACAAAGCTGCACTCCCATCCTCTCAGCGTGAGGGACCAGCGATTGAGAACTCCTGAAAAGCCCCTTTTGCTTCCCAGTCCAGTTTGTATTTGTTTAAGCCCAAGGCAGACAAACACGAGAGGAGCCCCCAGGAATCCATAACCACCCTGATGCTCCTGGGTAGCGAATCATCTCCACTGCCATCTGTTTTCAGCCACTTCCAAACGAGTTCTCAAGAGTCAATTGTTTTCTTCTAGGAAAAATAAACATGCAAGCTGCTATTCACCCGATTTCCAGCAATTTTCTGCTGTGGGTAAATGTAGCTTCAGATTTTAGAACTAAGTCTCGTTCTCATCCAAAGAATTTTGCAATATAATTACCTCATTTTTACTGACTTGGATAACTGTTGCCCTTTGAAAAAAAGAAAACAAGGGGGGTGTAAAGTCTGCAAGACTAATTCCTCCTCCTGCCCCTTTGTTATAAAATCTTGGAACAACTGACAGTGATTAATCTCACTTGATATTTCTTTGGTTCTCTATTTGTTGATTTAAAGGCATTTTATGACTGATTGTTTTCAGTTGCCTGGACAGCTGTCAGATCTGTACTGTGGTTTGATTTGGCTTTCGGGGAGCAAAATTATTATTTTTCTTATTTTTACAGCTCCAAAACATAGTGGCTGACGGAGGTGGCCCGTCAAAAACCATCTATGTGAAACCAAAACTACCTCCAGATTGAGAGAAGATGGCTCAGACATCCTGCAGGCAGATTACACAAGCAAGATGTGGAAGGCAATAACATTATTTTTTTTTAAATTTTATTACTAGTTTTTGAGATGCCCAGCTTGCACATAGTCTCAAATGCAGTGGCAAAATCCACCCCTAAGTGTAACATCAGTAGTTTTGTAGGAATAAGTTTGGCCTTTGGAGCAGCACTGGTGGAGCTGGTAGGGAGCTGCATTTTCTGCTTGTTTCAGGGCTGGAGTGCTCCAGTCCAAGTAATTCCCATCCCTGCTTGCCTGGGAAAGGCTGTGCTCAGTGAAAGGAGTGCGAAACAGGGTCTAAGACTGAACCACAAAAAAAATCCCATAAAAAGAGTGAGGAGAACTCAAGAGAGGAAGGTGTTAATACTGAACCTCTCAATATCCATCACCTTCAGCCTCCTGTCCCTAACGGTGACCACAACCTTTGACTTTAAACCTGACCCTCAATTTTAGCCTCTTTTCATCTCTGCCTCTTCCTTTCACCTCCATCTCACCACTGTGCCCACCTACCTGCCTTCCTGGCTCTTCACTTCTCTCGTGGTGCATCTACAAACCACACTAACACCACCTGAACGTCATCCCTGGCTCACCCTCCTGTCCCTTTCTTGGATTCCAAGCTAAAACTTCACCTCAAACAAGGTTGGACGGGGCTTGGAGCAACCTGGGATAGTGGAAGGTGTCTCTAAGTGGAACTGAGTTTCCTTAAAGGTCCCTTCCAGCCCAAACCATTCTGGGATTCTCTGATTCAAAATTTACCTGCGAGCTTAAGCCTGTGGAGAGAGCAGCTGCTATTGACTGCAGTTTGCTGAAATTTAAGCACAAAAGAATGAATGCTCTTCCAGCCTGGTGTTTTACTGCACAGATGGTGTGATCTGCTGACACATCTTCGTGTTTGTCCCTGCCCAGTTAGTAAAGATTAGGAGAAGACAGCTCCAAGGCAAGCACTAGATGGTGGCACCTTAGGGACAGTCACAGCCCAGGGCCCACGCTTGATTCCTCATCCCTTTTTGTAATCTGTGGCTCTCACCACCCAAAGTCTGCAGCACACAAACCAGCCAGAACAAGTGCATAAACACAGTGAAATGAGGGGTGGGACTCATCATTTTGCAGGCGCTCACTGCCTGCAAAGGAAGGTGTCTCCAGTTCTCTCCACCACCCTGAGCCACTCTCCTCCCACTGCCCACATCCCTTCCCAGGCTGCCTCCACAGGTATTCCTAGTTGGAATTTGGATTACTACCAGCTCTCTTACAAATAAAAATAACCCACACTGTTCTTTTTTCAGTTACCAGATCATCATTCACCCTTTCAGCCCATTCTGAAGCATCTTCCATTACTCAGATGTGATGCCTCTGCTTTTCTCGTTGAGGGCCAATGGCCCTGTTGCTCTTTTCAAGCTTCACACTTATATTTTCGTGGAGTTTTACTTTTCCTCCTCCAGTCCCCTCCTGCACAACACTCTGCAAGCAGTGCAAGCGAGCCCCACATTATGCCCTGAGAGCCTGTGTGTAACAATGGACTTGAGCTTGGTTTTACTAAATCACTCATCCCGACATCTCCTCTCCCTTGCTTTCTAAACCACGGCCATAAATTGTTGGGGAAACAGCACAGCAGTCGTATCTTTGCATCCATGCCCTCATCAGCTTCTCTAACACGCTGCAAAAGTGGGCCATCAAATCCACCAGGCCACATGTGATCGTGCACAACACGCTGGTGAAGTTTCCCTCACCCTTGCTCACGTACAGATCTTTCAACCCGGCTGAAACATCTGGGAATTCTTTTCCGCAAGTTCCACAAATGCCACAGCGGTCCTTTCCCTTCCATCCCTGATCATCTTCTTAGGGTACCACCTTCTCCAGACACATATCCCTTCTTCTCAGCCACTTGGACAAGGATTGGGACCATCCTTGAACAAATAAATCCCCGTGGTTTTCCCCTCTCCTCTGCTTTCCACCACTCTGGTCTCATTTCTGTCATCTGATTCCTCTTTATCCACATTGCCTGTTCTCATACCCATTCACGTCACACATTTAAGAAGGTGGCAAAGAATGTCAAATGTCTTTATAATCCCACTAAGCCACATTTGCCGCTTCAACCGCCAGCTTAGTTCGCCGTGCTCCTTTTAAACAAACACAAACAACCCCAGAAGATGTAACAACAACAGAAACAGGCGGGCAGCAGAGCAGGACATGCTGAAACTCAGCATGGTCCCCCATTAGGGGGAGAATTTCGAGTGTTTTAATCATGACAGCAGCACCACAATGAATCAGTGGATCTGACGGGTCAGCCTCTCGGCTGGTGCAGCGCCAGCAGCTTCCACAGGGGTTCATCAGGCATGAATTGGCCCCATATGTGAAAACCCTCCACAATTTGTCCAGTTTCTCCCATCCCCGCGGAGCAGAGCCTCCATATGTGAGATCCCACAGAGCTGTCAGCCAGCGTCACATTTCAGCAACAGCAAAAACAACCGGGGCCACACAAACCAGCGGAACAATCCCGTTGCTCGCGAACTGGCGAGTGACCCACGCTGGCAGCGCTTTTGTTGATCCCAGCCCTTCTTATGGAACAAAACATAGGAACTATCACGCCAGAACACACTCAGTGACCCATCTTCCCCCTGCCTCCTGTCTCCGGCAGAGGCCAACACTGACGCTGGAACGGGAGATTAAAGATGGGCCCGCGACGCCTGCGAGGCACCTGGGCTGGCTGTGCAAGGCTTTGCCCTCGACCCAGGGAAAAGCTCCCCTGCTCCACACCACTGTGCAGTGTGTTATCCCAGGGAGGAAGGGCTCTCAGGGGCTGCCATAAAGCAACGTATGTCCAGGTCACAGCACTGTCCTTTCTTCTTCTCTCTTTATTTTAGCTTGATTGATATAACTGAACATCCTCTTCTGAAGATCAAGCCTTTGACTTCACAAATTAATTCAGGTTTGTGTCAAAAGTAATGTTCTTACCTAAATTAGTATCTTTTCTCACAGAAGTAGTGGCATAGGATTGTTTTTTTTTAACCTTACCCTGTTTCTCAGGGCTCCAATCCCGTTCCTTGCCTATTCAACACCAAATTAATGTTTGGTCCATTCAATTTCTTTGTAGATAAATTCTCTCCCTCCAAACTTTATAAACTCTTATTCTTTTCTACCTTTATTCCATCTTGTCTTGGACATGATTTATATAGTTCAGCTACAACATTATTTGGCTCAGTCCTGAACAGAGATTGCATTCTCAGTTCCCACAAGACAAAACAAACAGATCAGGTGAAAAAAATTAAAAAACCTGAAATAATATCTTGTACCTGAAGTAGAGTTCAGGGAAGTTGATGAGATGATGCTGGTGGCTACACAGTGAATCATATCCTTTCTAAACTGAGATTTGTTATAAAGTACAAACCATTCTTCAACTCAAAAGTGGAGATGCTGATCAGGGGACTGTTTTATTTGTATGTCTTTTTGTCACAAAACAACTGATTTTGCAAATATTAAACCCAAAGAAAATACGATCTGATCTATTTCTTTTATTTTTTCCCATCTCTGAAACAAGTACTTTTTCAATGCTGTGCTTCATAGAACATGCCAACATGAAAAATTAATTTAGAAACGAAGTATAGACACTTTTGTTTAAGCTACTAAAAATAATAATTAAAAAAAAAAAATCTGGCTCTCTCAGATGATATATTATTAATACTCAGAGCATCTCCTGATTCCGGAGACTGAAGCAGAGAGGGAAAACTCCTGCATCCATCCCCAAGCCGGATATTTTTGTGAGGTACCAACTGCCAGTCCTGGCAGCCCCGCCACCCTCGTTAGGTGATAAATTAATGCTTCGCTCCCGCCGTGCCCTTGCCAAGCGGGCAGAGCTCCAGCCCAAGCCTGGCTTGTCCAACCGGCACCCACCCTCTAGTGGGACGAGGGGAAAGTGCTGCTGCGGGCTCCAGCTGCTCCCGGGCGGGATCCAGCCAGGGCCAGCTGCTGCAGCACGGAGAGGACGCTCCTTTAGGATGGGCACTTCCCTCCTTTGCTCCTCTCTACCCTCCACACGTCTGCGGGATCATAAAGCATTTTAGCTCTGAGGGATGATTCCAGCCAGGACGAGATTCAGCAGGAAACTCCTGGGAGAATCTTTTCTGTCAAGCTGTGCTTTGTGCACTGCAGGGTCAGGGCCATTTTAACTGCACTTTTATAGGTGGCCAAGCAGTGATAACGCAGGGAATCAGTGGCTGTAAGTGTCATTCTGTCCCAAAAATAGTGTGGCAGCAGGAGCAGGGCAGTGACTGTCCCCTGTGCTGGCACTGCTGAGGCCCCTCAAGGGCTGTGTCCAGTTCTGGGACCCTCAGTTCAGGAAGGACATTGAGGGGCTGGAGCCCATCCAGGGAAGGGGCTGGAGCCCCAGGAGGGGCTGAGGGAGCTGGGAAAGGGGCTCAGCCTGGAGAAAAGGAGGCTCAGGGGGGACCTTGTGGCTCTGCACAACTCCCTGACAGGACGGGGCAGCCGGGGGGGTCGGGCTCTTCCCCCAGGGAACAGGGACAGGAGGAGAGGGAACGGCCTCAGGCTGGGCCAGGGGAGGCTCTGGGTGGACACCAGCAGGAATTTCCCCATGGAAAGGGTGGTCAGGCCTTGGAAGGGGCTGCCCAGGGAGGTTTGGAGTGCCCATCCCTGGAGGTGCCCAAGGAAGGGCTGGAGGTGGCACTCAGTGCTCTGGGCTGGGATCAAGGTGGGGATGGGACACAGCTTGGACCCGATGATACCAGAGGTCTTTTCCAACCTTAATAATTCTATGATTATACCTTTCTTTTGTTATAAGGAGAAGACTAAACATGCAAGCAAACAAAATTGCTTAGGGAAATAAAAAATCCAGCCCATTTTCCTCTAGATATTAGATAGGCCAATATAACTGAAAAGTAATTAGAAAAGTGGAACATTTTTGTTCAACAATGAGCACTGCAGTGGTGGCACAACCTGTGAAAGTGCAGCAGAGCTGCAAACCGGACTCAAATCTCAGTACAAAATATAACAAGTGAGCAGTCCTTAGGGCAGGGGTTTGCAGCAGCTGAGGGCCAGACCTTGCTTCCCACAACCACAGAAATGTGCTTTGCAAGGGACAGGCAAGCAGGCCAAGGATGAGAGCAGGGCAGCATCACCAGCCAGAGAAGATACAGCCCCCAGTGCCCGGGCAAGAGGTCAGCAGGTCCAGTGGCCACAGGTGGGGTCAGCCACGCTCCAGAGACCCAGAGAAATCCAAATCAAGCCCAAAGGTGCAGGCACAGGGCTCAGCACAGCAGCCCCACATCCCCAGGGGCTGAGCTGGAGTGCAGCTCAGGACCTGCCAGCACAGGTGGGTGCCCAGACGGAGCCTCTCAGGGTAGTCAGAGCCTGCTGAGGTCTGGCAAACCTCTACATAAACCCAGAGTAACAATCCCCAGTGGATTTAGATGAATCAAATTAGGTCCTAAAGTTATAAACGAAGATTTACAGTGACAGTGCGAAATGAAAAACTGCTAAGAAATATGTTCTGTTCTCAAACATGACACAGTGAAGGGCAGAAATAAAGCAGCCAAGGCCATTAAAAGCAAGATGGGGCCTGGAACAATTGAACAGGACTGAGGAGAGCATGATCCTTTCCTCGACATGATGCAATCAGCAGCCTCCAGCAGGTCTAGCATGGAAACAGCGTGAAGTGAAGGGGGGGGGAATGAAAATAAAGCCATCTTTCATGGATCACATGGTCCCATCAGGAAATATGGAAATCTCTGACTTGTCTGGCTCTCTGTCTCTCCCTCCCTAAGGGTCTTGTGCAGAAAGCACAGCCTGTGTGCCCAGGAGGTGATGAAATCCCTAATGCTGTATGGCACATGGGGAATTTGGGGGATTGCAAAACAGGATGTTTCTTGGAGGAAATACAGTCTCAGCAAGCAAAAGGTTCAAGTACGGTACATCTCACAATGATGTAAGAGCTCGATTATGCATCTCCCTTAAAGCCCAGCTTAGGGTTTCAGTTCTAGTAGAACTAATGGGCAACACCTGCTGCGACGAAAACAATTTCCGTCCCTGAACTCGAGCAGAAGTGTTTATCTTTTGAGTCAGAAAATGTTCCTCTAATGTCTGAACAAGACTCCAGGGACAGGAACATATGCCCAGAACTGACGTTTCCGCGCATTAGATCGCTTATAAAAATGGGAATTAGAAAAACCTGGTATCATCAGATGTCTCGTCCAATAAAGTCATTAAATGGAAAGCACAGGAAAGTTCCTCTAACGTTTCCTCTCCCTGCCACTGTAGTCCCAGTTGCTCTTTGGAGAGCAGAAACAGAGGCTACTGAAAAAGCTTGCCAGGGTAAATTGTGAGTTCAAAATTCAGGGCTTTTCCAGACCTGTCCCTGGCAAAAATACCATTGGCTTCAGTGGAAACTTTACCCAAATTTGAGCGTCTTGGTTTGAGTTACTAATTTTATTATTAAAGGTTAAACAGAGCTGTTGACAGTACAAACTATTTTCTTACGTAAGCAGTGAAAGGGAGAGTGTCAGATATACAAGATAAAACAATACTGCCAAGTCAAGGCAATACAGGTTATGGGTGAATGTCCTGTCACAGAACATCCTGCTCCGAATCCCAAGCTGCGCCCTTTTCCTCAAGCAAAACTCCCACTTAAACCCACTGGAGCTCGGTGTGATCAGGAGGCAGAGTCAAGAAGTGACCTTGGGGTTCAGCCATGGTTGCCACACGGGTTTTTAGGGAGTGCAGCCGTTGAAAACACGGAGATTCTACTTTTATGTAATGTCCAGTAAGCATTATAATGCAAATTAAATGTTTAAGCCATCCAGTTATACACACACAACCCTTCACACCAAACCCCTTGATGACAGGAATGTCACTGAGGGTATGTTGGGCTTTCCTCCCTTAGTTTCTGCTGCGATGTTCTTTATCTAAAGCTTGGACCCTAACCAGGGACTTGTTTTTCATTCTTGACTCGAAAATAATAACAGCAAATTATGTGGCACTTAAAAATAATAACCATCCAGTCAAAGGCAAGATGTTCTCCATTCAGTCAAACAGCACTTCACTAGTTTGGTGATTAAGTGGCAATCTAAAATTTAACTCCCTGGCAAATCTACTGCTGTTATAATGCAATTGCACTGTCAGGGCCACAGATAGTTCTGTCTTTAATAACAATGCAACAGACACTGAGAGAAATTCCTGTGGTCGTCTGTCCTCCTCAGATACAGTTATCATCCCATAGATCATCAGCTGCACAATAGGCAAGGGTGTCACAAAGTTTTTGACACAGTTAACACATTAACACATCAGACAAATGCAGGACTTCAGCCAGTTCTCACCAAAGCCAGTGGAAAACTCCAACAGAGCCGTGCTGGGCACAGGGATGGTGTCACAGGGATTGTCAATCACGTAGCAAACAAGACAATCCCAGCAGCTTTCTGACATCAGCGTCTGCCTCCACTTGGGGCTTTGGCAGAGCCTCAGGAAGGACTGGCTCTCTGTCTCCTGCTCTTTTAAACAGCCTGAGAATCACAGGGGTTTGTTTTTTTTGGCATAGGGCGCTCAAAAGGACACTGTCGAGCTTCACAGAACTGAAATCTGAATAACTTTTGCCTTTCCTTCTTAAATTTCATATATTTTTAAGCATCATTTTATTTTTACCCCTGAGTTTACCCAACTTTTTTTAAAATAAAGCAGCAAGAAGCCTTTGCTCTACATCAAGCCCACAACCCTAAATCCCAGGTCAGCTCTGGCTGTGCTGTTGAAGTGTGGTCATATCAGGCAGTGTATCCAACCACAGAATGTATTTTCTGAGCAAATGTTTAGTAAAACTCCCATCATTTTGCTGAGTAAGAGTTCACTGGGATTGATCTGCTCAGGGAAGGAACACCACGGATGAAAACATACTGTTCCTTTACAGTCACAATACCAACACAGCAATAAACACTGCCTCGCCTGGAAAACCAAGCTTAGAACAACACAGTCCTTGTGCAAATGGTGCACAGAAATACCAGAACCCCCAGCTTAAAATAAAGAGCTGAAAAGTAACAAGAGAGAGGGAAGTATTTGATATTAATCGTTGAGGCAATGATTACTGCTGGGTTGAAGATCCAAATGAGTGAGTGTGCAAGAGAAGCTGACCCTGGAAATAAGCTCACAGAAACAAAAGCAGGAGTCTGAATCCAAGATGATTTTACATTTTTGTACAATCAGGGCTATAACATCAAAAGCAAACCTGTACATTTTCCTTTTAACATGGAAAATTATCAGCCCAAGGCTGGAGAGGCAGAGCCACAACACAAAATAGGTGTCGTAGAGAACCGAATGAAGCCGTTCCCTCCCTTCCTCTCTATTCTCCCCCATCCCTAACCCCCCCAAATGTGCTGCTCTCGGCGATTTCACGGCTTAGCACATCTGCAGGAGCTGCGGGGACAGGGCTGCCCCGCGGGGAGATCTCCATCCCCCGCCCCGGCGCTTGGCAGCGGCGGAGCCGTGCAGGTGGAGCGGCAGGTGGGCAGCTGAGCTTGTGCTTCCCGGGGCTCTGCTGCTCTCACAGATGCTGCTCCAGGGCCAGCCCTGCTCGCAGGGAGGCTGTGGCACGTCCTGCCCTGCGCCGACAGGGCTCGAGGGGCTGTCCGAGCAGCGGGGGGGAGCAGGAACGTGCTCCCTCCCTGCAGCACGCTCTCCTCGGCAGATGGTGGCTGTGCCGCATCTGTTCCTCACGCAGTTCTTCTTCATCTGCGCCTGATGCAGCTCCTAACAGCACTGCAGCCACCTCCCGTGAGGAAAGGCTGACAGGTTTGGGATTGCTCCGCCCAGAAAGGAAAAGCTTTGGGGTGACCTGAAGGGAGCACACGGGAAAGATGGAGAGACTCTTTACAAGGGCCTGGAGGGAACAGGACAAGCGGGAATGGCTTCAAACTGACAAAAAGTAGAGTTAGATTGGATATTAGGAAGAAATCCTTCCCTGGGAGGGTGGGGAGGCCCTGGCACAGGGTGCCCAGAGGAGTTGTGGCTGCCCCTGGATCCCTGGCAGTGCCCAAGGCCAGGTTGGACGGGGCTGGGAGCAGCCTGGGACAGTGGAAGGTGTCCCTGCCCATGGCAGGGGTGGCACTGGGTGGGCTATAAGGTCCCTTCCAACCCAACCCATTCTGTGCTTCAGAGCTGCCCTGGGAATACAAACACAGCCTGTGCAAGCACTGCCCAGAGGAGGCTGCCAGTCTCCTGTCTCAGAGCCTTCAAAGGAAAATGGTTGAAAAACATGACAGGCAGGTAAATGGCTACTCTGGGGTGAGGAGC
>VZTF01003548.1:277273-313226 GCA_013397755.1 Cnemophilus loriae | reverse complement strand
ACAGGCAAGTAATTGAGCTCTCACGAGTGAATGTTTTCCCCCCACAGGTTAACAAACCTTCTCTCCTCCCAGTTTTCCAAAAGCATGTACCACCCCACGTGCATACTTTTAATCTGTAAATATATCCACCACCTTTCCTTGATACACTTTGCAGGCTTTTATTTAGGCATACAGTTCTGTGGTTGTGCTGAC
This sequence comes from Cnemophilus loriae, assembly GCA_013397755.1. Taxonomy (NCBI): domain Eukaryota; kingdom Metazoa; phylum Chordata; class Aves; order Passeriformes; family Corvidae; genus Cnemophilus; species Cnemophilus loriae. The sequence continues at coordinate 313,034 of VZTF01003548.1, read as the reverse complement.
TATGTGCATGGTAGCTTCCCTCCTTCTTGCAATTGCCTTCCTTTTACTATAGCACATCCAGTAACTCCTTTTCCTCCTATTACCCTTGGAGATCCACCACCTTTCCTGCTTCTCAATTCTACATCCTCCTGTTCCATCAAACAGGTTTCATACTGTAATAATCTAGTGCTGGTCGTCCATTTAGAATCTGATGCCAGACTTTGACAATCCTGCCATCACTCACCATCAAAGCCGTGGCTGCACAACTCTGCAGACAACAGAGTCTCGGTTACCATTCCAGCAACCAATGGGTCACCCCCTCGCTTTGCAAACATTTTAGCACTAGAATTCCTTGGGCACAGCCTTCTTTAACATCCACATACAATTCCAATTCCTTTTCTGGCCCTGAGAGAGCTAAAGCTGGGGCATTAATCGTCCTTTCTCGTAATTTTCTAAACTTCTGCTTTCCTTCTGGTGTCTATACAACAACACTGGGACTATCTTGGGTTAAAAAGCCACAGAATAAAAAGTCTTTAATTCAGGTCCTGCAATACCCTATTAATCCTACAAATTGTTACAGCTCCCCTTCAGTCCTGGGCAAGGGCACCTCCAAGATTCCCTGGACACCCTCTTGGCTGACACACTCCAAGCCTTCAGCCAAAACACACCCCAAACATTCAACCTTTTTCTCCATCACCTGTGCCTTCCCTTCAGACACTCCAAGCCTCCCTTCCAGCCAGAAAACCAAACAATTTCACAGTGGCTTCCCTTACCACCTCCTCCCATTCTCCTGATAGGTGCAAGTCCTTCACATATTGCAATAACCTAATTCCTAGGGATGGAGTAAATTAACCTCTTGCCCAAATAATCCCTTCTCTCTCTTGTTCCCACTCAAAAGCAAAATACTGTTTACTGCGCTCTGTAAGTGAGCATCCCCAGAAAGTGCCCTTTAGTAGCAGTGTGAGGAAGGAACACAGCTCAAGACAGTACAAGGATCTGGGACCGTGGAGTGCCCAGGTTTAATAATCTTGCACCATTCTGTAAATTCCATCTGAGCTCCATATCCATTTTCCACATTCCCCTGGGACTGCCCACACCTCTGGGTTCACTCTAGCATCCACAACAGCGCTCACCTCCCCATCACCCCTTACAATACTAACCCACATTCCCAACTCCAGTCATCAAATTCCCTCCCAGCAAACCACAATCACAACTAGGAATAACCAGAAACTCGTCCTTTTCAAACCCATCTCACACATTCAGAAAACTCTCACGGGCGTCCCCGTGTTACTTTTATTTGCCAGCAAAACTCAAATTAACACACACATCTTTCANTTTTATTTGCCAGCAAAACTCAAATTAACACACACAGCTTGCCCGCTTATGAAAAGAACATTTGAACAATTGTTCCCCCTTTGACATAAAATTCAAGTTACAATAGCAGATCCTGACACCCTTAACAATCCATTTCTAATGTTTCATTCCTTCCCGATCGCTGTCCTGGTGGCCACCCCCTTCACTTTGGTCCTGGGGCTCCCCGCACTTTTTCCAGTCGGGGGTTATAAAAACTGTCACTGTTCTCGCATTTACCTTTATTTTTTCCTCATAATCCCTTCTTTCATATCTTTCTAACCAGTTCATCCAGGGACTTATTCTGCCCTTCCTTTAGCACCCCTCTCACCCCCTCCCTGCTACTGCCTGTGGGTACTTCTCCTGCAGCTGAAAATCAGTCATTTCTCCAGAGACCCAAACAAAACCATTAAAAGAAAATCCTAATCCTTCAACGTACAATCCGCATTTCCCAGATATTCCATTCTCCTCCTCCTTGTGTTCGCCCTCCTCACCACACACCTACACCAGAGCCAGTCCCCGTACTGTCGCAGCACACCCGTCCAGGCCCCCGGCACAGTAAGCAGACAAACTCAGATCCTCCACCCTGGCTCCATAATGGTCCGGGTAGGGGTGGGGGTGTAGCAACAATACCTCCCTATTTTCCCTCTCATGGCAACCGGGAATACAAAAGACCAAAGCCGCTCCCTGTAGTAGACTGCAAGACTTTGAAGATTCCGTATCACATAGCCTCCCACTGCTATTTGCCTTAACCTTACATTTCCCCACACTCCCCTTCAACCAATCTTTTCCCAAACCAACACTGTATTGCCCGCTCTGGTTGCTGCGACCCTTTCTCGGTGCCTCTTAGTGCCCCCTCTGAGCGTTCCCGTCCGTAACTACCTGTGCGAGAATGTGCGAACCATCTCAACATTCTCCTAGAGGACCATTCGGAGGTATTTTGGGATCGACACACGTTTTTCGACTTTCCTTTGCTGCCCACCCTGGGCAGCCTGCCACGTTTCACTCCCTGAAGTTGTACTCACCGCCTCTCCCTGGNGAACAATACCTCCCTATTTTCCCTCTCATGGCAACCGGGAATACAAAAGACCAAAGCCGCTCCCTGTAGTAGACTGCAAGACTTTGAAGATTCCGTATCACATAGCCTCCCACTGCTATTTGCCTTAACCTTACATTTCTCCACACTCCCCTTCAACCAATCCTTTCCCAAACGAACACTGTATTGCCCGCTCTGGTTGCTGAGACCCTTTCTCGGTGCCTCTTAGTGCCCCCTCTGAGCGTTCCCGTCCGTAACTACCTGTGCGAGAATGTGCGAACCATCTCAACATTCTCCTAGAAGACCATTCGGAGGTATTTTGGGATCGACACACGTTTTTCGACTTTCCTTTGCTGCCCACCCTGGGCAGCCTGCCACGTTTCACTCCCTGAAGTTGTACTCACCGCCTCTCCCTGGGGACCCCTTCAGGGACCCCCCTGGTCCGCCTCTCGTCTGTGTCCTGGACAGCCTCGGGTACCCGGTCAATCGCCTGGTGCTGGCCGGCACCGAAGGGAGCTGGTCACCGAAACTGCGTGAGGCGCGCCTCCAGCTCCTCCTGCCGCGTGCCGGACCCAGACGGTGGAAGGATCCTGGACACAGCCCCCAGCTGTCAGGAAAATCCACAAACGCCAGAGGTTTATGTCCTAAAAGGAGACAGAGGAGTCCTGCAACTTCATTCGAATAAAGGATACACACTCCATCGGGCCACACGCCCGCAGCGCAGCCGCCTTTTACCCTAATTCCCGGCCGCACGTTGCCCTCTTCCTCTCCCCACTGGCTGAGGTACAGGGAAGGTACAGCCTTCCCGAACCGCCTACCCCATATCCCGCCTTGAACCTACTGTTTTACCCCAAAGTTCAGAAGTTCAGCCTTGTGCAGACCCTTGTCTGTTCCATGAGACGAGCTGTGTAGGCTCTGCAAAAAACCCGCTTCCCAAAGTTAGTGGAGACATTAAGACCCATTTCAAAGACGTTAACGCCCATACCTTCACCCTTCAAGTTATTTGTAAAGACATTAGCACACACCTTTCATATCTAATCTAAGCCTACTCTCAGTTTGAAGCCATTTCCCCTGGTCCTGTGACTACACGTAAAAAACCCCTCTCCATCTCTCCTGCAGGCTCCCTTCAGGCACCGGCAGGAGAAGAAGGGAACCCTGTGTCCCCCCCGCCCCTGTTCCGCCTCTCTCAAGTTCAGGGCTTTCCCACGAGGCCGCGGCCCAGCCCAGGCGCCGCAATCCCAACACGTTCCCAAGGCGTTCTCCTGCGGCCCCCCCCGCGCTCCCCTCGGGCTCCCGGGCGGCGCCTGCGCGCGCCTGCGCCGAGCCCCGCCATGGCGGCCTGGACGTGCTGCCGGGTGGCGGCCGTGTCCTGCCTGGTGCTCTGCGTCTCCCTCCTCCTGCCGCGCACCTTCCTGCCCCGGGCCGGCGGCAGGCAGGAGCCCGGCGCCGCGCCGCCCGAGGGTAAGAGGCCGCTCCTCGCCGCCGCCCCCCTCTGTCCCTCCCCGGGACGCCGCGGTCCCGCTGGGGCAGCGGCGCGGGGTGAGCCCGGCGCGGGCGGGCTGTGGGGGGCTCCCTGAGGGGCCGGGGCTGCACGCAGGGAGCTCCGCTGCCCGGTATGGAAACATAGCGTAGTTCCCCCTTCGCGCGTCACCCCCCGTGCTCCTTCCTTACCGACGTGTGCAGTGGCGGAGGATTCATTCGTGGTTACCGCTGTGATCTACTTTAATTTTTTTAAAAATAGTTTAAAAACTTCAAAATATCGTTTTATTTATGTGCGGGGTATTAAAGCTTCAGAAAAGTGACATATTCATTCCACTTTTTTTGTTTGTTTTGTTTCTTCATCGCAATACATCCCTTCATGATTTTGTTATTTTGTATACGGAATGCTTTTGTTGTTGCATATGAAATAAAAATTCATTTGAATCGTCTTCATTGTTCAGTTTCCTACGCCAGCGTTTTAAACTTTTGTTTTCATGCACCAGATTCTCGTAATGCCATGGCCACGTGATGGCTCATTTTAGGCTCACGTCCTTTCCATGCAGCCCCCTAAGCTGTGACCTTCGTGCCTGCCCTCCCACTCTGCATGTCCTCTCTTAAGTTCTCCAGGAATGGGTTCATACAAGCATCTCCCATCCTTTTTATGCCCACTGCCTTTTACTGTAGAGGTTATTTTTCCCCCATGGCACTTCACAAAAATAGCTGGTATCATAATCCCTAGTCTTGGCAGAGAAGGAGTTTTGCCCAGGGCTGCCCACGGGCCAGAGGTGAGGCTGGTGGAAGCACAGAGAACTTACAAGTTCTTCTGGATGCTGTCCCACAGGGACTTATGTTCAGTGACTGTGCCTTGTGCATCCTTCCAGCAGCCTGGTTCTTCCATGTCTGCACACTTCAGTGACATGGGTTTCATTTAATATTTCATTTCAGGGTTTTCTAAGGACCTTCAGGCTGAATTTACTGCTAAAACAGTGTTATGTTGAAGCCAAATATAGGATTTCTATGCCACAACGGCACTTTCATGGTTAACGTGTATTTTTGGTCTTTAAGAACTTGAAAATATGTTGGTCAGCACTGTAGATCTGCAGGTTTATAGTTCCATTGCAGAATCTCCTCACACTGAAAACCCATAAAGGCCCAGCAGCCAGCACAGGTGAGGACTGTGGAGTCACCTGCCTGAAGCAGGGATGGGAGCAGATGTCGTGGGAGGTGGTACCTGGCTCCCCATTAACTTCTGCCCCTGCACAGCTCCCGACTGATCCCACAGTGGTGCCAGGTGATGGAATTTGACACACCATTTTCCCACAGCAATGTAGTCTTAAGCAGTTGTCAGTTAACGTTGTGGTGCTCCCTTCTTTGGCTGCAGGTTGATCTGACAGAAAAACTAGCTTTAAAAAACCCAACAACACACTCGTCCCTCACTTATTTTCAGTGGCATCTGTCGAATGAATGATGCTCGTACCTGTTCTAGCTCAGCCGGCCTTGAGCAGTGCTTTGATAGGGTGGCTAATCACAGCCACAGTTAAGTGCTTAAAATAGGAAACATAAATACTCTTTCCATCCTCAGCATTATAAATACATTCCTGCAGTGATCACAGGACAGCACAGGTCCGTGTGTGCCTGGCGCAGCACGGGCACCCAGCCTCGCTCCCCTGTTGCACCCCAGCACCTGTAAGTTGGCTGAGGATGTAATAACTCACCTCAGCTGGTCAGTTTCAGATGAGAGTTTATAGTCCATATTTTCAACGTGATAGCAAGGATTTCATTACACCTGCTCTGTAGACCAAACTTTATTTCACCTGAAGTTATTTTTTTATTGGAAGAATATATCTTGATTGAACCGCTCAATTCATAGCTCTGTCATTAGTCATCCTCTTTGGTGCACTGATAACTGCAGTTACCTGACAGGAGTTTCAGGGGCTTGAGGTAATCATGTCATTCTCAAAGTTAATAAAGTGCTTATTGTAGTCTTGGGGGCAAAATGTCTCTGAATAAAACATGCTTAAAGTTTAGTACCATTTCTTAGAATTAAATGTTACCAGAAGGCTTTTTATTGAAACAGGCTTTAAGCATGGGAATGGCACTTTCTCTAATAAAGGCATTTTCAGAGGTCTCTTTTAGGAAAATGGTAAGCATAGAACTATAGAAGCTAATATTATCTTCCAGACTGGAATGTTATTCTTTTTCACAGTAATAATTTCATGTACACAACAAAGCTTGCTTAAAGAACTTACTGTGTTTGTATCACATTCCTAGTTGACTTCATAGACAAGTATTAGAATGTTTATCTTTTGTTAAAGAGGAGCAAAAAGGGGACCTACTAGCAGTTTTAAAAGTGCATTTTAAGTCTAGTGTTCATAAATACATGCCATGCATTTTGTAAAGCTACTCTCTAAGTTGGTAGTTTCAGATAAACCTTACAACTCCATGACAGCAGCAGACTCTGCTTTCTTACAAATAATCAGGTGGCATCAGCTTTACAAAAAAAAATATATGACAGTTCAGGTTACCCCTCTGCTCAGCTTGAATTTGTGCAATGCACACATCAGTTTCCTGCCGGTGTGCTGAAGAAAATGATGTGGCAGAGAGACTTATTACCTAGACTAAGAGTTGCTGAATAGTACAGTAACAAAAGTCTAAATAACTTTATAAATAGTCGAGTTGGGCTCAGTAGCAATTCCTAAAACCCATTAAGTAGAACACGTAACAGCTTTCTTGGAAAAAGATGCTTGAATGGTCTGAGTATCATCATCTGCTTGGTTGTTGTATTCATTGTGTTGTAAATACAGTTTTTAAGATTTGCTTCTTTTCAGTTGAGTGTTAATATTGTTACAAGATTAAAAACCCCACAGTCATTCTGATGTGAAAATGCCATTTAGGACTTCATCTGCATTCAGAAACCTACAGGCTTTTAAACAATACAGTTCACTGGGGCATAATTTCATTTTTGGACCTCAAGCTATTGAAGGGACAGGGTTAGACAAAACATGCTCTGCTTGCCCTGTAGCCGGTTTGCAAACATGATTTGAAGCATTAAAACTGACAAAATTATTAAATGTGTAGGATAAATCCTAGGTAAAAAGATTGCAAAGCCGGGTTGGGTGTGGTTGGTGGAGTTACCACACACAGCAATCAGTCTGCATGAAGGCTGCCCTCGGGCTGTCACAGGGGAGTTGGGAAATATTTCAAAAGCAGAGCAGCGCTTTGGCACCCTTCAAAGCTAACTGGAGTTAGTGCTGTTCCCACAGCATGGAAAATGTCCTGTTGAAGTACGCACCATCCCCACTGGTACCTGGATGGGGCGGCAAACAAGGACCCAGCACATGCCCTTCTGTGCTCATCAAGTGTCACTTGATTTTCTCGATGGAGAGTATGTTGTTGTCTCCATTTGAAAGTGGTTTGTTTCATCCCTGGAAATGTGGAATCTTGTTCAAGTCACAGTGGCACCCGAATCGTTACAGTTTCCATTTATACACTGTGCATTTAAGAGCTTTGTGCACATGTTGCTTTCCAGTTGCCTGTGCCCTCAATTTCCTGTGTAATTTGCATGGGTTCTTCACAATAAAAAACTATGGAAGATAGTATTTGTTTATTAGGAAATAATTATAGAAGTGTAAAATCAACAGAGTAGGTTTAGAAATAGGAGCCATGAAATTCCCCTTTAAAATTACTTTGATAATGAAATGTCTACTGTCTGTCCCCTTGGCCTGATTATATTTAATTGAATCTTTTAAAGCACAAACTAGGCCTTGTGGATAATTTAGAAAACTATTCACTTTTTTAAATAGTTTTACCTTTGTCAATTTTTTTCTGCTTTCTTAATATCTCTTCTTTTTTTTTCAATAAAGAATATTTGCATAAGTATGATTTACAAATGTTTACCTACTCTGCTGCTTCATCCCCACCTCAGTGATACTGCTCTCTGCACGACATCACACTCATTTGCACAGTGACCTACTGCTACAGGGCATTGCTGCTGGAGCAGGGGGACGTTCTTGTAAATAAGATGCTTTGCTTTCCATCACAGACTTTGAATAATTCACTAAAATTTAAGTGCATGATAACAGCTTCCTCAAAGTTAAGCTAAACTGAGCGTGGGTTTGGTCAGTGGTGGTGTACCCTGGCAGTTATACTAAAGAACTCATGCAAAGTGTGCTATCATCCACAAGAAAAATGTGTTTTTAATAGTGGAACTTCATGAATTATTGATACCGCTTCCTAGTAAGTGTTTACTGCAATTTTCTGTGCTCAGGAATTTAGCTGCCTATGATGGTGTTTCCTAGCAAGACCAAATGTTAATTACATTTTTCTCTTGTGTCTCATAAAAGCATTTGCAGCTGCGTACTCGCAGAAGTAAAGTTAGTTATTTGCAGTGCCACTTCAAACCTGCTTTTCATTTTCTTTCTGCAAGCACAGGCAGCCATGTGTGCTAGGGAGGGGGAGTTTTCCAGCTGGGATCAGGGAGTGAGCTGCAGCCTAGCCTGGCAATTCCCCATCTCTGGTGCTTCCATCCAGTGCCTCCCGTCGCCAGATTCCATGGCAGAGTAGCTGAGTAACTCAGCTCAGCCCCAGTGGGTGGAAGGGAGTGCACTTCCAAGCTGGATGTGGAGATGGAAAGCAGGATGTCAGCTACATAGAGGAGTAAAATAGTGAATTTCACAGCGAAATTGCTGAATTGATGGCAGCAAGAAAATAGAATAATGCATGAGCTTAAATTTATGGAGGTTCTTGTGCCTTTCAGTTGCATGAAATCATCTGCAGCACTGTTTCAGGCTCTCTGCAGTCTTACTCTAGCATCTGTATATCCATTTATGCTTGCTTTCCCTTTTTGTGTTAAATTAGCTCTGCCTAGAAAGGTTAGAAACCTCTAAATTTTTTTCCCTCTAAAATGCCAAAGATAATATGTCCCGGGCTATATTCAATCTCCTTTCTCACATTGCTTTACCTTAGACCTTTTTAAGTAGAACAGCTTGAGGTAACACCACTTTTCTTAATCTTTCATTACTCACTTGGTGAAATCACGTAAAATACTATTTCTTATGGCAATAGCTAAAAATCTATGCTGGGCAAACACTGCAGTCGTGTGTCAGGGTGTTAGGTGGATAATGGTTTAGACATTAATACATTTATACATTAACATGCCTTTGGGCAATATTGAAAGATCAGGCTCACAGTGGAAAACTGATTTGTTGCTGGGGGGTTTTGAGGAGAGAAACAAGTAGGAATTTGGCATTTCATCCTGCTGGAGATGCTGATCCGTTGGCTATTTGGACAAGAATATACCTATTAAAGGTAATTGCCCTGCCAGCTCTTTCTCTGCTTAAAATCAAAAGATTTTAATTGTGTGATTCTATTCCTAATTTTGTAGGAGTAAAATTGCTAGGAGTAAATGGCTTTCAGTAAAGCCTAACTCCTAGCACTGCACATCACGAGAGACTGAGGACTGAGTTTACAGACTTAGCCCAACAAGTTACTTACTCATCAGTGGTGGTGAATTTACAAGCGGAGAAAATAGGTCACTTGCATCTGCTGCAGATTTGTGCTACATGTAAAAGGGTGGAAAGTAATAGAAGGGAAACGATCATTGTGTGTTTTTTTGCAGGGAAGCTTGGTCGCTTTCCTCCGAGGATGCATTCCCACGCCACTCCCGACGGCCGAGCTGTCCCTCATTTTCCAAGGTCTCACCTTACTGAAGCAGTTGCCAAAGCCAAGGCAGGTGGAGGTGGTAGTGGAAGCACTGGTGGAACTGGGAGAGGTCTTGTGGGACAGATTATCCCTATATATGGATTTGGCATCTTCTTATATATCCTGTACATTTTATTTAAGGTAAGATCAACATAAATTGAAACGTCAGGGAAATAACTCAAAACACTTTGAAAAAAAAAATTATACTCTCATTTCAGTACCTTGTTCCATTTCAGCTGTGCTCAAAAAAATGCTTATGCTGGACCTTTGCCTGGTGGTCCAAAGACTGGAGTATCTTGTGAGTTTTGCTGTTGCAAAGACTGTAGCTAAGAATGCAGGGAAGGATTTCTCTGATCCTGCATTGGTCTCTGACCTTTTACAATTTTTTAAGGATTTTTTTTTTCCCCCCTGGAAAATGTGCATGTCTAGAACAATGTTAGATTAATTTTGAATATACACGTAGTATTCTTTTCCCTGTTGTATGTGGCTACACATTATATGCATTGTATATGTCACATGTTATTATTTGTTCCAAGAGTCTTACAGGAGTTTTCAGCTGGCAAAATCTCCCAGGCATCTTTCATGGTTTTGCTGCTGGGTGTGCTTTTTTTGTGGCTGCCTTCTGGCATATCTCAGTTTTATGTATTTTTTTCCATTGCCTCTAGGGCTTATCTATTACTATTGTTGTAACTCATAGAAGGGCCATGGTTTTTTCCTCACCAGCTGGCTTCCAAGGGAAGAACTACTCCTGCAGAGCGGAAATGCCCCACTGCTACACCTGGGAACATGAAGAGGAAAATCAGTGAGTATGACTCTGAGTTGTATCCGTGTAGCTGTTGACTCTGTAATGGTCCAGCAGGGTTCTTCAAGTTCTGGGTGCACTGTAAAGCTGATGTTCCCTCCCCCACCAAAAAACCCAAAAAACCAAGCCAGATCTTCTGTGTTGGAATGAGCAAGAGTTAAAAAGAATTACTGCTCTGTCACTTTCTAATCTCATTCAGCCCACGAGGCTGTGATAGCAGCCTGATCCCAAGCCCCTCTGGAAGGAATGGCTTTTCATGAGGTTTGCTGAATTAACTGCATGGATTTGCTGAAAAGCTGTGTCGCTAATGATTAAAAATGGATAATAGGATGTCCGGCTATAATTATTTTATAATCCCTACTAGTCTAGGAAGAGCATAGAAAGATACTATAAAAGCTAGTTTAATTTTTTTGAATTGGTGAACTCTTAGACATCATCAGGCACTTCCCTAATTTGTCCCTTTCCCTTTTTGCAACGCATAGTTTTCATGCATGCCATAAAGACAGCAAATAGTATTCTGAAATGTTAATTTGATTTTACCTAAACATTGGTGAGATAGATTCAAGTATTTGTAGGCACTTATTAGATAAATTAATAAGCTTACTATTGAGGATTGGAAGAGTAGTTACCATTACAGCATTTTAATGTGTTGTGTTTAGCTGGCTAAACTGTAATAGGACAGAAAAGTACTTAGGGCTTTATAGAAAGTGGTAGCAGGAAGGTAATTCTCTTAACATAGCTGTAATTATCTTGACATTAATGCACATATTAGGAATACCTAATGTACTCAGTGCTATAGATTGTGTCTCCAGTGCACTTGTACTGCATTGTACCCGGCAATTTTGGGCAATACATTAGCAATGGTAATTGTATTTTTTTCTCTGATGCTTGGTGAGAGAAAGTAACTTTGCAGTAAGTTAACTTTGCCATCATTATATCACAAAGAACTAACAGTGAAAATTATTCAGCCTTTTTCTAGAGCTCTTCATTTATATTCCTAAAACATTCATGGCAAGCTGTAGCAGAGCAGGGGATAGGTCACTGGATTAGGAACCTGAAGACTGAGTCACCACTTATATAGTGACCTTCCTTGGAGAAGTAACTTCCTTTCTCTTTGCCAATTTCCCTTCCTCTTTTTTTAAAGTCTCAGACACGCAAAATAATTACATCAAGTAATGACAATCTATCCAGAACAGAGATCTTTCTAAAAGCAGGATGTTTGTGCCTGGATTTCTCCATTCCTACTATGTTGAAGTTCTGTTGTGCCTTTGTGCTACTTAAATGGGTGTAATATTGGTCATATTCTTCACCTTCTTAGGCCAGGAAAAGTAGGTAGAACTCTCTAAGCTGAATATTTTAGTTTCCTCACAGCCAGTTTGGTTTGGTGCAGCATTTGCTACCTGTGATATTGGGACAGGAATATTCAAAGCTCCTTCTGACAGATCTTGGGATTTTTTTTGTTTTGCTTTACAGCCGACTATGAGCTCACTCAACTCCAGGAAAGACTGAGAGAGACAGAAGAAGCTATGGAAAAATTAATCCACAGAGTAGGACCTATGTATGACAGGTGTGTTTCAAATGAAAGTATTTTAAGGAGAGGTTCTACTCTGATTAGAAATGAAACTTTCTTGCATTATCTATATTAAAATAGCATTGTTATTGCTACTTTAAATTATAGAAGTTTGATTTTACACGTCACAATTCTTGTTCTGCAGTTTTTCTCTTTTCAGCATCTATATATAAAATATATTTTTATATAAATTCATTTTCCTTAAGCAGAAAAGCAACTATCCCTATCTCCCCCCTTTGTACAGTGTGTTATTTGGAAGAAAATGACAGGTATGTGTAAACAGAAGATAAACAATCTACATTTAAAGTACATAAAAAAACCTATTTTATGTGAGCAAAGTCATATCCTGAATGATTCTTTTCCAGTTCTGTGGATTATTTTCCTAAATTGAAATGCTGTTATAATCTATGTAAATTCCTGTTAGAATAACCATAAAATATTTCTGTAAGGCAGAATTGTATAATAATCTGATTACATAACTTAGTTCTACCCTGTAACCAGTAAATTCATGCATTTGCTTCTAAATATAAAAGACAAAGGGTTGTAAAATCAGCATTCAAAATTTTATTGTTTATTAATGTTTCCTACAAATCTGATATCACCAGTCTATGTTACAAAGAAACACTGGAAACAAGTCTGTGTTTTTCATAAGGAGTAAAAAGAACAGATCAATAGGACACTGCATAACTGCAGTGTGAAAACAGAAATACTATAAATATGAAGGTGAGGTTTGCGAAAACGAGAGCTCTTCTGGTTGTAAATCATGTTAACTTTGTCTGGATCAGCCAAGGCCTGTTTTAACCCATCCTGTAGGACTTCTGTGCTGGATGTGCACATTTTGTTCATTTATGCTTCAAACCACTTCTCTTTGAGTGCAGGTTTGCCCACTTTGTGTTATGCCCTGTATTGCCTCAGGCAGACGAGGTGCCCAACTTGCCCATGTTCAGCCAGGTTCCAGTGGGATGGCTCCTGAACTGCCCCGGTTTTGTTAATGGAAAAGAAGGATCCTGCTTTGACTACTACTTATCTCTGTTCTGGAGAGTTGACACAATGCTCTACATGTACCTCTAAGCTGACAGAAATAGGCTTATGAGCTGCCCAGATATTGTGCTGACTTTCAGGATGGAATATTTTTTTTACTGAGAAAATCGGTTTAGGCTCTGATCCAGTATTTGTTCCTCTCTGTGTTATTGGCCCAAAGCCTCTATTTAGTAGAACTTCCCTTCTTTGTTCCACCAATCTATTTATATAGATGGGTCTAAAGGTCCCAGGGGAAATGAGAATCTGAATCTAATGAAGAATTTTGTATGTTGCCTCTTTGAAGAGGAGGGGAAAGGCACCTCTTGATGGAGCAAATAGCTGTTTGCAAACACTTTGAAGCTTTCTTAACCTACTCATTAATTTCACTAATACTGGATAAATCTATTAAAATAAAACCTATGGTTAGAAAGTGTAGTTAGATCAGAGTACTGAGCTAGGCTTATTCAATCTGGATATTGATAGATTTAAATAAAAAGGAAAGAGTTAAGAGAGTAAAAATGACTTGAGCTTTGTTATTGATACGCAGTTAAACAGAAACCCTCACAACAGAAAAGTCAGAGACAGAAATAACTGGTATCAAGTTTCAACTAATGCTGAAAGACCCCAGGTGAGACCATGGCTCTTTTATACCAGGTAGGGCAAAGCAACAGCCAGGCTGTGTTGTAGAAAGCAGCAGCCAGGAACTTGGATTTGCTTTTTTTTTTTAATGAGGTTTGAAGACCAACCTCCAAACCAACTGAGGAGACCTCCTTCCAAGCCAGCATACCAGTTGAAATTGCTACACCCTTTAGCAAAGGAACACCCTTCCAGAAATGCAAAACTACCAAAAAGTACAAGTACAGATGCTCTTAATAAGGCCTAGCATGTTGTAAGAAGAATGAAAAGCAAGGTAAAGAAAGCAAGAGGAAGAAAGAACTGCCTGGCCAGGTCCTCAACAACATAACCAAAAATTTCTGTTTCTGGTAAGAGGTAGAAATAATGCAGCTCACCTACCTGTTTTTAAAGTCCTGTTTACCAGGCTGGCAACTGGAAAAACTTTCCTTTTTATCATAAACTGAGCAAAGGTGATATGGAAGAGTGAGAGGCCCTGTGGGGTGCCATTTATTGGGATGTAGCTGCATTTTAATAATGATTACTTTAAAATCACGAAGCTGAAAAAATACCAGTTAACGTGTCTGAGATGCCATTTTAGATTATTTAGATTATTTTCCTTGCAGTCATGATGGCTCTTTAGAAAATGTTCTAATCTCAGAGTAAGAATAAGAAACCTTTACTTTACCCGTTAGTGAGCACTTCGGGACACTACAAAATGTAAGTATTGCCATTATGAAAAGTAATAGTTGTGTTGGAGCTACAAATACAGAGAGCAAAAATAACGACCTTTTCTTACACTGTAAACCTTCTGCATCTGTTATCCTCTTAGTATTCCTAAGTGCATTATATCCTGGTAAATCTCCCATGTGCAGGCAGCCAGATGTCTTACAGACTGCCAGCATCCTACAGTAAGTCTTCCCAGAGGCCTTAAATAAAGTCAAAATAACACATGGGCTTTAGTTTCTCCCTCTCTGCAGGGAAAATTTGCCTTTTAAGCAAGGTATTTGGAGGAGGGATACTCTGAAATACAGAGCCCTTGTGCTGCAGTAAGACAGTAGTGTTTTCTAATGAGGGTATCCCACATAGTAGGAATTTTCCTGTATGAAATGCCACAGTGATGCAGCTGCATTGATTGATCCTGTTATCTGAGCTAGCTTATCTGCCCAATGTGCTAAAGAGATAGGCCTCTCTGTCCTCAGCCAAGTGACAGATATTCAAATTGTGTACAGTTTTGTCTGTAAAAGGAGGATTAGTCTGGCAATTCTGTCACAGCTTTGGTCAAAGGCTGATGAAACCATTCCTTTTTGTGGGCCTCTAAATTCACATCTGATTCCACATCTGCATAAGCCAGACTTTTGGGAAGATGCTGCCTCACACCTTCAGTTGTTTGTGGAACAGACTGCCACCACAGCTTGGAGGAAATCAGTGCAACCTATGTGTAATGTTGGGATATCAGCTTTTCAGGCTGTGGGGCAAAGTGCTCCTTGGTGAAAATGCAGAGAAGTGATGTTTTGCCTTGTGATCTCAGTGAAGCAGTTTAATCTGGGTAGGTGCTAATGAAACCAGCTCCTGAGCTAAGTTCAGTTACAGACCCCTGTGTTTGCAGCTGTGCACCAAAACCAGCCCAGGATCAGCACTTCCACCACCATCACACCAACCAGCAGTAGGATGCTAACCTTGCTTTAAACCAGTGTGACTTTGCTGCCCTTAGTGGAGTAGCCATCGTGTCACCATCATTCCCATATAGGCAGAGTGGCACAAAGTGCCTCTTGGAGTGCTGCTCCAGTCCCAGCAGCTGGTAGGAGGAAAACCTGAAGATGGACATTGCAAGTTTATTAGAATTCAGGTAACTAAAATGAGGTTTACATAGATACTGAACACCTAGAGCCAAAATCTGTTTCCAGCTCCTCTCTTCCCATCTCATCCCTATGATTCACTGAGCAGCCTGCTCAGTGAATCTACTCTTGGAGATTATCTGTCTGTCTGCTCTCCAGAGCAGAGATCACCAGAGATCATCTGTCTGACCTCACATACCACCTACAGTTCAGCATTCTGTGCATGCCAAGGGCCACTCTCTCTGAGTAGCTGGGGGCAACAGATCCCGGCTGAAACGCAGACCTGAAAGAGTGCCAGGGAAGTGACTTGAACTGTCATTACTACTCAGGAACAACGTAAACCTTAAGATATCATAATTTTAAACTCAAGATGAAACAAGCACCACTGGTCAGAACTATTTTCACTCCTGGGGGCAGCCATTGTCTTTCTTATTCTGACCTACTGAGTTAGCAGACTGCAGAGTGCCCCCCTCCAAATACTACTCTTTTGTCTATAAGATTTTTAGAACCCTTTTTTCTTTTCAGAGAAAAGAACATATAATGACTACATGATCTTATCTGTTGGAAGCATTTTTGTTACAGCAGTAATTGTATTACCTAAGCAGTAATAATTACTAGATTCAGCAGTGTAGAACCAGTCAAAAGTTTGCTTTCAATCTGCTAAAAATCTCAGTCCTCTCTCTCTAATTCTAAAGGGCAAGTTACAGTTAAATGTAACACCTTCTTTCCATTTTTAAATCTTCTGTCCTGTTTCTCCCCCCCACCTCCCCACCAGGCTGCACTGCTGACTGTCTATAATGACAGGATGATCTGTCCAACTTTCAAATTTAATGGTCATAATGAGGGATCATTAGAGTCGTCAGACTAATGACTGTGAGAAATTTTGATCAGCCCCACAAGCTACACGTGTAGCATAGATTCAGAATTCCATTTCCTTATAATACTTCACACCAGGCACTGCACCCTAATTCTTACCTAACACACTTTTAAAGGCAAGAAATTTCTGTAGTATCTTTTGTACCGAAAGTCTTTGGTGTGTGTCACTTTCATCTTGCTGTCACATTGGCTTTATCTGCCTTCCTTTACCTGTGTAAATTTGCAAGTTTTTTGGATAAAGGGGTAAACTACACCCAGCTGAAGTGCAGAGCACATGCAGATGTTGAGGAGGGATCACACTCCTCGATAGGTTTCTTCAGTCTGTGCTGCTGGCACGGACCAAAGAGTTGGGTTCAAACTCTTTTCAGAGCTTGCAATAACAGTGGACTAAATTCTAGTGTTTAATATTTTCTAGCAGAACTCAAAATGTTACAACAGACCAGGAAAAAATGTTGCTTCAACAACTCCGAGAAATTACTAGAGTTATGAAAGAAGGAAAATTCATAGATGACATCTCTCCTGAGAAGGAAGCTGAGGAAGCTCCTTATATGGCAGATTGGGAAGGTAAGCGAGAGCCTTTCTT
This sequence comes from Cnemophilus loriae, assembly GCA_013397755.1. Classification (NCBI taxonomy): domain Eukaryota; kingdom Metazoa; phylum Chordata; class Aves; order Passeriformes; family Corvidae; genus Cnemophilus; species Cnemophilus loriae. The sequence goes on along the minus strand of VZTF01003548.1, from coordinate 296,189 downwards.
ACCATTACCCTTACAAGAAAAATTGAATAAAGAATACTTACAATCCCAGATCCTTTCAGAGTTTTGGTTAACTTTATCCTTCCTTTCCAGAAGCCAGTGTTCAAAACTTTGCAAGAGGTTTCTTGGCTTTTTTTTTCCCCCCAACCATAATAGAAAAAAATAGATTTTGAGGTATTCAACATTTCTTTTAGTGTAAACACTGCACTATCTGCTGCCCAAAGTGGCATATGAATATTTACATATGCTCCATCTGCTGCTGTTGCTTGGCTGCTCTAGGTTTATATCTTTCTCTTTCGTTGCTGGGCTGGATTTCATAACAATCATAAAACTCTTGGAAATCAGAATCAGTATGTTTTAGATAACTTACAGTTTTTACTTTTGATTAGTCACTCTTCGTTAGCTCCAATGTTGTAAAAGTCAACTCCAAGAAGTCTGTCTTTTAAAAACTATTTATTTTAATGTCCCTTCCATCACTTGGTGTTTACCTGCTACATAAATGTGTTTTCAAGATACTGTAGTTGAGCTGCTCACTATCATACTTTTAAATGCAGACTTAATTTTTGCTTTTTAAAAAGCTTTTAAAAAGGATCCAAAACATAAAGCATAAACAGTGGCCTTGAGCTCTGTTCATAAAGTCAAGTTTATGATGTTATTTCTAAAACGAAATGCACAAAGTCATTGATATATCTGTTTTTTCAACTTTCTAAGTAATGCTGTCTATAGCAAGTGTTCAAAACATGGATTAGTCAATCTGTAGGCAGAAAAAAAAGAAGGATCAAGATCTAAGACACGCCACTTCTACCTGTTAGCCTCCGTAGCTTCTAGCAAAGCTCAGCTTTCACTCCTGAAAGTCAGGGTTGATATCCTGGCTCCCTAAAAATAAGTGGAGTTTTTTCATCATCTCCCAAGAAGACATGCTTTGCACATTCTTGCCATGGATTTAATACTGTGACATGTACGTGGCATTAAAGAGCTGACACTTGCACTGGCAGTAGGAAAAACAACTGTCCTGGCCAACTTTGCATGCCCCACTGAAGTCAGGACTACTTTTAAATGCTGGTAATACTCCAACTTGCATATCTCTATATTCCAAAGGTTATCCAGAAGAGACCTATCCTGTCTACGATAATTCCGATTGCTTCAAGCGCAAACAGGACACAATCCTTGTCGATTACCCTGACCTGAGCCAGCCCTCTCCAGAAGAGCTGGCGGAAAGAATGGAGGGCATGGAAGATGAGGAGTATCTTTATGATGAAACCCTGCTAAGTGACCTCACCATGGGAATGGGTGGTCAGGATTTAACACAGAAAAAGGATGAGGTAACTCTCGTCAGTGAGGAGAAGAGTGACCTTCCTCCCAGCCAGAGCACTGGGGAGTGCTGCTGCTGCTGTGATGATGATCCTGCTGTCATAGCCGAGAACGCTGGATTCCACTCTGAGAGCTGCAGTGAAGTAGAAGAGACAAGCCAAGAGGACCTGTCTGTGGAGTCAGAAAATGAAAATGCAGCACTGGAAAAGCAAAAAGTCAGTGATTCAGAGGAGACAGGCACACTGAGAAAGCGCAACACCAAAGTACTTGATTGATAGCGGCAACAGTGGATGCTATCTAGATGGTAAAGGCAGAGATCATAAAATGTCATTCACGTGGTTTTTGTTCCCAGTGAGGACTTCTCGGTGTTCATCTCCTTGTACCTATTGCATTCTCATGGTACCAGTCCCATCATCTGCCTGAACTGGAAGCCAATGCCCTCTTTCATGCGCTCGTCATGGGTTACCATGATGTCGCCAACAGTGCTTTGTCCTTGATTTTTGAAGCCTTGTATTTTGGAGCAGATATTTGTGACTCGTTCCTTTTCAATACCAAAGGAGCTGTCCTTGGTTTTGCCCTTTGTCATCCCAGAGTTAACCAAATGTCTCTTCTGACTTTTTCAAAAACATCTGTGTGCTACCAGTTAGGAGAGTTAATCAAATCCTTGTTTGGATTTGATTAAAAACATGAGTTTACTGGGATGCTGAAGGACAAAATATGCCTTCTTTCTCTTAGCTGAATGTTAACTGGTCAGCAGAGCAGATCATAGTCTCACACGTGACTCTCTCAACTTTGTCATTGCTCTCAATGCTTTGAGAAACTGCTGTCACTACAATCCACGAAGCTCCTATGCTACCCCACAGCCCCTTTCCCACTTATTCTGTGTTGTTGGAATGGTAGTCTAATCCATGTTGTGTTACTTGTGTGAGCGAGACTGAAGCTCTGTGAGTTGTGCTTTACCTTTGCCTTAGCCATGGTGAAATTCCCAGATGATTGCAGGAAGTGGACCACAATGTGTGAGAGCACTAAAAATATCCCTAGAGATTAAAACCAAAAAAGCAGTGTTAAGGTTTGTCTGTAAAGGCGAGAACAGCATGAGGGAGGCCCTCAGACTGAAGGCAGCAGGTAGGCTTTTCCTTCTTTCTGGAAGCCTGCAGGTTTTTTATGTTCTTGGAATGTTGTTGCCACTGTCTTGTTGAGGCAACCCCGGGTATGGGATGAGGAGGGTGCTGGAGCCGAGGGCTCCTGAGAGGAGGTGACAGGCGGTCCCTGTGCCCAAGGGACAGCCTTTCTTGTACAAGCAGCGTGGCAGGTGGGATAGGCCCCAGGAAAGGGGCTCTCAGCCCCTAGGACCCTCCTGTTTCTCCCGTATCTGGGCATTTTTCAGGCTCGTCATAACCCGAGTATTAGGCCACACTCCATGGCCAAGTCACAGTGGCTCTTTGTGATGTCACCAGTCCCCTCAGGGGTCTGGCACTATAGAAGTGGGGCTCTCTGCAGCTGCCCCCCTGGCCACCCAGCTCCGAGGCCCTTGATGAATGTCTGGAAGGAAGAAAAGCCGGAGCAGCGAGGCAATGGCAGCCCACCTTTGTAAGGGACAGCAGCAGGGCCCCTTCCAGTGATGGCTGAAGAGGAAGGCATGTGCCAGGAGGAGGCCACGGAGACAGTGGAGGAGGAACAAAATCACCCCTCTGCCATGAGTGCCACCGCCCTCAGTTCCCTGGTCATGGCCATGCAGAGCTTGGCTCTGTGCCCACCAGGGAATGGTGGGCAGCCCAGGGACATCGGCCTGCCAGGGAGCAGCTGGAGCAGTGAGCTGGGTGGCCACCAACGTTTGTGTGGGACAGCACAGAGACACGGCCGGCAGCGGCCAAAGAAGGAGTCACTTTCCTTGGGCCTGAAAAATGGCAATCGACGGTGCAAGAGGAGGAGGAAGAGGAGGAGGAGGAGAGGAAGGAGGAGGAAGAGGAGCATCAGCCCTTGCACCATGAGAGCCATTGCCAACATGCGAGGGACGACATCCAGCACGTGCCTCCAGAAATTCTGGAGGCTCAAAATCCACACCTGCCTGACTGAAAAATAAGCAACAAAGACAAGGATGAAAATGCTGTCATCCTCCTTATTTGGTACTTTGGCAACAGCATCTGTGCTCCTGTGACCCCTTAAGTGGGAGCGTTTTTTAGAAACTTTATGGTTCCTTGCCCACATCCTGCTTTGCTGGTGCCACCTTACATCCTGGGGTTTTTAAGGCTATAACATCAACAATTTGAGTCTAGTTTTTTTAAACGGAGTAAAATTATCGTAATGAAGGCATGGAGCCCTAGGAATTTCTTCTTTGCAAATGTGCTAGGGAATATTGTAGAGTCCCAGCCTCCACATGGGGCCTGTCCTACTGGCTCACCTATTCCATCTCTCAGAATCAACAATTATTTTGTTGATTGCCATGCATGATATGAGCCCTTCATTCCCATCCCCTACCACACCCTTCCTGGAGCTCCCCTGCTCTGAGCCAGAGGGAAAGGACATGAATTGACTTGGCTTCCACCAGGCTACTGCGCTGAGGCGACAGGAGTTGTCCCCAAGAGGGCCACTGAGGTTCCTGGGGTCTGGAGGTGGGGTTGCTTCAGTCTGAGGACAACAACATTCCCTGATGGATGGGTGAAGTCAGCCTTGCATAAAGAATATTAGCAGACCAAGCCAAGAATGCAGACAGCTGTTTCTTTGGAGAAGCAGCAGATGGCAGTTCGGCCAGGAAGAGGTGCTGGCCTTCACATGGAGATCCCTTCTGGCTGCTTCATAAGAAGTTCTTTTCAATGTTGGGAAGTAAATTTTAAAAAACCAAACCAATAAACCAAAAAAAGATAACAGCAAAAATTCTTTCTTCTTCTCTTTTTTGGGATTTTGGTGAGTGCCTATGGATTCCTCCGTCCGCTCTTGGTCCCCACAGCCCAGGAAAGATACTGATGTGTGGGGTATGGGCCCAGCCCAGGCCTTAGAGATGGTGAGGAGTCGGGGCCCAAGGCACACAAGGGCAGGCTGAGGGAGCTGCCTCTGGTCGTGAGGGTGGAGAGGCGCTGGAGCAGGTGGCCCAGAGAAAGTGTGGATGCCCCATCCTTGTAAACATTCAAGATCAGGTTGGCTGAGGCTTTGACCAGTCTGGTCTAGTGTCAGCCTCACCTCAGTGTTCAGCCACGCCCTTAAATCATTCCCCAGTAATCCCAAGGAAACGGTAGATGTGCTGGTGACCTTGAAGAGCTCCTGTGGATACAGGCACAGCCCAGTGTGAGGCTGACAGCCTTTCCCTGGACCGTCACAGGCTGGCAAGAGCTCACTGGGCATCACCGGAACCACGACACTTTGTGAGGCGCAAACCCAAGAGCACAGGGCAGCGATCCCACTGCATCTACAGCCACCACGGGCCTCCGGGACACTCTGCTTTAACGAAATAAATTGGATTCCCCTGGTCTGCACCAGCTCCAAGCCATGCTGGGCACCACAAGGTGGGGTGCTGGCCCAGGGCCACCCCCACAGAACTGCTCACATCTGGCCTTTGGTGCTGGGATGGAGTGTGGGGGGAGTGCCCATGGCAATGCCACCCACCACAGCTGGGGCAACTCATGGGAAGGGCCTGTGCTACACCCAGAGTCACCACCCAGCCCTGTTTAGTGCCAACCCCACCAGCCCAGCCCCCAGAGGATCTGTATTCCTGAATTATGGGTCTGGCCCACCAACTGCCCTCACCACCACAACTGCGATGTGCAATTGTTCCAAATGTACCAATAATCCACGTAATCTGGGAATCCATCAGGTAAACATCACCACGGGAAAGTGGATTTGTGTTGATCAGGAGCTCCTCGTGATGGCCATCGTTCTGCTGAGCTGCCACTCCAGGTGGGAGCTTCCCAATCCTCCTGGCACAGCGTTATTGTGTGCTCTTAGAATAATTGTGCTGTACCAGACATTTTCTCCCAGTTTTGCAAAACCTCAGCCAAGAGCATCTCCTTTTCAATACCAGGTCTAGTTCCCATTGTTTCAAGCACTAAAAGGGACTCGAACCCCGTTTTTACGTGGGAAAAAAAAAAAGGAGCTGAACTCCCCTTTTACATGTGCCCAGCAAAGGCTCTAATCCCTTGCACCTTAGGAGTTGTTAAAGCTCCTTTTAACATCTGCGACACAGCTAAAGGCTTCGGATTTCATTGCAGCACGGACAGGAGAGAATGATACTAATGCAGGTTGGCTGGAGGAGTGTCAGAGAGCCTCAAGAGCTCAGTCCTGAGATGTCAATGGCCTTGGCAGCCCCTCCCCAGGGACCAGTAAGTGCTCTCTGAATGTAGCCAGCCTTGCCTCATACAGCAGCTCACTAGCAGCCTTCAAACTGGGATTCCTCCTGTTTGTATAACATTTCCTTTTCTCCCTTTGCCTCAGCTTTCCCCCCTCTGAAACAGAAATGTCTATTTAGAGGAACATTTTAGAAAAGGACTATCACATGTGCGTCTCCAGCTTTCTCAAATATTAACTGCTCACTTCTAATAGAGAACACTCATAATTTGAAGTAGAGCTTATCTGAACAAAATTAGGATTCTCAGAGAACTGCTATTAAGTAAGTAAATCAAAACCATAGGTCGGAACATCAGCAAACCTGGGAGTTTGGGGAAAAGTCATCAAAGCTCAGGTGGATGCCCATTGGAAGCAGTCAGGCTCGCTAAAAGCACATGCTCCTTTACTTGTGATGTTTCCTACCTGGCAAATGAAATGGTTGTACTTTTTGTTAAAGCTAAAAGAAACAGCACATGTGTTGTTAAAACAAAATATTATGATTAAACTAGATTTTAAAACCCACAAACGGGCTTAGTTCTCCCTGGATATTTGAGAATGGCAACAGATCGTTTCAGGCATTCCATGGGATCAGGCAAAAAGCAAAATGTAAGATCACTTCTGGTCCCAAAAATACTCTAAGGAACATTAGTTATCAAATGGTATTTGGAAAACAAATATCTAAGAAGTTTATGACCTAACTCTTTGCCTTAGCAATTAGTGCCCATATGTTGGATTTTTAATTTTCCAGCTAAAAATAAGAAAATGATGCTTACCTTTGAGAACATAGAATAATTTAGTGCAATAATCTTCTATTTAAATAATATTTACCTGCACACCCTAACAAAAATACTGTTTCTAACCTCATGTATCACAAACACTGGAGAAGAGAACCCAGGTAAGAGTGAGAAAATCATCTCTATTTCAGCGGTTTTATGCTGACCATGTATTTCAAAGCAAATGAAGCAACACCAGATCAGACAGACTGAGCACCCCAAACACAGCTGGCAAGGTTGGTCTGGTTAAGTGATTTTTCTCAGCTTTGGAGCTTCATCAGTTTTTGGGGGGGCACAGATTCCTAAAGAGCAAATAGACACCTTTCATTTTTCTCAGTGGTCTTCCTGGGATAGTGCTCAGAGACCACTCCTCCCCTCTGTTGTGATCAAACACCTGCCCAAGTGCAAGATTACCCAAAGTACATTGTTCCTGACAGAGGAACTTGTAAAAATACAGTTTGAATGGTACTGGAAACTCCTTATGTTAAATAACTCCATATTCAGTGGAAGTAATTTATTGAGGTGTTTCTGACCTCGGGTAGGGAAAGACATCATTGTTTCAAACAAATTAAGTTTAATATTTCTGCACAGTGTTCTGTACTCACAAACACTGGAGCCTCTATGACAAACACCAGGTAAATTATGTGAAAATACAAAAATCAGTTGTTGCACATACTGGTAAATAAACACATTTACTGCAGAATACCAAAGAATTTCTTTAAAAAATTTAATTTGTAAAAGCACATTCTTGCAGGTTTATCTAAAACTCTCTAAAGGTCTGAACAAAAAGGGAGATGCCTGACTACTCAAAACAGGCCAAGACAGTCTTATGTGCAAACGAGTCTGACATGTTACAGCTATGGTGAAAAAATATGTCTGGTTAAATGTTAGTTCTCATGATTAGGTCATTTTTTGTCAATTTTGATATATTCCATAAACTAAACCCAATATAATATAATATAAATAAAATACAGACCATAACATATTAAAATTCTACTGTATAACATCGGTTTATTTAAGAAAGGCAAAGAGATGAATCAGAAAATGTTTACTGTGGGAATAAAAAAAAAAACCCATAAAAAAAATCTAATTAATCTGCTTTTTCATTTTCTAGGGACAGAAACATTCATGTAGCACATTTTCTACTTCTTGAAGTTGAAGTAAACAAGTTAGAAACAAAGGTTATTTTTCTTTACAGGCAGATATAGTCTCAACATATTCTAAAATGGGTATTTCTATAGCTGCTCCCAAACCCTGGATCTTTCAGGCTGTCATTAATTGGATGAAGACAGTGTTGGAAAGTACAAAATCAGCTCAGTGTCTACTAGGAACTCTCAGAAATGAACCACCTCAGGAGTACATATTTTCTGAGATACTTCTAGACGTGCAACAAATTACAAAACATCCTCCACAGACATTTTTTGTTTTGTTTCCCTGCTCTTGAGTATAAGAAATGGTTCAAAAAGGAGAAACAAAAGCCCTGGTCTTGTGATCACGGGGTAGAGACTGGCTCACTGCATGGATCAATCCCATTGAAAAGTCAGCTCAAAGGAAAAGCAAAAATGGATACTTACATGGAAAGCATGAGAGAACAACTTTTTGTAATCTTTTCAACAGAAAAAAAAAATCACTTGTTCAAAATTATTTTAAAAGAGGTTTCAAATAACTGACTCTTTTAGAGATATTTTGCAATAACACCAAGGCAAATTAATATCATGGTTGATGCTGTAACTGTGAACAGAGGGGAAAGAAGATATCACCAAAGGAGTTTTTTTAGGACTATATCCATACTTATATATGTGTGTGCACAAATGTTTTCACATCTAAACCTAGAAAATGTTGGGAAAGTCATAAATTAAACCCACTCCACCCTTAATACTGAGAATCCTGCTGGGCGTATAGGTGTGTCCCCTTTATGCTTTGCATACAACTGTCAGAGGACCTGATTTTCCTGTCACTGAGCACAGGATTTTAATTTGAAATAAACTTAGTTTCATTCACCAGAAAATATATTTACACTTTTAAGATATTAAAAATTAATAAAGCTCCAATATTTGTCTTTTTCATACGTGTTTTTCAGTAAGCCACCATAAGAGATTTGTTTCTTGCAGACCCTGTTTCTTAGGGAAACTCCCTGTGTGATTTGCTAGTTCTTGTGCAGGTTCAGTTCTCCCCTATTTTATCCCTTAAATCATGGGCAAGGTTTTGTTTCTAACAGTGCCCTGTGGAGCTGCAGTAACGACATCACTGAATTTGGCAGCACATTTAATGGAAAAGGTGAACTTTTTTCACCAACAGATATTCTAAATCCCCCTTCGAGTGTCAACAAGTCTTCATGGGATGTATCTAAGAGAAAATTTGGCCTCCCTTCCAAATCCAATTTTCTGAAGTGTTGATGCCAGTAATGCCCAATTTTTGTGATCCAGCTAAGCTCAGTTTTAAACAATTACAGAAAAGAAGACATGAGGACTCTGGCAGGGACACACAAATGTGGCATTATGGAGACACAACAGAAGTTAGAAAGAAAGAAACATTGGTTACAGCAGCAGGCTTGGGATTAAGCCTGACATGGAAATAAATGGGTGAAAATGACATCATGAAGAAATCTGAACAGAAATCGAGCAGTTTAGATGCGAAACAAGTGGCATGGGCAGAGTTCTTACCAATATAACACAACGTAAGCAGTGACCATCACTCTATCACTGCGCACTGAAATCCATGACTCCCTCTAAGCAGTGCCAAGCAGCGTGCCCGTTCCCTGGCAGGAAATCACCCTTCTGCCATTCCCAGCACATCCCACTGCCCGGCCTGTGCGCTGAACTTCCTCCACATCTGCATACGGAGCTTGTTTGCACTTTGGTTTGCTCCTCTGCAACTGCACTCCTTGCATTCTGTGCTGCCTTTTTCTGGGCTTAGGGCTCAAGATAGTGCAAAGCATAACAAAAAGGTGTTATCTTCTGAAACGCAATGCGAACACAAGGGAAGTTCAAGTAACTTAAAGAGCCACAGGTCCCAGTTTTTGCCTTCAGGAGGAGCTCTTTCTTCAGGATTGGGAGAGCTCTAATTTAATGGCTTCGGTTCAGCATTTTCTCTGCTAAGCTTCCATGCACGTCTCTGCAGCCGTGTCCTCTGACTGGTGACAGACACACAAGGTAGGGGACAGCACACGGGGACAAACATGCACTGTGACAAGAGCAGGGTGACAGTGAGCACGTGAGAGCTGCATTGCTCCGTGATAAACCCGCCGTGTGTGCTTTTTGATATGGCGGCTGCTTGCATGAATGCTAAGAGGGGCTCTCATCCTCCAGATCCAGGCAGACAGAAATAAAGAAGAAAAAGAGAAAGGAAGATTATTTTCTGAGAAACAAGCATACCCTCTAATGGGCACTGTAAAATAAACCTAGTTCTACGGGCATCATTTACGTCACGCTCCTAGAGTCGAGCTCTGCCACACTAGTAAAGCATCCTGGCAGCCACAAAATCCCAAGCAGAAAGCACACTGTTGTCAGGAAGTTTAAATTCATCATCCAGGTGGCAATAAATCAGAGAGTGCTGAAAACTACTGCAGTAGGAAAACAGGACTTGCGAAACGTGGCCTCGACTGTGCAGGTGCTGAGCTTTGAGGTACAGTTCAAGAAGCCAAGAAATGTGGTACAGTAAGTCCTGAGTGCCACCCTGAGAGTGCAGAAGGGTGAAACCCTTTACATATGTTCACCAGGGCTTGGTCAGAAACCTGTTCAGCACTTTAAAATACCCCAATGTCCTTGAACTGCCCAACTTGACAAATACCCAGGTGGAGCATTATGCAACCAGAATTGAAGGCCACCCTACTTCAAAATGAGAACATATACACAGGGATTTAACACACTTTAATTCACAGATATTGACTTTATAGAGCTTTCACTGACTTAGTGTTCTAGAGTGTTCCCATATGGAAAAACCTGCACGTGTTTGAAAGAAGAGAAGGTTATAGATAGGGTGGGAAAAAAAATCAGGGAGCTTAAAGCAAAACAAGGAAATGTAGTAACACAGATTACCAAGCTCAAAAGCATCTACCACCTACAAGAAAGTATTTGAAGTGACACCAAATAGGAATTCAACCTCGTGGACTTGTGCAATGTAGTCTCAAAAGCAGAATAACCAGTGCTTTTGAAAACAGGGGTTTGGGGTTTTTTTGGAAAGAAAAGAAAACCAACAATAACCTTGTCATAGTGTCACTGAACTCAGTAACTCTTGAGAATTCATCATTTAGAGCTGTATTCCACAATCAGCGTTTTGAGACGACACTGTTACAAATCTTGTAAGAGTACACATCACTGCTGCAGCCCTACTTTAAACCAGAAGTTAGAATTAACAGTACACAGAATTTCTATCTTTTCAGCCTACATTATAAAACACTGAATCCCCAACTACATACAGTTAGGAATGAAATAGAGCCTCATTGGGTTTTTTTTTACTTAAGAAAACTCAGCGGGCTTGATTTAAATTTAAAGTTGAGCAACTTTTCATTTCCTGACATTTGCTCCAATGTTCCAATGTTTGTTTGGGGTCATTCTCATAAATTAATTTGCATGAAACTTGATTTCAGTGCAACTTAATTGCCCGATGAGAACTCTGTAGTTCCATGGTTTGGTTTTCCAGTATTCTAAAGTGAAACAGTTTAGTCTTCAGGATGAAGTTCAAAACGGAGACCCTCTGTCTCCTAGTGCTCACCCATGGCAACAGCTGGAACACTAAGGAATAATAACATTCCTGGTTGGCAAAAAAAGCCTTCTGCCAATCCAGGCATACAGCACTAAGTGTCAGTGATTTTGTCTAGAAATCCTGTCTTTTTCTTGGATGGAAAGTTTGTATTTTTAGCATCAAATACCAAATCTCTACATGTAAGGCAGCAGTAAATGAGGCAGAGACTTTACTAGAGAACACTGCTCTACTCGTGTTTAGCACTGGAAGTGCTGCCCTTCAGAAAGAAATGTAGTGGTGCACAAACCAGCAGCATCATAAGGCAAAACCCAAGGACAGCATATTATTATATAATATGCTGATACAGATATATATAAAATATAATAGCTGTGTTATGTTTTTCCAGCAGGACTATCAAGCTCTGCTCATGTGACAGCTGAGGAAATTGCTGGGAAAAGCAGCTGCCTCTCAACTAAGCCAACTTGGTACACCTCTTAACTACTTCAAAGACTATTTTATTTGAGCTTAAACCACATCTTTGAAAACGTTTTTAAAATAGCTAAAAAAATGCTGTGATGTTTAAAGACACATCAGGATCAATACAGTTCTACTTCTAGCCAGCAAGGACAGGAGATTCTCCCTAGGGAAGAGAACAGGATGGTAATAATTGGGTTATCTTCTGCTGGCCCAGACTGGAATGAAGACCTCCTGCTATGAGGTGCCAGGGCTCATAAACTTGTTTGAACCCTGAACTTCAAAGGCTGGACTTGATGATCTTGGAGGTCTTTTCCAACCTTACTGATTCCAGGAGCAGTGCCCAAAGCCCACCCAACACACTCTGGTTTTGTGTTCTGGTGAGATTTTCTGCACTGGCAAAATAAGTGATCTCATGATGTAATTTTCCAACACATCAAGACTAAACGTTAAGATTACACTTACCTAGATGTTAGGCCTTAAAAAAAAAACCAATTTAAAATTCAAAGGGAGTGAAAATATTCCTGCTGTTATTTGGTAAGTCAGCATAAGAAAGGTACACGATTTCTTACATGATGTTCAAGAGTGCCTAAGAGAATTAGGAAGTGCACTCCTGCAGGACTTTGGAATTCTCATCACTTAGTGTGTCCTCATCACACTGACAGATTGCTGCAGTTACAGTCTGGCAGTCTGCATGGAACTGCAGGATCAGAAGCTTACTAAAGCTTACTAAATCTCCTAAATGTGAGCTCAAGCTTCAAACCAAGCTTAAGGCAAGAAAATTTTGAACAAATAGTCTCCTTGCAATTTCATCCAAACTGTAAGCATTAAACTTAGCTAGATTTTAATGTTAAAATTAATAAAAATGTTTATAAATGACATTCTGTTACTTTGAGAGGGTTCCCTTCATAAATTACAGACACTTCTAATGCATTGTGCCAACTGGGACAGCCTCAGTAAGAAGCCACAGATGCAGGGTGAAATGTGAGAAACACTGTAAACATCCCAGCTGAGTACAAAGGTAGTCATAAATCATGAGGCTCATTGTTTTTAAATCAGATGTGCACGACAGAGTCAAAGTGGGCAGTAACAACAGTTTTGAACAACTGAGTCACATCCAAGGGAAAAAAACCAAACAAAAATACAAAAAGGCAATTTGCAGCACAATTGCCAAGTGTCTCAGTTTGCTACATAAAAGCATAAATAGGTGGTTGCATTAACTGAACCTCTGCAATTTGTTTAAGAATAACAGTTTTAAAACAACTTATGCTGGAAAGTAAAACACAACCAATCACTTTCAGAAGGAAAAGTGTATCAGATGGTTTGTCCTTACTGGGTTTTCTGCACTTTTAGTAACCAAAATTAACACAAGGTAAAAAAATTGAAACCTCACCTAAATCATTGACAAGAATTCAACAGCATCAAGATTTGATCCTCAGAGACTGATTAGTTACGTGGTTTCTACATAGGTGGCAGAAAAATTCATATTTTGGTTGGTTCAGGGAGCATTAATTTGGGTTCTGAGCACGCAACACCACCTGTCTCCCACCAGCCTCACAGCACTCCTGGCAGTCCCCTCAGCAGAACAGAGACGGACGCAGCCAGGCCAAAAACCGGGAGTTCCGCTCAGCTCCTTGGAACAGAGGCACAAAGAGGTTCCAAGATTTGCACCAAGTCAGCCACTCAGCTGGGATTAAAGCCCAGGTGACCTGATCCCCAGGCCTGCGTTGAATCAGCCTAGAAGACTGTGTTGATTTTAACACAGATCTTGACTCTTCAGGGCTTTTTTTTGCCTGTACCCAAGCACAGACTAGACCATGAGTATTCAAGGTATTTGTGAGGTTCTGACTCTCAAGCAGGACTTTGTTACAGTTCATGTGCTTAACAAGCTTTCGTCAGAGTCATTTTCAAACTGCCACTGCAGACTTAACTAAAACCATGATAAGCTTCCAGTGTCATTGTATAATCCAATTATGATGTGAATAGGAAAGGATTTTCCTCAAAAATGTACGCATAATTTTTCTGAACAGTGTCCTCTCCTTAGAGCCATTTAGCAAACCAGACTACTGGTTCCATCAAAGAGTTTCAGGAAAGCCACTTAATTCAAGTCTTCTCACTGAAGGTATAGATAAACATACCCTCACTGAAAAAGGGGAATCGAAAATGTATAGGCAGTTAAATAAAATACAACATACAAAATAAGTTTTAATGCATTTTCATCCAATATACAGGCATTTGTGAGTATCAGCTACTGAGCTATAGTTCCGAGCAAAACACCAAAGCATTGAGATAGTTGTGCAAATTCCTTTCTTAGTTCCTTGGCTAGCAACAAAAAGGACAGAAGAATATCTACATAATTAATTTCAAACACTTACAGAGCAGAACCCTGGAAGGTACTTTTTGTACATGAGGAACAACAGGAACCTGATTTCATTAAGTAGCACGTACAAGAGAAGCCTGCACCTACAGTTAGATTAACTCTACTGCAAGTCTCATATGTATAAAACTACTTTATTCTAGTAATCGAAATGAGGCCTTTTGAGAAATCTGAGTCATCAGCCCGTAATTCTAATAGAGGTGACTGCTGTGCTGTCCTCAATTGCTAAGCAAAGATATCTGATTGGTGAGCACAGGCATCTGTAAAACCAGGAAAAATCTCACAAATGATGTTTTAGGAGAGCAATGGGATAGTATGGGGCAAATAGTTAGAATGCCACAGGATCAAACTCAAAATCTTCCCTCTGACACCTGCAATTGATTAGGAGAAACCATCTCTGCCCAGAAGACCAGGCAACCCTGTCTTGTCCTCCTACAATAAACAAAGACAAAATAATCTGATACTGGTCTAAATGCATCATTCTTTCAGGGCAAGAAACCTTGTTTCCTAGTCCTTGTTTTATCCTTATGTGAAATCACAAATTATTAATAATAAAATTTGTAAAAAGCTATCATACAAGAAGTGGGAATAATTTTCCATAGTAAGGACTGTATTGATTTTCTGATTTTTTAATGGGCATCACCCAGGTAGGGGTAAGATTTTTGTAGCAGAAAAGTAGGTCTAATGCCCAATACTTTTAGAGAGCTCACTGGTGTCTCTGCTTGTTTAAAGCCCCTCTTTTGTTCACCACAAGGGAGCAAAACCTCAGAAAGTTTGAATTGATGGCACTGGTTCACCATGACCGATAAAACTCTGTGGTGTCATTTGACTCCACAATGATATTTTACAATTGTGCAGCCACCAGATTTAATTACAGAGCCCTTTTCACTCCAACTCCTTCAGTGCTAGGACCTCATGAGGACAGCCAGCTGGGAACCCCAGCACTATTGTAAGGCAACTTGAATAGCATGAGATTTGCCCAGTAATTGTTACAAAACCATTCTCACTGATTTCTTAACAGCAGAATTTATAACAAGAGCCTATGACATTACTGGTTTAGGTGCCATATATTATCCTACAAAAGGAGCAGAGTGATGCCTAGCTTCTAAAAAATAAACTATTTTAGGCCACCAACACACTTCAGCTCACAAAATCACTTTCAACCTTTTGAGGAAAAAAAAAAAAAGGAAAAATAAGGCAGCACTACAAAGGGAATCTAACAGCCCGCCTCCAGGCTCGTGGACAGCTCTGCTCATTGATTTGCAACCAAAGCTTTGGAAACTGAATGTTTACTGAGAAAAATCCTGATTATATTTTAGGCGAGCTTTTTTATCTGCTACCTTTTAATGTGTTAATTCACTCTACTGAAAAGCCAAAGGGCCAAATTCACCCCTCTGATAAGGCTTCTATTGTAGGAGCATCACTGAATGTGCACCAAAGGCATTATTCATCTGTGGAGAGATCGCTGAGCAATATTGTCAAACACTTCTGAGTTGCGTATCCTTGAAGAGCAGATAAAGGAATTGGGAAGAGAATGAGAAGGAACAGAACACCAGAGATGAAGAAAATTAGATAAAGGGCCAGGAAGAAACTGTTTGATGTAAACAGAGTGACAAGTTAGATTAAGAACTCTCATTAAAGCATGCAGTATTTGCCCATAAGCAATTCAGTCAAGGAATTTGTTTACAACTCTGCCAAAATCAACAGCAGATGCAAAAAATCATCAATATTGAGATTTTAAATTACATTAAATCTACTGTATCCAAACACTCACTAAGACTGTGTGAAGGAAATACACAGCTTGGGGCCATTCTGTTCTTTGTCACACTGAGTAAACAAGGTTATGCCCTGCTGCACATTGAATGCAGGCCCAGCAGAAGTTACTAACAGGAGTGTACCACTAACTACTCCTTGGTTACTTTAGTGTGCATGTGTCTCTGAAAATACCTACTGGTATCAAGATTTTATTACTGGTGTGGAAGAAAATGTAGCTTTGTGGGGGAAATGTAATTTCAGGTATGAGTCTATGCTAAGACAGAACCTGGTTTGTCTTTTCCAAGTCAGGAGAGCAAAATTTAGAGATGTGCTGGAAAACTTGTGGTATCACCTTGCACGTGACCTTCACCAGAAAATATCCAGCAAAAGTTTTCCATCAGAAATAATACAGATTCGAAATTAATCTTTAAAACTGCTTCCACAGCAAATGGTGAAGGCCAAGAGAATCAAACCCAGTACCTTGCTCAACAATAGTGAGGAATTAGGGTTTTGGCAAAGGGCATTAGGAACAGATCCTATTCTAACTGAACCAGATTTAATGAGAGTTCCTCATTCTTAGTCCCAGGTTAACATCCCCCTCTAGTGACCTCAATTTATTGTGGGGAGTTTTTCCCTCAGCAGCTCGTTGGCTGATGGCCCTGTCCGATTCTGTTAAGATGATGGGAATTTGAGTCACCACTTTCCTCCTGGCACGGTTACAGGTTAAAAAAAATACCTGGCTGGGAAGAACATGCAGTGAGAGTGAAGTTACACAATGTGCTGGCAGCAAAACTGTCCCAAGAAGCTGAACTCACAGCCTTTCCCCAGCCCCTCATTCTCACCCTTGTGCAGGAGTTCACTGCACATGAGTTTCCTTTCATGCCAATTCCCTGGGGGGGTCATGATGTGAGTCAGACCATTGTTATGATCTGGGTTAAAAATAACCCTTCCTAAACCAGCTCCACCGCTAAAGCCAGCAGATTGTGCATCTGCACCACGAGACACCCAGTTCCTCTGACACAGTGTTGTGCACGCACAGAGGCAGAAAACTGTGTCAGGTGCCACTTTCTCAGGCTCTAAAGTAAGCGTGTGACTGGCAAGGCACAGAATTCAAGCCACGCAGATTCAACCATTCCCATGCTGCGGAGTTGTTGAAATCCACATCACACCTGAATACCAGCACTGGGAATTCCTGACTGGTTTTGCAGTAGTCCAAACAAAAAATTCTGGTGGTCACTGAAGCTGGTTTTTAAAGGCTGGCATGAGGTAAGCAAAGGCCTAAGGGCCTTCTCTGTTAAATCCAAAGTGAGATGACAGACGGGGATGTGAAATTGTGGGAAACCACCAGCTACACAGAAAAACAAAGCATACATGTGCAAAGCCAAAGCATTGCCCTGCAGCTCATAATTCAGCACTTCAATCATTCATTGAGGGAACTGATGCTCATTTCTCTCCAAAAAAAGGTATCTTTCCATTTTATACCATTGCATGGAAAGGCTTCTTGCAAAAAGATGTGGGGGGGGGAAAAGAAAAGACACAGTTTCCTGTTAATTAAAGATAATATTTGACAATCTGAGTCTATCAACAAAACACTGCTTAAAGCCAGCAGACTTTCTTCCCATAGATTGTTTAAAAAATTAGAAAAAATGCTGGCAATTATTTATTTTCATCTGTTATCTGAAATTTCTTTGTCTGTATACTGGGAAGGAGAGCTGAAGGCAAAGGTGAAGAGAGCGTATTTCTTTTGTTAGTTGGAATTATACAGTCCAAATGGCACAACCTTAAGGAGAGCTTTATGGCCTGTCCCCTACAGTCAAAAAGGGCCAGTCAACTATGAGACAATCAGATTTGATCTCATTTTTGCACTGCATAATCTCTGGTTGTGCAGTGCAAGTTTATAAGGAATAAAAAGGAAGGCCTGAATACACACAGTATAAAACATAGCTACTACTTCACTCACATTTCAACACCCTTCTGGTGAACATATAAATTCTATTACTCTGCGTGCCATTTGGGACAACATTGCACAGAACAATGGCAGCAAGACCATTATTTTTAAAGATGTTTTACAATGTGCTTTCAAGTTGCAGCTCCTGGCTTTTGAGATGTTCAGGAGAGAAAACAATAATGGCTTGTTCTTTGCTTGTGTTTTGTTTTGAAATGGTATTTGTTTATATATTCCAGATAAATCAGAAAAAAGGAAACACAAAATCTGCACTATTTTAAGCTGTTCTGTGTCCTGCCAGTGTCTCATTTGTATGCAGCATACACTAGATTTGCCTAGAAGGATTTAGCTCAGTAGCTGGCACGTTTACATCAGAGATCAACATACACAGTTTCAATCGATTTCAAGCATTCTTACAATGGGAAATAAATATGAAAAGTGGTTGTTGCTCAAAGTTCAAAAAATGCAATCGACAAATTGTAAAAGCTCAAAAGGCCAGACAAATTTAATAAAATATTTCCATTTACCTTCCTCAGCTTTACACAGCCTGTTCAAAATAATAAGATTCTCTGCAGAGTGCCTTTATCCAATTGTTTATATCACTTCATACAAAATATGTGTTTGAATTACCACAGCAATACAAGGATATAAATTCCCAGCCCACGGAATGCCAAATTCAACATAAGTTATGCTTTCTTGGCATCTAGATGTTTTCCTTTTCCCTTTCTGTACTGCAAATACATTTCCATTTGAAACAAATTAAAAAGCACGTAGATGTTAAAACATAATGACAGCTTAGAATTCAAGTGACTTGTGCAACATTATTTTGTGCTTTCCACTTCTCCATTTCCTCCTACTGCAATTAAAATTCATCATGCCCTACTACATGTACAATAGCAATGCATCAAGTTCAGTCCAGCAGAGGTTTTCAACCTTCGGACTCGGCTTTATACTACATGAGATCCTTGCACAATCAGAAAAAAAAAAAAGTGCATCTTTTTTCCTCATCTTTCTCTTATGCTGGATGATGTGAAGCTCTGATTAGTTGATGCAGGAATGCAACCTTGAGGTACGATTGCAGCCTCGGAATGATTCTTAAATGTAAAAAGAAACTTTTGGAGCGCTCACGCCCTTTCTGGATTTTAGAAAAAGACACCACTGTCATGGTGCTACTGGAGCCACGGTACAGTACATCATGGCACACATCCATAACATAACCAGGGACATGAGAGACAACTCCTATTTACAAAAACTTGATGTCACTTCCAGAAAAATATGACAGGG